>NW_021011539.1:512078-1112078 GCF_003987935.1 Bombyx mandarina
TCTTAATATATATAAATCTCGTGTCACAATGTTTGTCCTCAATGGACTCCTAAACCACTTAACCGATTATAATAAAATTCGCACACCATGTGCAGTTCGATCCAACTTGAGAGATAGGATGGTTTTTATTTCGATGAATGGTCGCAATATTTATTAATTAACAATAAAATGATTTCTTATGTTGATTTTTGTTATTAATTGTAAGTTTCATAAGTCTAAAACAGATGGCGCCTTAAATCAGTTTTTACAGACAATTTATTTTATTTTTATTTATTTATTTATGTACACACAGAAAACAAGACACAGTACAGAGTAATAGGAAAATTATGTACAAAGGCACTGCTTATTTCTTTGAGAAATCTCTTCCAGCAGACCTGCGAGAGGATAATGAGAATAATAATAAAAAGTGATAAGTGTGTGTAGAACAAATAACACATAACTAAAATAACAAATACAACATGAGAATTATAGCACATACACATAGCAAATATTATAAGTAACACAGTAACACTCGTATATGCGAAGAGTATAGAACTATGATCATTCGGTTGATGATAGATAAAATTGTTTATAAACAGACAATTGTTATACTGTGACTTTAATATCTCATAGATGGCGCTGTGCTAAAAATACCAACGTTTCACATAAGCTACAATTTAATGGCATAAGCACCACGTGTTTCTGAGGCTAAAGTATAAGTGAAATTTATTTCGAAGTAAACGCAATACAGTGAAATCCAATTGTTCTTACGTTGTCAATTTTTGGTATTAGCATAGGCGGCCGCGAGTTATTTAGAAACAAAAACCTAAGCCACAGCCACAGCAACGTGTGGCCGGGTCCGCTAGTCTAATATATAAAACTCTCGTGTCGCGGTGTTTGTTGCCAAATTCCTCCGAAATGGCTCAACCGATTCTTATGAAATTTTGTATGCATATCGGGTAGGTCTGAGAATCGGTCAATATCTATTTTTCATTTCATCATAGTGTTAAGGGTGGTCCACCTAAAAAAAGATTTCCTAGAAAACAATGTATACCTATGCCAAAACAACGTTTGCCGGGTCAGCTAGCTTTAATCATAAAATTTGCTGGTACGCGATACAAACACCATAGATTGCCAGAACATTCTATCACACTGTTAGCGCGATAGCTGTAAAATGCAATTTGGCAATACATGAAATACACATAAACAAGATTAATAACGCGCAGCGCGACAAGAACGGACGCATGGTTTGAACTTGAAATAACTAGAGATATTTATAGTGACGCCTACAGAATGCTACTTTCAATACAAATAAATACATGAGTGAATCCGTGAGTGATTGAGTCACCGTGCTACGTGAGCAACGTCTAACGTTTTTGCGTAACGAAAATATTAATGTAATAGCAGAAAAACAAAAAACTTGAGTTTTTTTTTCCTATTCCAGTTACGCCCGGACGGTTGGGTGAGCATACGGTCTCAACTTGAGAGAATTTGCGAACACTAGCCCTACCAAGAGCAGTGCTTCGCAGAATCTACCACCGGATCGGAATCGCGACCTACTAAGAATATCCGGTGGGAAACTCAGTGGGCTGTGTCTATGGGTTAGTTCGCTCGTCGCAATCTTTAGGGACCGGTGCTTGAGGGACCTAAAAGCACTGAGAGTGAATCCGGGGGAGCCGACAAGACATGTTTGGGCAAAGGCGGCTTTGCGTTGCCCTGTCGCCGTCAGATAAAAACATGAGTGTGTTATTAACTATGGAGATAAAAGTGAGGATTAAAATTTGGAGCTGTTTCAGGCATTCTCGGTTATATTGTATTTAATTCCTCGATATATTATTTAAGAACCTTTTAAAGTGCTACTATTGCTGGAATAAAAAGCATGTTCGTTTGGTTTTTTTTTCTGGACATAATGGCTCAGCTAGTGGTAGCCCATACTTAGAAACGCTTCGCTGAAGTAATCGCGCTGTGAAAAATCATCGGATTTTCAGGCTAGGTTATCAAATAAGCGACTTAAGTTATTCCCTTGTAGACAAACGAGCATACGGCCCATTTGATTGGCTTGGCTCTGCCCCTGGCATTGCTGAAGTCCATGGGCGACGGTAACCACTCACCATCAGGTGGGCCGTATGCTCGTATGCCTACAATGGCAATAAAAAAAAAAAGCTGGCAAGTGCAAGAAAATATTTTAACACATTAATATCATTGACTTGTTGTGAAACCTTGATGTTTTTGAACGAGGATTGCGAAAAAGTTGAATGCCATTCATTTGAATACAGTTGGATACCAGTCGTATATTGATCGCCACACGAAGTTATATTTTAACATTACGCTCATTTGTACTATAAAAATATAAGCAAAATTGGCCAAAACGCAAAAAATGAGTAGAGCAAAATTTAATTTCATTAATTCTTTATTAAGAAAAACGTTTTGAAATTACTAAAAATGGCGGAAATTGCATGTCACCCGGTAATTTTATGTCTCGCAATTTTCAAGCTTAGGCATTGTGTACAAATACTTCAAACTGCAACAGAAATTTAAAAACGTCGGTCAATTCTAATTATCACATGATGTGTGTTTTGGAAGCACGAAACAAGAAGCACCCAATATTTATAACGAGAAGTAGCCAATTTCAATGATGTCATTGTATCGATAGCTAAAACCGAAAGAAGTGGCTAACGTCAAATGTCACTGAACGAAAACGCGCCAATCAAATCCGCGTTCCTAAATTACCAACGCAAACTAAGAAAATAGCCTCTAACTCGAAGCATCAAGACATAAAACCTCTCAGCTGACAACAAAGAAAAGCTTGTGAAAGAATCGGGCAGGCTTGGTTACGTCACAGGGAATTAGTGTTACACGTCTTAGCAGTAAGGTCGGTAGTTGCGTGGAGATAAGAAGAAAGTTGGTTAAATTGCACAGGTCTGGTAGGCCGATCTAAATTCGTCCATGTCTTGGCACGGCATTGGGGCAAGGACGCACAGCGCCTATGCGTTCAGCGGATTGATTGACTGATTAATCTTTTCGAACTAAAAAATATTGGCCACTAAAAAAAAAAGTATTTTAAGAAATTGTCCCATTGACTGTCGCTTCGTATATTTAAAACTTGTTTTGTTTTGACATGCGTCGAATTTCTCGAACTAGTGATCCCGCAGTAGTCGAAATTCGACTATAATTAACTGAAATTATAAGTTTCAACATTATTATGGTCCTATTGTTACAGATTTCGCCAAGACTACACCATAGGCAAATACTAGTAATATTAAAGATAAACAATACTAAACTATTCTCAATTTGACTACAGACTTTAAGCAATAACAAAAGTTTGACAATAAATATGTGTGTGTGTCAAATACATGGTAGTGTGTGTAATGTTTTCTTTATTGATTTAATGTATTTTTTATGCATTATTTTAAAAAAATATTAGCATTGTGCACTTCTATATACATATTCTCTATAAGTGCGGAAAATTTCACACTCCTCCGTCCGCGCAATTTTCGTAAAAAGGGATACAAAGTTTTTGTTTCACGTATTAATATATAGATAAGCCGTTTGTTTTATTGTATTTTCAAGAAAACGATTTTAAATACGATACCTAGGTACCTAGCGTTTTTGGTTATTTGTTAGATAGGTAAATTGTACACTGAAACCATTTGTAAAGACAATTTTGCGCCCTGTTTACATGCGAATCTACCCAAAAAGGCCCAGTGATTACTAGCGTAACGTTTAACCCAGGTACACCGCCAGACCTACCAACGAGATGGTCTGATGATGAGATTGAAAGGCTAGCAAACTCATCGAGTGCGGATTTAATAGGCTTAAGCGACATTTTTGCAACTTTACAGGAGAGCCATTTAATGGTTATAATTTGGAAAAAATACATTAACAAAAAAAAACTTCTTCAGCTATTGCATGAATGCTGTAAACTTAGTTAAATTTCAATTAAAAAAATACTCTGATGCAAATACCATATTAAACGGACCTTTAATTACAAAGATGAATGTCGCGTATGAAGCGAAATCTCGCTTATACGAAATATATTACGTCGGTATATTATTAATATACCTGTCTCTTTTTAATTAAAACTACACCTTAAAGAAATCCTGTGGTGTGTTTTCTAAATTACCTTTATGAATAAATTTTAACAATTTTCAGATAGACGTTTGTCTTCCGTGACTCCGAAAATTGTAGTTTTAGAAACTATAATAAATTTAGAAACTATAAAAAATACTGGTGGTAGGACCTCTTGTGAGTTCGCACGGGTAGGTACCACCGCCCCGCCTATTTCTGCCGTGAAGCAGTAATACGTTTCTGTTTGAAGGGTGGGGCAGCCGTTCTGACTATACTGAGACCTTAGAACTATATCTCAAGGTGTGTGGCGCATTTACGTTGTAGATGTCTATGGGCTCCAGTAACCACTTAACATCAGGTGGGCTGTGAGCTCGTCCACACATCTAAGCAATAAAATAAAATAAAAAATTGAACAGAAAATACCGTTTTTTTTGTTATACCTAATGTGCGAAAAGTTGCGACGCCTATGCCATCCTTCACGCGTGGGCAGGACGTAAAGGACCTCGGGATAGGATATTGGTCCTTGGGATATAGGTCTTGAAAGAGTTATGCGATTTATTATGGAGGATGCGACAGCCGTTAGTTATTATATTTTATAATCGATACCTATGGGATGTCAATCGCGTGGCTAGGGTGATGAGATCCTCACTTTGATGTATGCGGGCTCCGGTAATCGATTAAAAACGAGGCGACCTGCTCACCCATAGATTACCGAAATCTTTATTTTTAAAGCTAGTACAGCTGACCCGGCAGACTTCGTAGTGCCTCAATCGATAAATAAAAGACACATCAAGGGGACACATCAAAGGAAAAACAAAATTGTTATTTTTATTTAATTCCGAGCATTTTCATATTTATCTACCTTTTAAACCTTCTCTGGACTTCCACAAATAATTCAAGACCAAAATTAGCCAAATCGGTTCAGCCGTTCTTCGGTTTAGCGAGACTAACGAACAGCAATTCATTTTTATATATAGAGATATTTAGTAATCGCAATATTCAAGTGTCGCTGTGGATGATAGGCGAGCGAATGTCCTAATGGCCGGTGGTCATTTAGTCGTAGACTTTGGCGAACTTCGTAGAATGGAAACCCATTATTCCAATGTAAGTGAAGATTTTGGTCCCGTATTTCAGTTTGGGTATATTTCCTTCAGTTTGTGTCAAAACTTTTCTTTTCGTAACTACATATGAATGAGATTAAGTTGTTGTTGTCAGTAAAAAAATACAGAAACAGTTTTTGTTCCTTTTACAAAATTTCCATAACAAAACAAAAGAGTAAAATTAAATGTGTTTTTGTTACTGATTGTAGTAAAATTTCGATGGCACCTATAATAATAGTCTGTAATTATATTATAGGTAATTAATAACGAATTGTAATTAAACGGTTATTTCAGAATTTTCGATATTTACGATAGTAGTCCCTATATTTTATTAAACTAGTAAATTTAAATACGAATTATTTTAATGTTAGTACTAATATTTATTTAGAGGGTTCAATCACAAATCGATTATTATTCACTACACGTATTGTAATCGATTATCTGAAATATAATTTCACACGATATTTTTTTACTATTTTCATCACGATTTAATCAGTTCTTTATTTTTTTTTTTAAAGAACGTTTAAATATTATCATATATTTGTTCTGTATCGAAAACATAAAAATTTCGCGCGCGTTCTACATATGGAAACAATATGTTCGTGTGTTCATATTGTGTTGTTAGGGAGTTTTTATGCGATTATGTACACGTGAGACGGGGGTCAAATGAGGTCGGTTGCGAAACATTTTCAATTACAAGATTACGAAACTGTCGCGTCGTACGAGTCGCGCGCGGGATCCGCGCGTCCGCGGGCAGCAACTATTGCACTAAGACTGGATACTACACGCGTTTATTTTGATCGGTTAGACGTCTGATTTATTAGTTTCGAAGCTTATTCTCAATGAGGCATCTACGTTGAGGTGCCAGTGGAGTCCGGTGGGTGTCTTGCGAGTCGTGACGCCGTGAGCTTATCCTCTGAAAGCTTGTATTCGTACGTATAGTTTTAAAAATAGACACGCAGCCCTGCAGAGTAAATGAAGTGTATGCGCGGCTAATTAGAGTCAGGTCATTCTGGCTTGAATTTTTTTATTTATTTATTGGTTAAATGGGTGGAAGAGCTCACTGCCCACCCGATGATAAGTGGTTACCGGAGCTCAGACATGTGCAACGTAAATGGCGCCACCCAAGCAAGCCGTCATGGTCTAAAGGATAAGACGTACGGTACATTCATATCTAGCGATGCACCGGTGTTCGAATCCCGCCGGCGAATACCAATTTTTCTAATGAAATAAGTACTTAACAAATGTTCACCATTGACTTCCACGGTGAAGGAATAACATCGTGTAGTAAAAATCAAAGCCGCAAACCCCATAATTTGCGTTATTACTGGAGGTAGGACGTCTTGTGAGTCCGCACGAGTAGGTACCACCCACCCTGCCTATTTCTGCCGTGAAGCAGTAATGCATTTTGATTTTAAGGGTGTGGCAGTCGTTGTAGCTATACTGAGATCTTAGAATTAATATTTCAACAGTTCGGGGGCTGAGAGTAGTGATCGGCGGCCCGTTCAGTCGGGGAGGATTCCTATCTCGTGCCCAGATGTATAGATGGTGCACTCGCAGCATCGTGGCTGCGAGGCTTTTCAGCTACACGCGGAGACCCCACGGTCCACTTGATATATACGATTATCATCATCCACGTACCGCCATTTTATACTGTGGCGTTACGGAGTCTACCCTACATTTTGTGATATTTATCAAAACAACATTTCATCAATTAAAATAATAGCCAAAACAACGTCTTAATATTACTATAAGATATTTCCACAGCCAGCGCGGGAATACAGAAGGTTAAAGTTTCTTTGGAATAACCTTATATATAAAAAGAGTGAGCTTAAAGTCACGCTGTGTTTGTTTGTCTGTTTGCAATTCTGCTCTACTCGGCAATACACACTGGATATTTAACGAAATACACATACACACACACTGAATCAATCACTCTCCCACACACACGCACACACAGACACCGAGCACACACACTGCACACACACGCACACATAAATTAAAAAACTTGGTACTACAAGTAATACAAAGCTGAGCACGGTTTGTGTTCAACGTGACGCGGCTGGAGACAATTAATCGACTTTAAAAATGTTGATCCCGTTGGCCCATACATTTGTGATACTTATTGTTACGACACAGATTCTTAATGAAATCCAAATGAGAATTTTCCGCATATTTTTTAATTTATTTTCAAATTACAACTGAAAAGGAAACAATTGTGTATCTTCAAAATAAAAAGTAACGTAACAAAAGATTAAAACTAGAACATTGGATATATGTAACTGAACTAGATTATGTTTAATCTTAGGAACAATTATTCGTCTCTATTATTAAATTTATACTTAAGACTATAATTAAACATATATACTTTATCGTACAAAAATGGCGGTAGTTTACAAAAACTAATATTTATATTTGGAATAGTACTAGAATAGAACCAGCGACATCTTGTAGCGGATGCTCCTAAGCTTACATATCGTTAAAATTAAGGCATTTAACTATTGTATTAAGTAAACACAGAAAATAATAAATCATACAAGTCTTTATTTGTTATAGACAAATTGATTAAATTTTATCAATTTGTGATTTTTGAAAATTTACTAAATTCTTCATTTTAAATAAAATATAGGATAGGTAATATGTTACTGCCATCTACAGAAGCAATGAGAAACTAATCGAAGCGAAGCCATCTAGTGGCCGACGCCCGTAAACATTTTTGTTGAGTGCTTGGGTTGCTTATCTGTAACTAATTTATGTGTATTATCTATGAACTGGAGTACTCCGCATCCGATCACCAGCCAGTGGTGCTCCAGTGCGGCGCAGGCGCGGTGGTGGCGGGGGCGGGGGCGCGGGCGGGGGGCGCGGCGCCCCGCAGCCGCCGACAGAGGGCCAGCTCGGCGCCGATCGCCCTCAACGTCGCTTCCATTCTCTGCGGTGACGTTCCTTCGACTCTAAAATTTTCAATTACTGAATTACTAGACCCCCATTAGTCGAAATTCGACTATACCTAATTAATTGAAATTATAAGCTTGAACATTATTATGGTTCTACTGTCAAAGACTATTAAGTTTCTATAATCACAGATTTCGCCAGGACTACACTATAGACAAATCGTATTACAAGATAAAAAATATTAACTGATTCTTAATTTGACCACAGACTTTAAGGAATAAGAAAAGTTTGACTATAAACAAATATAGTATGCATGCGTGTGTGTGTCAAATACATGGTAGTGTGGTAATGTCTTTATTTTATTTTTTATTTAATGTATTTTATATTCACAATTTCCACATTTTTAAATCCACAAAAGCATTAGTATCCTGCACTCCTTCGCTATATTCCTTATAAGTATGGGAATTTTCATACTCCTCCGTCCGTGTTGTTTTCGTAAAAAAGGTACAAAATGTTTGCTTCATGTATTAATAATATTAATATATAGATTACTATTTTACAAAATGTCTGATACAACGCTACTAAAAACACAAGATAATTGAGTTAAACAGATAATTCTCGGCCGAAGCGAGTATAAACTACCGGCCTAATCAGTAACTAAGCTAAAAATGAACACTTGTGGTGTACTGTGTTCAAATTTGATGAGCCCGCATTGTAACGCGAAAACGCTTTATTGAAATTTTTGTTACATTGCGTGCAATTAAAAAACTTTAATGAAATTTAGCTGTGGTCGAAGTCGTTTGCTTGGTGGAGTCTGGGCATTTTGGGAAGGGGCGCTCGCGGAACCCAGGTCAACGCTGCACAAGTCAGCAGCGAGAGAGCTTTTTTTTCCTATCTTTTCTGATGGTCTTGAGAGATTTAACGTAACCCTAACAAGTAGGTGACCTCACGGGACTCAAACCTGACGACGTTGCTAACACTGACCCTAGCAAGAGCCGTGCTTCGCAGAATCTACCACCGGATCGGAAACGCGACCCACTGAGAAGATCCGGCGAGAAACTCAGTGGGCTGTGTCTGTGGGTTAATTTACTCGCCGAGCCCTTCGTCCGATGCTTGAGGACATAAAAGCATCGTTAGTGGATCGGAAGGATCCGAAATGACGTTATCCAATTCCGTCAAGTGTGTTCGGGGTCCAGAGGTCAACTTTACTTACGGCTCATAAATAGGTTTCTCGCCTTCCGATAACTTCCTCCCTGAAAATTAAATTGATTACTTGTAGTCAATGCTGTGGGGTCGCAGCGACTTGTGTCGGTACATATTAATGAATCAGAGTGTCGCGTACTCACTGACGTCACAAGTGGGTAGTTCCCCTTCGCTCACGGAGGAGGGGGTGGGGGGCGCGGCGCACGACCCCCCCGGCCAGTTCTGCGGCGGCTCTTCACCCGGAGACAGCGTGAGACGAGAACTCTTGTCTGAAAGCAATATGTACTCATCGATGAACATTTACATTCAGAAATGGATAGCTCAAAGCAAGTGATGGATAGCTTTCGCCTTTTTCCCACAAGGCCAGTCGCGACGTCGCTGCTCGCTTTATAGTCTACTGTTGTATAATCTGTGGTCGGGGTCGCGGATTTTCATCTTCCTGAGACTGAATTAACTTTGTCTTAAAACTTAACTTGAAAGGCGTCGTGGCCTAAAGGGTAAGACGTCCGGTGCATTCGTGTTGAGCGATGCACCGGTGTGCGAATCCCGCAGGCGGATACCAATTTTTCTAATGAAATACGTACTTAAGAAATCTTCACGATTGACTTCCACGGTGAAGGAATAACATCGTGTGATAAAAATCAAACCCGCAAAATTATAATTTGCATAATTACTGGTGGTAGGACCTCTTGTGAGTGCGCGCGGGTGGGTGCCACCGCCCTGCCTATTTCTGCCGTGAAGCAGTAATGCGTTTCGGTTTGAAGGGTGGGGCAGCCGTTGTAACTATACTGAGACCTTAGAACTGATATTTCAAGGTGGATGGCGCATTTACGTTGTAGATGTCTATGGGCTCCAGTAACCACGTAACACCAGGTGGCCTGTGAGCTCGTCCACCCATCTAAGCAATAAAAAAAAAGTTACCGTCTCCCTCTGTGGGCAGGTCCGTGAGGTCGGATATCTCGCAGTCGGTGTCGTGGTCCACTGAGTAGGTGTGGTGCTTCGCTGAAGAGTGGTGCACGCTGTACGTGCGAGGACTCTCTCCTGGTGTCCGGAGCCAAGCTCGTTCCTCTATGAGTTGCTTCTGGGGTGATGTTCCAGCTGTACAATTTTATTTAAATATTAATTAGGTTGTTTCATTTTTTTTTTTAATTTAACCTAAAATAATTCGTAAATTTTTCGTCGATGATATGAAATTTCAATTAATATTAAACTAATATCTAATTTAAGTATATTTTTCGGATATGCTTCCCAGTTTTAAATATTTTTTCAACAACACCCTCAAACCACAGTTTAAAGCTATTTCTATTGGATATCAAATGTTTATATCCCAAAAGCCTAGTCATTCCTACATCCGGTACGTGGCGTCCAATTTTTTTATATTTTTATTTACTAACAATCACGCCACGTTAACTGGTCCCGTGCTAAGTTCGTAAAGAACTTGTGTTACAGGTACCAGATAACGGAAATAAATGTAAGATTTTTATACATCCATATACATCCATAACCCTGAAAAAGACATTTTATATCATACAAATATCTTCCCTTGGCGGGATTCGAACCCGCGACCCCCTTGTGTAGTGACCATGTCGCTTACCACTACAGCAGACGGCCGTTAATTTGTGAGTAGTTCTTATATTTTTTGAACGAACAAAAGCTTATGATTTCACTTATAGTTTCTTTCGCTCACCAAATATCTCATCTCCTTTATTTTCTTGTGTTAGATTTCGCTTTCTCAGTACAATGTTAGTTGCAGCATCCGCGCTCCGACCCGGGCTACTGTTTCCGTCAAGTGGACTTTCATTAGTATCTTTAATGTTATGATGAGCTTTTGACAAACTTTTACGATTCGCACCAGCTTCATCCATGAGTGCATCGTCGCTTAAAGAGTACGTGTTATCATCAAAACTAGTTTTCGTAATGTTGTCCTGGTCTTCACCTCCTTCTGCTTGTTGAAGACTATTTACTTCTGTATAATCCTCTGCTATTCTCTCTATCGCCGGTCTGTGCCCAGATGAGGTCGATGAGGTCAGTTGAGGTCGGACAGCGCCACTGTTGTCGAGGGAGCCACCAGCCCCCGCGACGGAACAGATCGGTCTCGGTATGTGCGAGTGACCGCGGCCGTTCTTGTTCGGTTTATCGCTGTTCGTATCTATGTACACGTTTTCATTTCGCGGAGTTGGGTCGGCGAGTCTGAAATTGCGCAACAGCTTTAATGCGTGACGTCATAGGATGGACCGGACGAGCCTCTAGACCGGGCGGCCGCTCGATCACAATATCCCTTATAACTTCACGTAATTGACAGGTCATTGTTAAACGTATTTACCGATCTTGACGATAAGGTTCATATTCAATTGTCTGCCCCTTTGATTGGTTCTCAATTTGATTATCTGTACGGGCCGGTGACGGTGATCGATCCTCTTTCTTAGTCGCCATGTTGACCTGCAACACGAGCAGTTAACAATAAACAAACTATTAATATAGGATTAAGTGCATTCAATGTCTAAGTTGCCAGTACCTTAAAGTACAATGTATTGACGAGCATATGAACACATATACACACATGCACACACACACACACACGTACACAAACGCGCACTTAAACGCACACATACGTACACACACACGCACGTACACATGCACACACACACGCGCACATTATACACAGCTAAAAAATTAACACTTATGTAGTCTTAAAGATGTACCGAGGATCTTACAGTGGGACTCACTGCGGATATCCTGACTCCGTCCAACTCAGTTTGCAGGTCTATTATCTTCTTCATCAGCTCTTGATTGAGTTTGTTCAGCGGCTGGAAAACAAAATTACAGTTTGGACTAATATCGTGGAATGCTCTGAATATGTTTTAGGTCAACGACCTGACGTGACGACGGTCTAGTTGAGTGCGGGACGGGGGAAAAACGGGTAAACTACCCTCGTTTTTACGGACTACAGCTCCTTCCTTATCATTCGCCATCTTTTATTCCTACCTGAAGTCGTAGGCAGGTAGGTACTAAGTTTTCTGATGAAATGCGTACTTAACGAATGTTCAAGATTGACTTCCATGGTGAAAAAATAACTTTGGATAATGATAAACAAACGAGAAAATACAAAATTTGTTACTGGTGGTAGGACATCTTGGGAGTCCGCACGGGTAAGTACCACCACCCCGCCTATTTCTGCCGTGAAGCAGGAATGCGTTTCTGTTAAAAGGGCGGGGCAACTGTTGTACTATAAAATCTGAGACCTTAGAACTCATGTTCACTCAAGATGGCGGCATTTACTTTGTATGTCTATGGGCTATATCTCCGGTAACCATTTAATATGAAACGGGCCGTTCACCGTTGAACGCAATGAACTACAAAAATAAATCCTATTACCTTATCATCGACACTGTCATTACTCCTGTTCGCATCCACGTAGCCAGAATCATCTGCTCCCTCCCAGGGTTTCCCCTCGTCCTTGCTCGTCGGTTCGCAGGCCCCGGCGGGGGATGACTGTGCTTCCAGCTGTAAATTTATTTTTTATTGCTTAGATGGATAGACGATCTCACAGCTCACCTGGTGTTAAGTGGTTACTAGAGCCCATAGACGTCTACAACGTAAATGCGCCACCCACCTGGAGATATAAGTTCTAACCTTCAAACCGAACCGAATTACTGCTTCACGGCAGAAATGGGTAGGGTGGTGGTACCTACCCGTGCGGACTCACAAGATGTCCTACCATCAGTAAGAACTGACTTCGGCCTTCATCTCTATCTTCGAAATAATTTAAAAGATTGAAGGGCTCCGTAGTTCATCAGGTACTCACTGTCGACGGCGGGTCTGCAGGTTCGAGGAGCAGGCGTGGCGATTGGAATCTATCGAGGGTCTGTTTTAACAACTCTTGTCTATTGTCCTGGAAATGAAAATGGTATTCGTCAGAAACGGTTTCCCTTTCGTCTTGTTCTTATCTAGACAAAAAACAAATCACGCATGTAACACTCATGTTACGCAATGTAACTCAATCAAAATGAAGGGTCAACGACCGGCGGAGTCGCGCCACGTGACGAGCTACCGTTCAGAATACGAAAATTCTATAACTGTAGCGTTTTGTAGTGAGCTCGTAAAAGTAACTTTTCTGTTCTGTCCACCGGGCTCCGTGAGGTGGGGGCGGCGCCTCATCGTGCAGCGGGGTCTCAACGTGGAATTTTTACTAATCATTTAGTTACACACACTGTATCAGTCACACACCTACGCCCTGCTGGTAGGAACCGTTAGAATTGTATAATTACTAAACGCATCCTAGTGATGTCATATCAACTGATAGCTGTCACTCGCTAATCTCTCTTTGCCTATGACCACTGACCCGAAATGTGTATCGCTCTTGCAAATAAAAATCATTGAAATCTCCGTCTTTTCATCCAGAACCCAGACGACATACTCCAACAGGAACTCACATAGATGGTGGCCAGGTGGTCCTGTATGCAGTCGGCGAGCTGGCCGGCGCGGCGGGCGGCCCGCACGCGAGTCTCCAGCTCGGCGACCTTCCTCCTCTCTACCGACAGCTGCAACGCCAGCTCGCCTAGGGTAACCGAGCACATTGAAAGCTGACCCGGTAGACTTCGTAGTGCCTCAATCGATAAATAAAGGATCTCAACTTTTGTATAAAATAAACTTAAATCATACACATCCCACAATACTTGTTTCTACATCGTTAGCTCAACGCTTCTATGGCTTCCTAAGTAGCTTCATATACAATAAAATCAATAAGCTGATTAATATAATATACCCCATGACACAGACCCAATGCAAACATGCACTAACAAATTGGCTTCACGACCTAGATTACGAGCAAACAGAGAACTTACTCCAGTCTGTGAAGTAATCTGCTTTTTTGTTTTTGAACCCAATTAATCAATTAATTATTTATACCTATGTAATAGTAATAATAAACACGCATAGATGCAGATACTCACACATACACAATACAACATATATGCGCGCACACGCCCACATATACGCACACTCACACACACACAAATACACACACGCACACACACGCATAATGACCTTAAATGATAACACCTAATGATCTCTCAACACTAGTCCGCAGCATCTGTTCACGACTTAACCTAACCTATCTTAAGAAGGAGGGACCCTGGAGATCAGTAATACAGGTCTTTGAACCTAGTACAGACTTCAGTTCTTTCATAGGCTTACAAAATAAATTATAAGGTTAATTTCCATTTGTATTTGTACTAGACCTTTAAGAGAGAAATAAATAAATAATTATTATTTTCATATGTTTCCCCTTTCTCAGTTCAGTCTGTCGACAGAGCCGGTGGAGCTGTATATACGGGCTTTTGGCCAAGTAATATACATTAGTTATGAGTCAATAATTATGTTAGTTTTTATTGCGTGTAGTAAATTTTAAGCTGATGTGGATGTGGTGTGCGACAACTCCAGTGGATTATTATTATTATTAAACGAAAAACAAAATTGTTGTTTTTTATTTAATTCCGAGCATTTTCATATTTATCTATCTTTTAAACCTTCTCTAGCCTTCCACAAATAATTCAAGACAAAAATTAGCCAAATCGGTCCAGCCCTTCTCGAGTTTTAGCAAGACTAACAAACAGCAATTAATTTTGATATATATAGATAGATAGATAGATGACAAAACAACTAACCGACCGTTCAAGTGTTCCTTCGACCGTTTACTAACTAACCCGACTGGTTTTGGAACATGTGGTCAAAGTCTTCTTTATAACATATAGGTATTATGTACAATGAAAGCTATGAGGTAAAAGCGTGACCGACGGCTGTGGGCCTCCGCGGCTCGGCAGGCGGCCTGCAGCAGGCGGGCGCCCTCCTCCCGCGCACCCCGCCCCTCCGTCTCCAAGCTGCTGATGCGCGTCGCGTAGTCTTCGCGTGCAGCGGATACTTCCTGCAAACGGAAACGTGCGCAAGGGATTTATAACAAACTAGCTTCCGCCCGCGACTCCGTCCGCGTGAAATAGTTACTTTGACACAACACTAAATTTTACCCCCCCCCCCCCTCATTTAGGAGCTATTTAAACCTCTATTTTGAAACATTCTTTATTGGTGCTCCACTTGTATTGCTCTTACCGTGATGTTATATAGCCTATAGCCGTTCTCAATAAATGGGTTATCCAACACTGAAAGAGTTTTTCAAATCGGACCAGTAGTTTCTGAGATTAGCGCGTTCAAACAAACAAACTCCTTCAGCTTTATAAAATTATGTGTAGATAAACTCAGGTTTTTTGTTGATGCGCGTTATAAAAAAGCCTCTGCTTAATGATATTTTCGAAATCAGTTAAAAAGTAGGTTTAGTTAACATTAATAGAGAACGAATAGTCTGTCAAGTTCCCGGCGGAGGGATCACGGAGGGAGCGGGGTTGCGGTGACCCCTAATAAGGTCGCGGCGGTAACCTTGCGTCAAAACTGGCATACCTTATCCAAATGAACGATTCTCTGCTTTAGTTCTTCAATCAACGTCCGGCATCTATTGTCGTTGCACTGTTGTTCCGGACGGTCACTAGAATAAAACGTAAAAGTATGTAACTTTAAAACGACTGTCGCTAAATCGATTTTATATACAGGGTGTCTCGAAATTCAACGATAAGCCGGTACCGGTGTATGGTCGCGTCAATAACCCATGGAAAAATAATAAAAAAAAATCTAGCTCTTTTTTTTCAAAGTTACATTACAAATGTTGTGATTTGATACCCTACACCCTATGATTAGATAGTGTGCAGCGCTGACCTGGGATCCACGAGCGCCCCTTTCATAGACGGCCTATAGTCGCCACAATCAAAATGACCACTCCACCAGGCATACGACTTCGACCACAGCTAAATTTCATTAGGTAACGTGTTTGAATTGCACGCAATGTAACAAAAATTTCATAAAACGTTTTCGCTTTACAATGCCGGCTCACCAAATTTTAATAGGGTATAGACTACATTTTTTTTCCTACCTAAGCTGATGGCCTTGAGCGGCCATTTCAGCGTAACCTTAACAAGTAGGTGGTGAGCTCACGGGGCTCAAACCTGACGACGTTGCTAACACGAACCCTAGCAAGAGCAGTGATTCGCAGAATCTACCACCGGATCAGAAACGCGACCCACTGAGAAGATCCGGCAAGAAACTCAGTAGGTAAGTTTGTGGTTACTGTTAAATAATGAAATAAACATTACACTTTTTCCGGTACCTCATCTTCGGTATCCACAGTGCTGTTGGAATGGGCTGACTCACTAGAAAAAAAATTAAACAATAATAAGCTCATCTGCTTAATTAACTGATAATGAAATACCTAAAAACTTTGATATTTTTTTTCATTTTCAGAATCCCCTAAGCACCATTTGGCTAGTTAGGTCTAACTTTATTAGTAAAAAAATATATAAGCAAAGCAAACAGTACAGAAAGCTACTAGGAATGATGGAAAGGTGGAGTCTGATTGTCACATCGTAAACGGTACTCCATAAGTGGCAGCAACCTCTTGATATTACATGAGCGACTAAATTAAATAATTTTCAACTTTATAACTTGAATGAAGCGTAACTTTCATGCTAAATAATGTCCATTAATTACTTACTTCGGTATATTTATACATGATACGGCAGCAGATTTTAAATTTGTATCACTTATCTTTAGACACAAAGCACTAGTTGATGCATTTCTGAAAAAAAAAAAATCATTTCTGTAACTGACAAAATATAGTATTTCTACCATTACGTTCAAGTTTTCTAATATGTTGTCCAATGTGTTCAAAATTCGCTACCATGTCGAAGAAATAATATCGTGTAGTTTATTTAAAACCACAACAATTCATAAAAACTGATTAAATTATGTACACATCTGCCGTTAACACTAATGTTTCTGGTAATATTAATAAAAATTTCTGGTATAAAGGGTTATACAATTCATTTAAGACATCAACCCCATGGCTCCCATTGTGGGGTAGATTTAACTTCTTACTGGCGGAAGGACGTCTTGTGAGTTCCCACAGGGAGGTCCCACCACCATGTCTCTTTTTGCCATGAAGCAGTAATGCGTTTCAGTTTGAAGGGCGGAGCAGCCGTTGTACTGTTAAAAGTGAGTCCTTAGAACTCATGTCTCATGGTGGGTGGCGGCATTTACGTTGTAAATGTCGCTGGGCTCCAACTTAACACTAGGTGGGCCGTGAGCTCTTCCCAAAAATAAAAATAAAACATTCTGATGTTTATCGGCTCCAGTAGCCACTTAATGTGTAGTATGCTATAACACATATTTCAATCTGCAACAATAGAAACATGATGTTTACAGTTAAACAACTCACTTCAAAGAATTAGTGGGAATCACAGAACATCTTGTACAGCGAGCTTGTAGCGGACTTCTCTTAGTAAACTGTTTAGCTGAACACAGCCTCATGTTTAAAAGGCGAACCCTTTCACACAATTTGGTATTTTCTCTTTTTAACTCAACGATTCTGGAATAATTATTCCATTAGTGATGTAATAGCACACTCATTATTTCCCAGCAGTTCTGCAGAGCCATTTTATCATTTCAATATCACACAGTGCAACATTGCTTGGCTAAAGAATAAAAAGTAGTAGAGGAAATTATTTTGAAATTAATATCTAACAATTAATACTTCTTTTAATAAATTATGTACAAACATTTTCCTATAGTTTAATAAATTCATAAACAAAACTGAATAAATAATAGAGAAAAGTATTATATTAGAATTTTTGAACCTCATACTGTTAATGTACTCATTCCTTCTTAGTTCTATATTATTATTGGGCTCTAATAACATTTTCTTAAATGAACATTACTAACAGTTCCTTCTGCTCATTGACCATCACTTTAACAGACCGACAACAATCATTTTGTTCCTTGCCATATATATTTTTTCGAGCTGTTGACAGCCTTTGAACTTTTGTGTTCAATATTTTGATGGTGTCCCGCTGTTCATTGACAGTTTTCTTCAAGCTCATGTTATTGTCGAGAAGGGCAAAGTAAAGATCTTCCAACTCTCGCTTACTTAACTTTGTCGGGCATGTTCTGTAGAGTTCTATTCGGAAATGTAATTTACATGTTAGTAATTGTTTTTCTATGACCAACTTGAAAAGAATGGAACTTTACAACTTCAACTTTACTTTTAAGATAGCACTAATATTAAAGTTAGGTTGTTGCTATAAACCACTACATAGTAGCTCAATAAAAATGAAAATCCCTAATTAAAATATGTTTGATCAAGATAACAAATTTAATTATTACCTCCCAAATTTAACCAATCACAGAAAAAAAAAAATCTGATCATTAGAATTTCTTGGTCATAATAAATATGTACCTCTCTCAGATCTCGAAGTGTGAGTTTTACAAACGATATCTCGTCCATTTTGCTCTGTATTATTACAATTCATCGTTTAAACGAAAAATTATTCTTCGATCGAACAAAATTTAGATCATTCTTGTGAAATTATTTGCGGTCATTTAAATGACACATTCCGACAAATGGATTATGGGATTAGACAAAGCATTATTGGCTATTTAACTGTATTTTAAATTCTCCATCGTATAATATATGTACTTTAAAACAATATACAGATAACAATTCGCATTTCATTATGACAACAATATTATGCACCCACTATCAACCCGATTATCTACAAAATTGCCGCCATGGTAACCGTGGAAATTCCAATAAACAACATTTACCAGATTGACAGGCAAAATGTATCCTTCGTCCATACACTAAAGACTCACTTCTCTAGGGTGTTGTTTGAGTTTGACAGGGTTCTTCAAATGCATGAATTTGAAAGGCAAAAGAAAATCCCCAATAAATCCCGACAATTTAACGTTGCATAAATTTGTGGAATTTGAAAAAAAAAACTATTCACCAACAACGATTTTATTAAGTTAAATAGCTACATTAACACTTGCACCCAGAAACTGGAATGTCTTAATAATCATAGTATACCTAAAATTATAATTAAAAAAGCTTCTGCTTCTAATGCTATTATAAACTGATAGATTCTTGTGTTGCATAAATTAAATTTCATGTAAGATGATCTTTTAGAACATTATTTTCAGATTATTACAAATATTTGAATACAGCTTGCCTAGTTGTGTTTGGTTTTTAAGTAAACCAGACTGGTTTTATTTTCTTCTGTCAACTATTTGCTTAGTAGATAAAAGATTCCAAAAATATTACATTAATGTAAATTATTAGACTACATAAAGCAATACTATTTTTGGGATAGTCATTACCTTAGGTATTTATACCTATAATAGGAAATGCATGGCTAGGTAATTTGGTTTTCAAGTATGTTTTGATACTTAACTTAAAATTATATCTATTTAAAAAGAATATTCTCTACTTATACACATAGTTGTGACAAAACACCACTTATATTATCGTTTGTTGTGAATACCGAGCCGCTTTTTTTATAAGATTAAATAGGAATTTAGTAAATCTATCGTTATCGATAAATTAGCTATGGTCTATGACCCTTCCATTTGCTTTATTCCCGTCACGACGCAATCATGCATGCCTCTCTAAAGAGAGAGATAGCCATTTGTCTATTGCAATCGAGCGAAGTACTATCTAAGGGTGAGTGGTGCCTTTCAAACTACCTAATTTAATATGGTGACACGAATGATGCGCGGTGACCTTATTTGCTGACCTAGTCTCTCTCTATTCAAAAAAAACAGTAGTTTTTCACATTATTCAATTTAATATTATATATGAAATTAAAATGAACACACCGTCGTTGTGTTGAAAATGCCTGTTTTGCGCAAAAAATACAAGCACTCTTCTTTTTATTACCTACGTATAAAATTTAGTGAACTAGTGGTATAATAGTGAAGATCTTGAAGTCTCCACGAAGACTGCCAATGGTATAACAGATTTAAAACAACGACAATGCAAATTTTAGTAACAACCGCTAAAGTAATAAAGCGAAAATTATATTCACTATGTAGGTACATCACAGTCTAAAGCAGAAAATGTACTTATGTAACATATTTTTCAAAACCATTTTTTTTATAATTACATATTTTGTTTTAAAACTGATTATTTTTCAAAAGGTGTTGATTAGTATTAATGTTATTTATAATAACTGGGTTTTAATTAAAATAAACAAGTAACAATTTCGGTTATTTTGAGATAAATACATAAGAAAAAAATTATAATTAACGAGATTACGTGAAAAATAATTATTAGCACAAAATAATGTAAGAGACGGAGATAGGTACTGAGTGATTACTGTCGCCTTGGTATTGCTGAAGTCCATGGGCGACGGTAACCACTCACCATCAGGTGGGCCGTGTGCTCGTCTGCCTACAAGGACAATAAAAAAAACCGTTTCTACTATAAGCCATTTTGGGATTGCGCTTTGAATGCTTAAGCATTTAGAATCGAATACATTCCATCGGAAATACAACAATATATTCCTTAGCTAAATTAAGTATACATATATGTTATTAGAAATTAAATAAATAAGGCTATAGATACATTACTGAGTTTTTATAGCATTCATTTTATATTTTCAAATTTCAAACATATAGCCTCTGAAAGGGGACGGCCCATTTCAGGCCCAAAGCGGACAATAGATTAGAGAAAAAATACTTAGTGCATTAATTCTGTCATAAATAAATATGCATTTACTTTCTTGCAAATAAGCGCCACTACAGTTTATAATAAGTAGTTTAAAAAAAGTAACTCTATTGAAAAAATAAGGTTTTTTGTTTTTGCGGGAAAAATATTGCCAGCTTCAAATCCTTTTACGTATGAAGTAAATATTTTGAGTATATAAATAAAACATATAAATAAATCATTTTAAGTATTATCATTAATCAATCGATTTTAATGGATTTTATGCATATAAAATAACATCGAAGACATACCCATTGGACTTTAACTTGTAACTATACTTGAGACCTTAGAACTTATATCTCAAGGTGGGTGGCGCATTTACGTTGTAGATGTATGTGGGCTCGAGTAACCACTTAGCAACACCAGGGTGGCTGTGAGCTCGCCCACCCATCTAAGCAATAAAAAAAACTTTACTAGTATTGTTATTTAAATATGTACAACTAAAACAAAAACATAAAAAATAATGTGTACTCGTAAAAAAAAGATTAAGATATAAATCAATTATCGGTTATTTAAAAAAATAATCGATATATGAATTTCATGTAATTATTTTTCTTTATACTGACAACACTGAATTTAATCTGACTGACTGACACTTCGCTTGCTGCTTGTGGTGTTGTGCTTGCGTACAAAATGGATGTGTTTTGATTTTTCTTCGATTTATTTTACTTTTATCAATAACGTTTCATACTACGACTAAAAAACATTGTGTGAATTGTGGTTTTACCCTGACCGAGATTTAAAACCGTGTATATGCTCTCCTTTGCTATTTTTAGATGATACTAATTGTGTATGAAGATGAAGAAAATATAGATATTTAAAGAATTAAGTGTGTTTTTTATACCCTATTGGATAAAAATACATTAGGAACATCTTAAACATTAAGAAAAGAAAAGTTCTTGAAGTATCTCACAATCCGACACTTATTTATACAGAAAATTAACCTCAAAACGAATTTTTATTTTTATTATATTTTTTATAATAGTGGCGTCAATTTCAATATATTTTTTAGATATCCAATACATTTAAGAATTTGAATCAGTCCATTTTTATAGTAATATTTGATGTCCACCTTGGGCCTAGCACACTATGGAGAGTGGGCATTCCCCTTTGTTACAAAGTTCTGTCGCAACAGTCGATTGCTAAATGCACAACAAAAAGGAACACACAAATAGGTACTCATACGAAAAAAAACTAAGGAACCTTTAAGGTTACATACATTTCTATGAAACTTACATCTAAGCCTGTTAATTCTAAAAAAAACAATATTTATAAATACAAAAATTGCTGGAATAGCATGTGTAATTAATTCCAGGAAATGAAACACGAAAGGATACATAAAAACGGGGAATGAATAAAAAAAATATTGAAATAACTAAATTTGAATTGCACGCAGTGTATTACAACTAGAGATCAGCCGTTGCGTGGGGTCGACGACCTCACGGAACTGTCGCGGAGGTGCGTCATCCAGCTACTTTTGCTTTGCTTAGAGTTATTTTAATTTAAAAGCGTCTCGGCTTTATGATCCTATTCCCTGTGCACTATGAGCCTACATTAATAAACTATTTGACTAAGCAAATAGCACTCATTAAGTTAGGCAGGTACTTACCACGCTAGCGAATAAGTTGGCGGCTTCATTTATCAATACCAAATGATCACAGCCATTGATGCAAATGAGAAAAGACATTGGTAAAGCCACCATTGGGTACCTACCTATAACTGTTAAACTATTAGGTACTGGAATGTTTTCCAAAAATTCCTTATGAATCTTTTATTTAGAACAAATACTTTATAATATTAACAAACGTTTCCATTTCAAACTAAATGTAGGTACTTCTTCGGGGCTCCGTAGAAAAAAATCTGATTTCTCATATGAGTCGTCTATTATCAAAGGTGGCAATCTGTGCATTTGGACAAAAAAAAATTATTGATATGTCAATACAGATTGATTTGAATATAATCGTCTCCTTCAAAGAATACGGTTCAAAACCTGCATTAAATAAAGGTTAATAGTTAACCTGTTATTTATCTAAGATGTCGTTCCGAAGAGTTTTGTGACTGCCAATGGAATACAANTATAATCGTCTCCTTCAAAGAATACGGTTCAAAACCTGCATTAAATAAAGGTTAATAGTTAACCTGTTATTTATCTAAGATGTCGTTCCGAAGAGTTTTGTGACTGCCAATGGAATACAAAGTCAATAATTCGTTTTTCTGATTTACCAATCATTGTCCAAAAGTCAGATTGCCGGCTTTGATAATAGTCGACTCATATGAAATCGTATAGTTTCGTCTCAAATGTCAGTTTTTGTTCGTATACACGCAGACATTTTTACTTATTTATTGCTTAAACGGGTGTATGAGCTCACGGTCCATTGTGGTCTTAAATTGCTACCGGAGCCCATAGACGTCTACAACGCAAATGCCGCCAACCACATTGAGATATGAGTTCTAAGGTCTCAGTTGTTTACAGTACAACGGCTGCCCCGCCCTTCAAACCGAAACGTATAACTGCTTCACGGCAGAAATAGGTGGGGTGGTGGTACCTACCCGTGCGGACTCACAAGACGTCCAACTACCAGTTAACATGTTCGGGCCGGTGTCGGTTTGGTAACGCGAAAGTTTTGATAATGCTCAATAATCATAAATACTCATAGCTGCTAAATTACTTTACGACCGTTCTACGTTCTAAGTAAACATCTATCTCAAAATATCTTCATACATCTAAAGTCACACGTTTTATTGTCACAGTTGCACTTTGGGTTTTTTGGAACGAAGTTCCTTATCGCGCGTTGTGAAAAGGGGCTAGACGGAAAAAATTCTTACGAAAAGTTGTCACGACACTTTTTAGATACGTCATTCTGACCAATCAACGTGTAGGCGCTTATCGCGTGACATTGCTCGTATCCGATTGGTCCGCGTAATGAGTACAGTTTCTCGAGATGGCGTTTCAACAATAGTAATTTAGTTCATAGTATTGTTTTTTTCTTCTTCATAATGCCGTAATTTATTATCATAACTTAAAAAAAAATTTACTATTCCTTCACTAATTAATCGAAAGGAACTTCGTTCCATCCGGGTGTCCCTTGACACCTCTGAAGTTTCGTTTTTTTTATTTATTTATTTAATACTATAAATATTACTCGTATATCTATAACATTCAAGACGTATCGTAGATTCAATACAATAAGTTAATACACAGGCTTCATAGGCCTATTTGTAACTAGAATAATTATAGGTATGTCGTATAATTTATAGGATCTTGAAGTTCAGAAGACATTTTAATTAACAAATATTATTGTTCATACTATGCTGTTCAGTTAGTAATGATTTTCTTTGAATTCACTATTTGTATTCATTTTGTATTCAATATATTTTTTTTCTTCTTCTTTTGGCAATAGCGTTGACTTTTTGCCAATGACGTAATATTCAATATTTATTTCAAAATGAAACAAGTTAGATGTTTGATAATATTGAGGGCTTGCAGTACACTAAAGAAATGGTTTGATATTTTTTTTATTTTTATTGCTAGATGGCTGGACGAGCTCACAGCCCACCTGGTGTTAAGTGGTTACTGGAGCCCATAGACATCTACGACGTAAATGCGCCACCCACCTTGAGATATAAGTTCTAAGGTCTCAATTATAGTTACAACGGCTGCCCCACCCTTCAAACCGAAACGCATTACTGCTTCACGGCAGAAACAGGCAGGGCGGTGGTACCTACCCGTGCGAACTCACAAGAGGTCCTACCACCAGTAAAAAGTATTTCTCTGATTTTGTTTTAAATATAATATTATTATTTCTTCCGGAGAAACGTTTTGCGTGTTGGTGCGCGGATGGTTAAAACCAATAATAATCAATCCCGCTTCTTAACCAGAACGTCTGTCTGCTTAGTGCGAGTTTTTTAACGTTCTCGATAGCGTAAAAGTTAACTCGAATTTGTATGCTGTTGGAACAGCGCCCCTAGCGGCATACGTAGGCAAACATCAACCTTATTAACCTACAAGGCTTTTCAAGGGAATATTTCAAGTAAAACTTGTAATAATTATGAAATCGTTTCATTAAAATGTCTCCAAACTTTTTTATACATATTATGTTCTATTGGGCCTACAGTGTCCGTGTCGTCACCACGGCATGGTACATCACAGAAGAATATAAGAACTCTGTCTGTTGACGAAGCTATATTAATATCACTAAATGCCTAGTTCATTTTTCACAACAGGCAACATTACGATCGAAGAACAAACTAGAATACTGCTTAGGTTCCCTCGTATAGGTAGGGTGATCATAATATTAACAGGCGAAAGCTTATTTGTTTTCAGCGTCATTTAGTATATTAACAGTGTAACCCTTTGCAGTTCAGAAATTACAAATAACCAATTTGGGCCAAAATACTTTTCGAGGTTATAATTTAAGGTATCTGTAATATTCTTTTTAAATTATTCCAAACGTGAAGCGTATCAATATAACCGTTATCTTAAGCGGTCTACATACGACCATAAAATCAGTGGCGATATCGGGACAGCGGTGGTGGGGATAATCGTCCCTAAATCGTGAGCTCGTCCGAAGCGAGTTTAGGGTAAATAATAAAAATCGGGTTACGATTTGCCTATACACGAGGTGATTTAGACTCGCCGCGCACTAGGCAGCCTGGTTACGGCAGCCAGATGAATATATGGCGTTGTATGGGAGCCAGTGCACATAAGCAGCCCGGAACTCTTGGCCGCGCGCAGCCAGAGCGAGTGTCGGCGAATGTAAGTGGCTGCCGTCAGTCCCCGCGCACTTGCTGTAGCAGCCAATGCATATTTGTTTGCCAAATGTTAGTCATAGGTATGACACAGTATGCTTGTACAATCTCTTGTATTTAAAAAAATACCGGTTTGGATATGTATGAACATATTTAAAATAGTTATAGAATAAGCCTTTTGAATGTTGTTTTGGAAAAAAAGAGAATGAATCCAGTGTATTTTCTTTGCTTTGCGTTTTTTACGAGATAAAATCCGAATCGCTCGACGAAAAGATCATAAATTGGCGTCGATTGGCTAATATGACTGGCTGCTCAAATATTACGGTTGCCGCAGCCAGGTTTCCTAGTGCGCGGGGAGCCTTAGGGTCCTCCCCACCACTGTCGCAATCGCAATTGATTTTAAGGTTGTCTGTAGGCCCCATGAGCCAACCTCTTTAGTTGAAAGCAATATATGCCTTAGGTCTCGTCTTTCAAGGAAATTTAATAACGAAATTATTGACTTGCGTTCCAAAATGGCGCTTAAAACAGATCGCGTTTGATCGCACGTGGGGGCCTCGTTCAGGCCTTGTTCTGTGCCGCCTGGCGCCGCAGGTCGGAGCGGATGGCGGCGGTGACGGCGGCGCCGAGCGCCAGCAGCGCGCACAGCGTGAGGTTGGCCCAGCGGTCGCCGACCTCGTCCAGCATCCAGCCGTACAGCAGCGTCGTCAGTATGCCGAACACCTGGACAAATATACACTAAAATAAGACTAATGTTCCCGAACAACCTGACACCGCGGCGCCGTGCTATTAAAAGAATCCATTCAATGCTATAGTTACGTCGGTAAGAGTAACGCTATCTATCGTGGAATAGCAGAAACGAATATCAATAGAACTAGTAATATCGAGAACACTCGAGAAGTGTAACGCCATTTATTATGAAATAACGGAAACACATTCCGAAACGACTCGGCCTTTCGGGAATGTTTTCGATAATTGTAGGTATGTTTTTTTCCTACCTAAGCTGATAGTCTTGAGAGGCTATTTCAGCGTAACCTTAACTAGTAGGTGAGCTTTTGGGGCTCAAACCGGAGTGTTGCTTACACTGGCCCTAGAGCAACTGGCCAAGAGCGGTGTTTCACATAATCTACCACCGGGTCGGAAACGCGACCCACTGAAAAGATCCGGCGAGAAACTCAGTGACTGATAATTGTAGAATTGCCGTGTCGACTAGAAAAGCATTGCAAAGGGGACACGAAGGCAGTTAGTAATCGGATCTACTCGAAGCGAAACAGCGAACTGATCCCTGAAGCGAAGCGGAAGAAGTGACTTAAGAATGGTAATGTGCTGTAAGCGTTCTAAGTGTTAAATAGAGTTTTAATTTGTACCTACTTTTCGGTGGAAGTTTCATTTATCCCAAACCCCAGCGCGTAACAATATATTAATTACCTGTACAACAGCGTTCAGTATTCCGGAGGTAGTCCCTTCTGGTTCAGGATACGTCACTTCGGAAGCGAACTCGAAGCCAACAGGCAAGTAGCCGGTCATGAAGAATCTGAAACAACGAAAAAATAAATACTCCACATTTAATTACGTACTAAAAGAACACATCTTGTTCTGAGTACATAATCTAATCTGTTCAAAATACTATAATAATTATAGGGTAAAAATATTAACGTCAGCGCATTTTAAGAACCCTAAAACAAGTATCTTTAACATTTGCTTTTTCTTTGGGCTCGTAGTTAATTAGCCTATTAACTTTTCAGACCTACTGCGAGAATATAGACGTTCAATTCATTAAAACCGGTCTCAGGATTATCCACGGCTCATCAATATGAGTACACCAGGAAGACTTCACGGTGAAGGAATAACATCGTGTAATCAAACCCGCAAAATTATAATTTGCGTAATTATTGGTGGTGGGACCTCTTGTGAGTCCGCACGGGTAGGTACCACCGCCCTGCCTGTTTCTGCCGTAAAGCAGTAATGTGTTGGCTGTGAGCTCGTCCACCAATCTACGCAATAAAAAAAAAGAACATAGGACCAATGACACTCTTAAAACCGGAGTCCTTCTCACCCAAGTATTATGCTGCTCAAGTAAACCACGCCGATCAATCCGCAATCCAATGTGAAGGTAAATATGATCATGCCGATGACAGAGGACGTGTAAACCGCCAGGGTTGTCTCCTTGAACCGATGCGTCTTGTCGAGGATCAGACCACAAACGACGGAGCCGGCCATACCCGCGACCACGATTACCAGCCCAATTCGTCCAGCGTCTTCACTAGCGCCCTGAAATTTGTTCCAAAATACAAACACATATAATATGTCAATATTCGACTAATTAAAATCCGGACTGTATTTTATAAACGTGAAAGGTTTATTCCAAGTGAATTAAAATTAATTTCTGAACCTTTATCAACTTTAACAAATTGCACCAACACTTCTGAGAAAAATAAGCTTTAGAGTTTTTATTGCTTTTCAAGGGTGTATGATCTCACGGCCTCCCGACATTACTACGTGAATACCCACACCTTCCTTGAAACATGAGATCAAAGTCTCAATGCTATAATATAACGGCTCTCCCACCTTTGAAGCCGGAATGCATCACCGATTAACGGCAAAGATAGGTAAGAAATACTGCTGTTACTCTCCCACATAAGCCTTTGACTTTCCTAATGTTCCTCCCACATAAACGTTTGACTTCATATTCCACAAAATCTGCAAATTTCTCGGAAATTACCCTACAGTAAAACCGTTTTAAATTTAAAGTAACAATCATAAACTCACCGGATAATAAGTCAGGATGACTCGATTGAGCAGAGTCGAGATAGCATAGAATGTACCGACGTTCAGGCCATACGAGATAAGCAGCAACACGTAGTTTCTGTTCATTAGTAGCGTCTTGATCGATTGCAAGAAGTTAGAATCGATAGTTGAGCCAAGATCAGCAGCCGCTGATGGCGGGGTTGGCGGTGCCGCTTTGAAGACTGGAAATACGATAAATGTTTAACTGCCTCTATGAGTGGTCACTGCTGTTCATATTAGCCATGCTGTAGCGGTATATCCTAGTCGCTATGTGCCTCTAAATCTACTTATCCATTTGCAGACACAAATGAAATGGAATGTATTCTTAAACATCAAGCACATCTAAATTGATTCACCTACGGCCCTAAACATAAGCGAACTGACAATAAGACTTTAGTGGTGAGACATTACTTTAGGCCAGCAATTTCATGAGAAGTTGGTGGTTTTTCATGAAATCTATGCACGTTTCATGAGGTATGGTCCCGATTAGTTAAGGTTTACAGTTTTATTAATCTCTTGTTAGATTATTAATTGCATGAAAATGTGGCATTTGGTCGCTGATGTGCCGCTGTGATCCCTAAAATACCTGTAAAGAAACCAAAGTACAATAAAAGGCTGGCTTACATAGCAGTATGAAGACGAAAAGGACGCTGGTGAAGCCGGCGACCAGGTAGAACATGAGCTGGAAATCATGACCGATCTCTTCCATAGTACCGGTCGATTTGACCAGCATCGGAGGCAGCAAAAATCCGAGAGCAACGCCTAACTGTAACAATGATATTGCTAATGTAGGTTTTTTTTTGCTACGATGGGTAGACGAGCTAACAGCCCACCTGGTGTTATGTGGTTATTGGAGCCGATAGACATCTACAGCGTCAATGAGCCACCCACCTTGAGATATAAGTTCTAAGGTCTCAACTATAGTTACAACGGCTGCCCCACCCTTCAAACCGAAACGTATTACTGCTTCGCGGCAGAAATATGCAGGGTGGTGGTACCTACCCGCGCGCACTCACAAGAGGTCTTACCAACATCTCCTATTTGCCATTAGTAGGATAATGGGTGAGTTGGCATAAAACTATCCGATCTAATGCAAGACATAAACGCTGTATTTCGAATACTGATCTTTGGTCATACAAATCACAAATAGGAACTTATGGGAAAGAGGGGGAAGGAAGGAAGACAAGGTTAGGAAATAACTACTTAAGCGGAATGTAGAATATGGTGCCGAATGTGAATTTGACCTCGTGCCTCGAGCTGAGTTACAGCATTCAAGTCGTGACGTCTGTGAGCCTTTGTGAGCTATGTCATGCTAATCGACAGGGCCAGTTAACTCATTAGCACGGTCGAACTCTCAGACGTAAAATTTGTTGGCGAGTTTATCTTACTCGGATCTGTACTGACTGACCAACGAGCTACTCTGCTACAGGATTAGAAAACAAAAATAAATCAGAAACCCTACTACCGGTCTTAAAGATAATAAATAGGAGAGATTTAAATAAATACAACGGAGTGACGAGAAAATGGAAGTAGTAAATAAAACTAGAGAGAGAGTATAAAAAAGTCTTGCTTGTAGTATAAATAATAGTCGCAATAGAGGAAAAATCATTTTAATACCCATCTACAACCATCTCGGCTATTGAACTTTAGGCGCGTTGAGAGTAAAATTTCACTCGCGACAGATTCGTTACGGCTAGAGGGAAAAGATATTATTTAAGAAGAGTGAGAATGAGAAAATAGACAGCTTTTCGCGAACTACTCGACCGTGGAGAGAGTGAAAGGACGAAGTGAGCTAGGTCGTTTATTCTATACACAGTATTCCCTATTACAAGAGAAATTTGATTTAAGGATGAAAAATGAATAAAGTCGTCGTGGTCTAAAGGATAAGACGTCCGGTGCATTCGTGTTTAGCAAGGCACCGGTGTTCGAATTCCAGGCAAGTAACAATTTTTCTAATGAAATACGTACTCAACAAATGTCCACGATTGACTTCCACGGTGACGGAATAATATCGTGTAATAAAAATCAAACCCGCAAAATTACAATTTGCGTAATTACTGGTGGTAGGACCTCTTGTGAGTCCGCGCGTGTAGGTACCATCGTCCTGCCTATTTTTGCTGTGAAGCAGTAATGCGTTTCGGTTTGATGTGGGGGGCAGCCGTTGTAACTATACTGAGACCTTAAAACTTATATCTTAAGGTGGGTGGCGTATTTACCTTGCAGATGTCAATGGGCTCCAGTAACCACTTAACACCAGGTGGGCTGTGAGCTCATCCACCCACCTAAGTAATAAATAAAAACCACAATACTACCGCAAAAAAGTTTCACTACATTCACGTACACCAAATTGCACGCGCGCCATTTTTTATTTCAGTACTTCTAGTCCCCTTATCTCTGATTCAATGATTTAGAGAATAAAAATGCTGTATGTAATCTGAAACGAAATAGCCTCATCCAATCCTATTATCTTAATCTCCGCATTAGCTGGATCACCGTACCGTGTCCATCTGTGTTGCTACAGACTTATAATTCAACGTATGTAAACATATCTCTATCAACAACACAATGGAGGTTTTTTTATTCGCCAATAAATGCAAACGAGCCAAGATATAAATTAAGCCGTCGCGTGCACAATACATTTATATATTGTAAATAATTTTTATGATACCATTGAACAATCATAGGGGAAGTATTCGTTCAAATAGACATATTTAGCTTATAGACAGATTTTCCGTTAAGTAAGTGCTCGATAAGAACGAATTTTACAATAATCTGAGTTTGGCGGTTAGTGACTCTATATTAGTGTTCGAGTTTGGAATATTTTTTTTTTATATTTAGCATCGAAAAATCCTAATTTTTTGCTTTAGTGTTTATTTCCAAATAGTTATCGGATTTTTGCAATTTACTCAATACAAGGCACCTGACAGAACCTACAAAATGGCGAAAATGTGACATGGGGTGAGCACGAAATGTCTAGTTGTCGCCCAGCTTAAGACATGAGGTTCAAGTCTCGTAAATGACTGTCCCAAGACTCAAACCCAAATTCCGAAAGGCTTCATGACTTCAGTCGCCGCGGCCTATCTCGCACTTACTCAAACTAGTGGTCCCGCAGTAGTCGAAATTCGACTATAATTAACTGAAATTATAAGTTTCAACATTATTATGGTCCTATTGCCACAGATTTCGCCAAGACTACACTATAGACAAATACTAGTAATATTAAAGATAAACAATACTAACCTATTCTCAATTTGACAACAGACTTTAAGCAATGACAAAAGTTTGACAATAAACAGAGAGTATATTATTATTATGTGTGTATGTCAAATACATGGTAGTGTGTGTAATGTTTTCTTTATTGATTCAATGTATCTTTTATGCATAATTAAAAAAAAAATTAGCATTGTGCACTCTTCTCTATATTCTCTTAAGTGTGGAAAATTTCATACTCCTCCTTAAATACAAAGATACAAAGTTTTTGCTTCACGTATTAATATACAGATATCTCGAAAACATCCTGGTTTTCGTCATCGCGTTAGACTTTTTCTACGCCTCGTGGAATCCCGAGTAGCTATCACAGTAATTCAATTCGCCGTAAACTAGGTCAAAACAGAATCAGTGTTTTCACAAAGAGCTCTTACTTATCTCGATAATATCATGTTATTAGTGCTGTTAAGAGTTTTTCATCTAAAAATCTCTTGTGATAACAACGTTTATGACTGTTAATCAGGAATTGTACGTTTCCAAGGGTCATGTTATTATCACACTACAAATATTGCGAACGTCTGGTGAATTATCAAATCATTGTGACGACGAATGGCATTGGAATAACAAAGGTTTTGTGACGATCGACACTTGGAATTACGTGGGCCGTGGGGTATATGCAATTTAAAAAATCACAGAAATAAACTCTATGCTATCAGACTCCTTAGACTTGTGCAGTAACACAGTGGTGCGATGTAAAACAGTTATTTTTTACTCTTTAATTCGATTGCATTAGCGATTGATACCGAATCAAATCAAAACCTATAACTTCGCGGCACAAATAGGAAGGACCTGAGCACCCGTGCGTGCACACAATATGCTACCAATTTAGAGATAACGCAAAATTAAATTTTTATAGATTTTACACGATCCGCTACGATAATGGTCTATCGTCGACTAAATATCGTATGACAGACAGTAAATGAAAAAAATTTTTAGTATGTATCTAATAAAAAAAAACATAAATCGCGTAGAATATGTATAGTATTATATCTCGTCAATATCCACTGTTCTAGAAGAATCTAAATGTAAATATTGCCAGTAATCGTGTAACCTTCGAAAATTATTATATAGATATTATTATAGTGTTAAGTAAATCGATATATAAAAACGGATAAGTAACCACAAAAAGTAGTCAGTTATAAAAGAAAAATAAATAGTAATCGACACAAAAAAACGCAATATCACGAACTTTAATTTAAAAATAAATATAGCAAAAAAAATTGCACAACACAGTTTGAAAATGTAGGTATAATATTTTTTCTATATAAAATAAACTCTATAAGCCCATCTAGAGGTAATGATGATGACGCAGAAAATAAATTATTGACGTTAGTAAAGAGATAGACTCATGGCGGCAATGAAATGTTAAGACGAAACTTCAATTTTGTTGTAACCACGACTGACCTTTCTTTTAAATTAGTTGCATTGGTTATTATGCAGAAATATTAAGACTACAGCGACAACTTAGTCACCGTAGCAAACAGTTTAGTATATTTTTACTCTCTCTCTAGTTTTTTTTCTACCTAAGCTGATGGCCTTGAGAAGCCATTTCAGCGTAACCCTAACAAGTAAGTGAGTTCACGGGGCTCAAACATGACAACGTTGCTAACGTTGCTAACACTAACCCTAGCAAGAGCAGTGCTTCGCAGAATCTACCACCGGATCGGAAACGCGACCCACTGAGAAGATCCGGCGAGAAACTCAGTGGGCTGAATGCAACGTACATATACTACGACAAGGCAGCTCTAGAATATACTTACGTATAAACACCGATTGACTAATACGGACTTGTTTCATTCGATTATAATGTGCCGTCGGGATTGATACCGGGACCCCTCGCAGTCCTCGACGCAAATTGGATAAACGGTTCCATGTGCAGTAAATGTGGAGCGCAAATAACGTGATTCGTATCTACAGGCTCATTGCGTTTTACGTCTTTGTTAAAAGTAGTGGTCCCCTAGTAGTCGAAATTCGACTTTAATTAAGTAATTGAAATTATGAGTTTCAACATTATTATGATTCTATTGTCAAAGACTTTACTTCTATAATTTTTTTGTTTTTTTTATTGTTTAGATGGGTGGACGATCTCACATCCCACCTGGTGTTAAGTGGTTACTGGAGCCCATCGACATCTACAATGTAAATGCGCCACCCACCTTGAGATATAAGTTCTAAGGTCTCAGTATAGTTACAACGGCTGCCCCACCCTTCAAACCGAAACGCATTACTGCTTCACGGCAGAAATAGGCGGGGCGGTGGTACCTACTCGTGCGGACTCACAAGAGGTCCTACCACCAGTAAAAACCAGTATAATCACAGATTTGGCAAAGACTACACTATAGACAAATAATATTAATCTATTTTATATTTGACCACAGACTTTACGCAATAACTAAAGTTTGAGAATAAACAAAACAGTATATATGCGTGTGTATATGTTTGTGTGTCAAATATATGGTAGTGTGTGTCATGTTTATTTTATTGATTTAATATATTTTTACACACAATTAAAAAAAATATTAGCCTTCTGCACTCCTTCTCTATATTCTCTATAAGGGTGGGAAATTTCATACTCCTCTGTCGGCGCAATTTTCGTCAAAAGGGTTACAAAGTTTTTGCTTCACGTATTAATATATAGATGGTCTGTTTTATCATAAGATTTTTATTATCCAAGAGTTTCATATTACATCAGCTGGACTGTCTAGTTGGTGTAATTTTAACCGTCATACTTAACTTTCAATTTTGATAAGTATGTTGCTATGAAATAATTGCTTTACGACGAATATAGGCGAGACACTAAGTAAAAGATTGGTGACAAACTAAACATTTTTGTGCTATTCTTAAAATTCTTTGTCTGCCCGTTATTAATTATATGACATGCAAAATTAATTCTCACCAAACGAAAATTCCATTACGAGGGTTGCCGTTTATAACACACACAAAGCCGGGAATGTGGTCCCTTTTCCTGACGCGAAAAATATTTATCCGTCTTATCACAAGGAAGGCAGGCCACAAATTATTCAAAATTTTGGGGGAATTAAATATTTCAGAGTGTGAAGTTCAAATCTAATTTATAAATGTTAAATGTCACACTCTTGTAGACTAAGTAACTTTTTTTATTGCCCCTGTAAGCAGGCAAGCATACGGCCCGCCTGATGATGAGTGGTTACCGTCGCCCATGGACTTCAACAACACCAGAGACAGAGTCAAGCCGCTGATTTTTTTTTATTGCTTGTATTGGTAGACGAAGCTCACAGCCCACCTGGTGTTAAGTGGTTACCGGACTCACAAGAGATCCTACCAACAGTAAAAACCTAGCGTTTAATACTCTCCACAACCCTCGTTTGAAGTAGGACATGCCATAGCGCTCAAGAAGTAGTAGCTACCAGACCATAGCCCATAGACATCACAATGCCACTACCCACTTCCAGACATGTCTAAGCTTCAACTTTGTGTTGCACGAAGTGTGGTAAGTGTATTAAATATTAAAACCAGCGGGCTGCACCATTTTTTTATGCCTAGATCAGTGATGACACAGCCAATATGAAGTGGTTATCGGAGCCCATAGATATAGATAGATAAATGGCGCCACAAACCTTGAGACATTAGTCTAAGTTTCAGTTTTCACAGTACAATGGCTGCCCGACCCTTCAAACCGAAACGCATTATTGCTTCACGGCAGAAATAATATGAGGACTATACAAATATTTAATAAAGGGTGGCCCTGCGGTTCCACGTGCTTTCCCAAAAGTTCCGATTCAAGTTGTGACTTGAAAATTCTTGAACATTGCAACATCTGGAAATCTCTTTGAGTGCCTACTTACCTAGCCATTAACGAGGTACTCAAACTTTCTCAAGGAAATGTCCTTTAAGAGATTTCGAAGTTATATTCCGTTCGGGAATGCGAGAGCTTTTATTCGTTGGAAACAGAAAAGCATTTAAGAACGTAAAACGCTGTATTGGTTTCCTGAAAGTCACAAAAGCCTTTAAAATGTCGTGTAAGCGTTAGTGTAAAATTTGAAACTTCCAATATTTAATTTTATTACTGAACTAGCGACCAGCCCACACTACGCTTCGGGAACTGTAATTTATTATTGTTTATGAAAATGAGATGGCAGTTTTGTTCCTACTTACTTGACACTTATCGTTATATTTTGCATAATTGACGTAATATCTTTATATGTTATAGTCTGTGTTATTCTGATGTATCAGCTATATTATTGTAAAAGTTTATCAAAATCTTTTACCAAACAGTTCACCAAGCAGCTTCAAATTAGAACTTTGACCAGTGACATGGTAGGCAGAAGCATGTACGTAGATACACTGGAGGAACAAACTTTGGATATCGACAAGGCTACTGACTCCGATCGGTGTCAAAAGACTCTGCATTGCAATAGTCAGGAAACTAACTGACCACATAGACTATTTGAAGACATCAAACAGTAAATTAAATATATATGTACTTATTCAATAAGATTTTGGTAATAACGACAATACTACAGAATATAATAAAACATTAAAGTTTTGACTGACATTTTGAGTGAACGGTAGAAAATATAAAATATAGAACAATAGCATATCGGTAGAAAAAGAAATATAAAAATCTTCTGTGTGCTTAGTGCGAGTTTTTTAACATTCTTGGTAGCGTAAAAGTTATCCCAATTTTGTATGCAGTTGGAACAGCGCCCCTAGCGGCAAACGTAGGCAAACAATCCCATTCTATACAAATATGAGCTAACTTTTACGCAATCGAGAACGTTAAAAAGCTCGTACTAAGCACACTGATCTCTAAATCAATTTATTAAACACCATTTAGGGACCGCTGCTTCGCGTATTATCGCCCCCCTAAAACATCAGCGTCCCCTCTTTTGCCCCCTGCAGCAGGAAAGGCTAACGATTATTTAACTTTAGATATATAATATGACCTTCGTACCTGATTACCGAAAACGCCGATACTGCAAGCGGACGACACTTGATCGGCCCCAAACCACACGGCCGCCAGCCGCGGTGGTACGTTTAGGATGAACACCTGCGAGATGGCCACCACCGTCTGACCCACGAAGCCCAACCAGAACATGTCTTGGGGCACGGAGAACACCTTCAGCCATGCTCCGGCGCAGGTACCGAACGCACCAAGTATCGTTGTCACCCGCAGACCCTGAGGAAAATGGACAGAATTTTTGTTATATTACAGCAGCTTCAAGCTCCCATTATGAAAAATTACAGGTGAGATTATTATTGAGCCGCCGACGTCTTAGATGACATGATGTCGTTCAAATTGTACTTTCTCTATAAAGGGAAACAAGCGAAGGCCTTAAATCAATTTTAAATATTTAAATTAAATTTTTTTCGATATTATTTTTATAATTAATAAAATTATTTTTTAAATTTTCTATATTATATATTTTTTCGATTTTTGTGTTTTATTATTAACACAAAAATCGAAAATTGCATTGCGGCAATCGCAAATTGTATTTTATTTCATCTATTGGCAAAAAAGCCCACTTGCTCTGTCACAGGCTCTATTCAAATAAACGTTTTCATATACCAGAACAACACCAACTAATCACGCGCTCAAGTAATATTATTTCAAAATTTCATCTCTATTGACATGAATCGATTGAGTATGTGCGTTTTGCCAGAAACACAATTTTAAAATTTTGTAGATAAGGTAGAGAAATATGAAAATATATATCACGAGAGGCTCAACTTGTGTTCACTACTCTTGAGTTGTTAGGTTTCCTTTGGAGACGCTAGGGTAGCTGTTAGCAAAACCCACCCCTCCTGGCTGAGCCCTTGCTCGTCCACCTGCCCTGGTAAAACTGGAAAGGCCTCCGGGCCACCAGTAATCTCTCAAACATAAAAAAAAACTTGTGTTAAATCTCAGTAAATTTTACCACCATTTTAGTGAGATTATATTTCATCCCATATCATCTCATCTCATTCCATTTAATTTCATCCCAGTTGATTAATGTCTCAAATGAATCATCTTCATTTCATTTCATTTCATTTCATATCACTGCCACTCCTTATAATTTTTCATAAAAATATGAATATTAATTAAAATAAGACATGACCTAAACGTCTTCATTACCAGGTCATAAAGTCCATTAAAAAAATAATATGTTGACATGTGACTTATCAAAATTAAAATCACACAAATATACGGAAAATATTGTTAAACTCGTAGCACAAGCCAAAATTTAAAATACGTACTGAGAATCTTCATAATGGTTTATTTTTAAATACCTTCGCATGCATTGAATAACATATATATTAATATCGAGTTTTGACGTCACCATTTTTAGACATTCTTGGTGTTCGATACAGTAATTTTTATTTGCCTAAACGAAAATTTCAAACATTTTCTTCTTTGACTGATAAATATTTTCATCTTTCTGGTCGTTCCCTCAATGCTGAGGATCGTGACTGTATGTCAATCTTCTCCACTCGGTCCGGTTCTGCGCCATATGTACCGCTCCCCATATCTGGCCTCCAGTCACCTCCTTGAGTTGGTCAACCCATCTAGCTGGCGCTCTTCCTCTAGCGCGCTTCTCCTCCATTTGTCCGAGAGTTGTGAGTTTCTCTAGGCTGTGCAATGAGGATCGCATTATGTGCCCAAAGAAACTCCGGATCCTTTCCTGGCACATAGTCAGCAGGCGCTTGGTGACCTTCAGCTCTTCGAGGATGGAGACATTGGTTCTCATAGCTGTCCAAGGAATGCGTAGCAGCTTTCTCCAGCAATACATTTCAAACGCCTCAATCTTTTTGCGTTCCTTTTTCCTGAGACACCANCAAAGAAACTCCGGATCCTTTCCTGGCACATAGTCAGCAGGCGCTTGGTGACCTTCAGCTCTTCGAGGATGGAGACATTGGTTCTCATAGCTGTCCAAGGAATGCGTAGCAGCTTTCTCCAGCAATACATTTCAAACGCCTCAATCTTTTTGCGTTCCTTTTTCCTGAGACACCAAGTCTCCACCCCGTACAGGAAGATAGATAAGACCAACGTACGAACCAGACGCATCTTTTATATTTTATATTTTCATAGTTATCGTGAAACGTATTAATTAAACCACAGCTTCAACAGAAACGTCGGTTGATGATTATCGTAATTGATAATTATATAGACGCCTACTTTTTATCCGGCTTTGATGTTTGAACGAACTAATGGCCCGCTTTGGTGTTAAGTGGTTACTGGAGGTCATACATATCATGCATTTTTATTTCTACCAATGCTGATAGCCTTGAGAGGCTATTTCAGCTTCACCCTAACGTGCAAGTGAGCTCACGGGACTCAAACCGGGAGAGTTGCTAACACTGGCTCTAGCAAGAGCAGTGCTTCGCAGAGCGTATCATTACCTGAATGCCCCTACTCACCTTGAAACACGGCTACATATTGCCATCACATCGGATTGAAGAGTTTAACACAGTATAGTTCACTGGTGGTAGGACCTCTTGTGAGTCCGCGCGGGTAGGTACCACCGTCCTGCCTATTTCTGCCGTGAAGCAGTAATGCGTTTCGTTTGAAGGGTGGGGGAGCCGCTATTATTATACTTGAGACCTTAGAGCTTATATCTCAAGGTGGGTGGCGCATTTATGTTCTAGATGTCTATGGGCCTCCAGTAAGTACTTAACACCAGGTGGGCTGTGAGCTCGTCCACCCATCTAAGCAATAAAATACATATATAACTGAGACTAAGATTTTATATTACATCTCAGAGTATTGTAGGCTGTGAGCTTCGTCTACCGAACAAGAACAAAATGTGCATGTAAATTCTCAGACGAGCTTTGACAAATGGGTGCTCTGCAGCTGTGTGCCCCTGATATCGTTACGATCATCACTTAGCATCAATTGGATCGAAACGAGCTCATTTTTGAAGGAAATCTAAACTTTGAGAAAGCCACGAAGTTAAGTTACTGGTGGATCCACCAATGGTGTCACTTACTGGTGGTAGGACGTTTTGTGAGTTCGCACGGGTAGGTACCACCGCCCTGCCTGTTTCTGCCGTGAAGCAGTAATGCGTTTCGGTTTGAAGGGCCGGGTAGCCGTTGTACTGTTAAAAGTGAGACCTTACAACTCATTTCTCATGATGGGTGGCGGCATTTACGATGTAGATGTCTATGGGCTCCGGTAACCACTTAACATCAGGTGGGTCGTCCACCCATCTACGCAATGAATAAATAAAAAGCCACGGAGTTTATCATACTGGCCACTGACGTATCTAAGTTAATATTTCGGAAAACGGTCACACAACAACTTGTTCCGACATATTAAATGACGCATGCATCAAGAATAACCAGTCTTAAGATCACATATATGTTAATCTCATAACTTCTTTTATAAGTTATCTGCGAAAAAATTAAATCAACAAAATCCAAGGCTGCTTAAGGAAAATACGAAATCCGCTAACGTGAGATGTTGTATCTCTTTAAGAAAAAAATATTTGTTTAATGCGTTGTGGTTTTTACAATTCAATTTTAACGTGGTTTCTATAAGTGAATAACATTTGGTAAAAGTGCATTTTAAAAAACACACACAATAACTATCTTCTGTAAGATTATATTATAATTATTATAAGTCCGTTTGGAATCAAACATGATGAGATTTACAACCTTGTTTGTCCATAAAAAAATAAGATTCACATTGAATAAACTGCATTTTCTTTTTTTTATTGCTTAGATGGAAAATCGAGCTCACGGCCCACCTGGTGTTAAGTGGTTACTGTAGCTCAAAGACATGCTCATAGACATAAATACTGACACCCACCTTGAGACATGAGTTCTAAGGTCTCTGTTTTTAAAGTGGAACGGCTGCCCACCCTTCAAAATAAAACGCATTACTACGAGTATTTCTCGGCCGAATGTTTTGGGAAAAATTGGCATCTGCCTGAGGGATTCGAACACCGTTGCATCGCTCGATAATGCACCAGGTGACCTATCCTTTGGATCATGATGACTTTAAAAAAATCGCGTATAAACACTAATTAATTTGTGATGTATATAATTTATACGCGCGATCAAATAATGCCATGTCATCTTATCCGCCTATATCTCTCCACTGCTGGATGTGGGTTTCGCCCATAGTCCGCCACACTGAACGGTTCTCCGCCTTCCGCATCCAATCTTCTCCTGCATAGCGCCGCGAGTCGTCGGTCCACCGCGCAGGGAAACGCCCAACGCTGGGTTTACCGGTACGTGGTTTCCAGTCCAAAACGCATTTGCTCTATCGGCCATAGGTTCTGCGACACGTATGTCCGGCCCATTGCCACTTCAGCTGGCTAATGTTTAGGGCTATGTCGGTTACTTTGGTACTTAGAAGGATTTCCTCATTTCTGACCCTATCTCTGTTTATACCCTTCTCCATGGCGTGCTGAGCGACTTTGAATTAACGGGCAAGACCCACGGTCAATGTCAATGTTTCAGCGCCATATGTCATGACCGGTAGCACGCAAGCGTTGAAGACTTTTATTTTTAGGCATTGCGGGATTGCTGAGTTCAAGATATGACGGAGTTTTCCATACGCAGTCCAATCCAACTGTATGCGCCTATCAGCTTCCTTCTCGAAGTTGGCCCGGCTTAGGTGAGCAGTTTGGCATAGATAGGTGTATTCAGACGAAACTTCAAGTACCGCGGATTCGACTACTACCGGTCCGGGAATGATATTGTCGTTGAGAACATAACCTTAGTTTTGTCCAGATTCATTCCCAGACCAACACGTCGCGACGCGGCATTGAGCTCACCCAACACACAGCTAAGATCCTCCAGCGACTCTGCCATAACGATATCGTCCGCAAATCGGAGGTGTGAAAGATATTCCTCATTGACATTTATGCCCAGTTTACTCTAGAATAATAATATTTGTAATGTTGTTTAATTGAAGTATGTAAAGTAAGTAACCTTTGCTTTTTTTTAACTCTGTAGAAGATCATTTTTTACTAACATTATGATGTACATATTGTCATAGTTTTGGAATGCGGAAAACGACACAAAGCAGCCAAGACTAATCGCCACACTGAAATGTCGAAGATGTTAAAATTAAAACTATTCACTGAGCTGCAAAATTAACACTAATCTGTTTTCAAACAAAATATTGCATTGCAAGGTCATTCTGTTATTGTTCAAGATATCGTGCTCCTAACTCAAGTCACTCATTCCAAATATCATTGGTTCGACATTGGACACGTTGTATTTCCAGGTTTTCGAAGCTTCAACTACGTAATGTGAAATATGTTCACGAGTGCTCACGATTGGGAGATTGTTACCAATATTGTTATATTATAACAGACACGACTGTTGCGTTTGAGAACTCTTCTCGCCTTGGCTGCAAGCATTTACGTCTAAATAAAAGCTATTTAAACACATTTAAATAAACGAGAGAATCAAAATCAAATCAAAATATATTAATACAATATATGGCTATAGAAATATAGTACACTATATTAGCTTGCTCATAATAAAAGAAAGATCAATAAATGGCGTCGACTGTAGCATTTAAAGGAATCCGAGTTAAACATCCAATTAAAACAAAAATTCAATCAACAAATAATAAAAGTGTAATAATTCAACGAAATTTCTACTTTACATGCCTTTGAGTTGAAATTTTTTAATTAAAACCTCATTGGTCACTGGTAACGAGCGTTCGTTTAGAAAAGTCTCGACCTAACATGGCGTCTCTAACAACATCGATGTTTAATTAAAAACCGTATATTTAACGGCCGTCTGGTGTAGTGGTAAGTGACATGGTCACTACACAAGGGGGTCGCGGGTTCGAATCCCGCCAAGGGAAGATATTTGTATGATAAATATAAATGTATTTTCCAGGGTTATGGATGTATATTAAATATATGTATGTGTATAATAAAAATCTTACATTTATATCCGTTATCTGGTACCTGTAACACAAGTTCTTTACGANGTTCGAATCCCGCCAAGGGAAGATATTTGTATGATAAATATAAATGTATTTTCCAGGGTTATGGATGTATATTAAATATATGTATGTGTATAATAAAAATCTTACATTTATATCCGTTATCTGGTACCTGTAACACAAGTTCTTTACGAACTTATCACGGGGCCGGTTAACGTGGCGTGATTGTTAGTAAATATTTATTTATTTATTTATTATTTATTATTATTTATTATATTTTAATCTGTATTCGGAATCACGTGAACGCGTTCGCTGAAATTATATTATGCTCTGTCAACACAGACAGCCAGACACAGACACACAGTGTCACGGTAAAGATACCGTATCATGACCATCATGTGTTTATTGACGAGTTTTGCTACCCCCCAACTCGGCTTACTTACAAATTTAATACGAATCGAACTATTTACATCAAATTAGTACTGGTAATTGAGCTAAAAACGCGGTTACAATCTCAGTAGGACTCAGAAGGACAATGAACATAGCCTTACACTCGATAACGATAGTACTTACTGTACAAACACGTGTTAAGGAAAGAATTTTATTTTATTTACATATAAATGTGTAATAAGCGAGATAACACAAACATAAATAACCTTTTGTTTTATTGTTTTTGTCAAGGCGCAAAAAACTAGGTTTCCTACGTGAATATGCATCAAGATTCTACGGTTACAACAACTTCTATCAGTTACAACAACTTCTATCAGTTACAACAACTTCTATCATTATGTTGCGTCAAAATAAATCAAACATTGATTTACGTTGGTTGGAAAATCTTCAACAAAGTAACCGTTTCTAAACTAACTCGAAGCCCGTATAACATAATACAGTAGTTAAACTACTTAAACGTACTATCATCAATTATATTCATACATAACAATTATCTAATTTGTGATGAGACGAAATGACTATGAGGTTGTTAAGAGAGTTTTAACTATGAACGAGGAAGGCTTTAGAGGAAGAGGTAGACTTAAGAAAAAAATGATGGATTGTGCGAAAGATGATATGTGTAAGAGGGGAGTGAGCGAAGAAATGGTATATGATAGAGGGGTATGGAAGGAGAAAGCATGTTGCGCCGACCCCAGATGACTGGGAGAAGGGCAGGAGAATGATGATAAAAATTATCTAATTAAAATATTGTGGAATCACTTAATTTATGTCGGCTAAATTAATTCTCTCCACGCGGTTCACGTTTCATAAATCGTCTTAAAACCGCCATTGAATTAATTTGATCTAGTTCCTCACTCAGATTTCCATAAAGCGAGCGTATCTAAAGGCTTGTGCACACCACGTTTTTTAAAGGCGCCGTCGACGTCGCGCTTTTATCCTACAGGTCAGTTTGTGTCGTTTGTATCGATACAAACGCGCGTTAACATCGCGTTTGTATGGATACACATGCGCGTTAGTATAGCGTTTGTATCGACTCAAACGCGCGACACCGATGCACGACATCGATGCTAGCGCGCGCGCCTTCCCTACGGGCTGGGTTTCCCCCGCAACGAGGGTAGTGTGAATCTACGCTAGTAGCAATCGAGCAGTTTGGAGCCTTTCGACGCAAAAAACTTGACAAGATGTATCTTTTGCCTTATTGTTATAAGTAAACGTTCTTCCGCCGATATACATGATCTTAGCACTGTACTTTGACGAGTTAATTCCGGTTTAAGAATTTCAAGGAGTTCTTGAAATGATGAATACGACATTCGATAACAATTTGCAATTTTTTTTTCATGTCCTATTAATTTTCTAAGCGTTGCTGTATAATGTCCACACTCTTCCACACACTTCCACAGCCTTCCACACAGACAGTCGTCCACAATCTTCTGTCGCTTGTAAATGGGAGTACCCAAAAACGTCGGTAATTTCTCTTCTTCCTTTTTTAAATTAAATAATAACAAAGCGCGTGCAATCAATGCTGTCTCGACCGACGCCATCTTGCTGCTGTTGACAATGTTCTGTTTAAAAACGCAAAATGCCAGTGCGTTTGTATCGATACACACGCGCGTCTGTATCGATTCGTATTGATCGTATTTAAATTTATACAGGTGTGCAAAGGTCTTCAAGGTGCGTGTGACTGGTGTGCGTATCTCGTCTGCTCCGCTACAAACGCGCGTCGACGGCGCGTTTAAAAAACGTGGTGTGCACAGGCCCTATTACGCAATGTTATGCAAATGTGATCCTCTTTATCGAGCGGGCCCTGAGAGGTAAATGAAACAGAGGTCACTGATTTCAATAATTAAATTATAGTACGTGATTCGATTTTTGCAAGTCGTAGACATAATTAGCACTGCTTTTACAAACTGTAAACGAAATATCAAAATACATAATATATCTATAAAAATGAATTGCTGTTCGTTTGTCTCGCTAAAACTCGAGAACGGCTGGACCGATTTGACTAATTTTGGTCTTAAATTATTTGTGGAAGTCCAGAGAAAGTTTAAAATGTAGATAAATATGAAAATGCTCGTAATAAAATAAAAATAATAATTTTGCTTTCCCTTTGATGTGTCCCCGTCGGACGGATTCCTTTTGTTTGTTTTAAGTTTATTTTATACAAAAGTTTGGGTCTTTTATTTATCAATTCAGGCACTACGAAGTCTGCTGAGTCAGCTAGTACATAATATATTTACAATATTTTTTTTTAAACTAAACGGTAAAATACTTTCAAATTTAACATTATTTAATTTCAAAATTATATCTAGTATGTATACAAGCGTAAACACATCATCATTCGGCTTAGGTTCAACTTTTTTTTTGCTATTAATAGCTCACGTTATCTTAAGTGATCATTATCGCTCATGGACATCGGCACGGTCTCGTAGTCAAAAGCCTAATGGTACCTACATGTAGATGAATTTAACTAACACAGACGCTAATGTACTAGTCCAGTGGCACATGAAATGGCTGAATTTGTTTCTCGATTCAATGTCTCAGAGCACTCCACTTACAATTTCATATTCATTCGTGATGTCCTCAAAAAAACGTGCTGTGAATTCATTCGCCCGCAAGGGAATAAAAAAATGTCATGGAACGTGTTTTTAAATGTGTTTTGATTAATGATTATGATGATAATGATGAATAATTAATGTTTGTTTAATGACAAAAAAAAATAAAAAAAAAGTATCTTTTGGCAATTAAGTTAAAATATCTGTGTATTGTGTAAATTCAAGTTATCCGTCAGAAATGTTATCATGACGCGGAGTGAGTACTTGTGGCTAGGTTTATTATTAATAATTAGTGAATTAAAACATTACGCCTAATTAGTCTTTTTTTTTTGGGTTAGTCGCCGGCACGCAGTAGTGACAAAGCAGGACAATAAATAAATAAATAAATCGAAATAAATGAAGTCGTCGTGGCCTAAAGGATAAGACGGCCGGTGCATTTGTGTTGAGCGATGCACCGGTGTTCGAATCTCAGGCGGGTACCAATTTTTCTTATGACACAAATGTTCACGATTGACTTCCACGGTGAAGGAATAACATCGTGTAATACAAATCAAACCCGCAAACTTATAATTTACGTAATTACTGGTGTTAGGACCTCTTGTGAGACAGCACGGGTGGGTACCACCATCCTGCCTATTTCTGCCGTGAAGCAGTAATGCGTTTCGATTTGAAGGGTGGGGCAGCCGTGGTAACTATACTGAGACCTTAGAACTCATATCTCAAGGTGTCTAAGGGCTCCGGTAACCACTTAACAACAGGTGGGCTGTGAGCTCGTCCACACATCTATGCAATAGAATTAAAAATAATTAGCGAACATTAGTCAAATACGACTAATGTTCATAATCATAATTACTGCTCTACTAACTTATTTTAGATTCCGTTGAAAGCATTACGCCAACAAAACACGGTTCTATGTGAAGCTTAAGCTGGTAGAAAGCAGATAAATCGAGGCCATATCCGGTTTCAGGGACCGTCCCGAACGCCCGGTTTCATTATATCCGACAAAGTGCACTACGTCAAACGCAGCGAAGATTTATTGGAAATTGAATTCGCTCTGGAATTTTCATTTTAAACTGTTATACATGCAAACTGCATATCTGGAATTTAGAATTTAAAACAATGCAAATTCTTGTTTTCGTTAAGAGAAAATGCATTTAGCTACAAAATGAGTAGTAATTAAAGTAGTAAGCCCTATAATAGTGGGAGTAGCTTTTCATACGTTTATTTGTGAATTATAATAAAATAATTAAACTGTTTGGAAACTATAATACGTTGATTTTGATAAAAAAATAAAACAAAAATAATAATCGAAGTCGTATCATCATCATTATCCTGCCCTTCTCCCAGTTACCTGGGGTCGGCGCAACATGTTTTCTCCTTCCATACTCTTCTATCATATACCATTTCTTCGCTCACTCCTCTCTTACCCATATCGTCTTTCACGCTATCCATCCTTTTCTTCTTAAGTCTACCTCTTCCTCCATATCCTTTCACATTCATAGTTAACATTTTCTTACCAACCTCATTTTCATTTCGTCTCATCACATGTCCATACCATCCCAAACGCGCACTTCTCAGCTTCTCTGTCACAGGTGCCACTTTCAGGCCTCCTCTAACATATTCATTCATTCGTATATGAGCCGAAATTTCGAGTAAACCCCCAAAATTAGAATTATATTGCCCGCCAGGCACGTTCGATTCGCGAACGAAGATTATTGTTTAAGAAAATGAAAAATAATAATCTTGAATACCTACTAGTTCTGACTTTCTGAAAATACCACTTACGTCAAATGAACGTGATAGCGATTTGTGTGTGACTTCATAAAATACGTACATACGTTCCAAATTTATTAATTCAATCATCAAAAGTCACACAGCTTCTGCAGGCCCAAGGTAGTTTCGAACACTGAACACGCTCACTGGTGGTAGGACCTCTTTGAGTCCGCACGGGTAGGTACCACCACCCTGCCTATTTCTGCCGTGAAGCAGTAATGCGTTTCGGTTTGAAGGGCGGGGCAGCCGTTGTAACTATACTGAGACCTTAGAACTTATATCTCAAGGTGGGTGGCGACATTAACGTTGTTAATGTCTATGTGCTCCAGTAACCACTTAACACCAGGTGGGCTGTGAGCTCGCCCACCCATGTATGCAATAAAAAAAAAAAATACGCTTACGGTACTATATAATATTACTAACTGTTGAACAACGGATGACTAATTAGGAACAGCCATAACGGAACATAAAGTTTGAAACTTTTAGTAGTCGTGCGACGTAAGTTAAGATTTGTACTATTTGAGCCATTTCAATAAAGTATTTAAAATTAAACTTTTCAATTAATTATATGTAAAAGAACACAGCGCACGAGATACATTTTCCTTTCTTTATTGCATAGATGGGTGGACGAGCTGACAGCCCACCTGGTGGTAAGTGATTACCGGACATCTACAACGTAAATTCTGCCACCCACCTTGAGATATGAGTTCTAAGGTCTCAAGTATAGTTACAGCGGTTGCCCCACCCTCCAAACTGAAACGCATTACTGCTTCACGGCAGAAATAGACAGTGCGATGGTACCTACCCGCGCGGACTCTCAAGAGGTCCTACCACCAGTAATTACGCAAATTATAATTTTGCGGGTTTTATTTTTATTACACGATGCTATTCCTTCACCGTGGAAGTCAATCGTGAACATTTGTTGAGTACGTATTTCATTAGAAGAATTGGTAGCCGTCTGGGATTCGAAGACCGGTGCATCGCTTAACACGAATGCACCGGACGTCTTATCCTTTAGGCCACGACGACTTCGATACATCCTTATATCAAGCAATAGACGACCACTGGTTGGATCTTGATATTGAGCTGTCATAAAAACAAAGTTACTTTTGTAAAAAAAGAAACAATTTCTCTTTCTGAAATTATACATTTCCGTTCAGTTTGGTAACTTTCGTTCGTGCAATAAATCAAAGTCTAAGGCAGTGATCGTTTAATCCGCGCCGGAGAGATTTCAGTTATCCCTTCATTATTATGTCTGGTTACGGTTAATCCGGGTCACGGGAAAATCGGCTTTCCGCTCGAATTGATACGGAGATTGGCTTTCATCGCTTAGACAGTTATGCGAAAGGACAAAAAGCATAACATCTCGTTTTTGAGGGACTTCATGTCAACTGGTTGATTAATTTTTGCACCTAACGCAAAGGATAACAATGCACATAATAAACAGGTAGATTTTTTTTTCCTATCTAAGCTGGTAACCTTGAGAAGCTATTTCAGCGTAACCTTAACCAGTAGGTGAGCTCACGGGGCTCAAACCTGACGACGTTGCTAACACGAATCCTAGCAAGAGCCGTGCTTCGCAGAATCTACCACCACTGAGAAGATCCGGCGAGAAACTCAGTGGGCTGTGTCTGAGGGTTAATCGGTAGAATCCACTGTTTCTGTACACTGAAGAAATGTAGTAAAAAGAGAAAGGAAGTTAGGTAAGTATGAAATGGCAAATAGTGGTTTTTTAATGACTTTCTGTTTTTCTGTTTGAGTCTTTGCACACATCACCATCATCAATTAGTTTATTACCTTATTCTAAATATTACGCTTATCTCCGTTTAAGGGAGCGGTTCGAAAATACTGTACCTTGTTAATGTTTTCACGATTTGTAAACATGTTCAAATAACAGTCTTTCCTTTCTTTATCCATGCATGCACTACCTATTCTGTTAATCGTTTTTTTTTCTAGGTCAAGGTCTGAACCTCTTACGAGGTCAAATAATAATGAAAACAGTTATCCTCAGAAACAGCACGTTAACTACAGTCCCAAATTCCAAGTGTCTTATCGGAAGTGCACGCGAGAAGAACAAACATACAAAGACCTCTAACACTAAATATTTTAATATGGATGCAGACTTACAGAGAATCAATAGTACAGAATTCGACTAAGGTATCAATGTGGTCATTTATCTCATCTCCAACACATATATTGCCTAGGCAAGTTCGGAAAGATAAAGCCAAACATTATCATTAAGAAGACAAGATCAGTCAGTTTGGGCGGAAACTAATGACCTCGGGGGCCGACCCAGATATCACAATCAAAGCCGCATCATGGATAATGCCGAGAGACATAATAGATTTTTTCTAGCTCCAAAGGCAGACGAGTATGTGTGACCCGATGGAAATTAGTCATCAATCCATCAAAAAGCATACATAACTTTATTGTAGTGTTTTGGAAAAAACGATTCATACTTCTTAAGTAATATACTTCGATAAGTTATTCGAAATTTCGATACCAATACTAAATAAAACAGACCTGTAATTACAAACATAAATGTCGCGTATTAACCGAAATGTCAAGTAAACCAAATAACTTTTCCCCCGTTCGAAATTATGAGTACTATTATCAATATTGTCGTCCATAATTATTATAAAATATTTTTTGTAATTTTAGTAAGATTCGTAACATATTGTTGAATAATAATTATGAAATGCCATTAGTAGACAGTGTTATAAATAAATTTAAAGAGAACTTAAATAACAGGACAAGGATTTTGGTCAACTCAAATAATAATAACATTAGATATTGTCGGTTTCCTTATATGGCAGAATTATCACATAAATTAAACAGAGTTTTTATAGGAACTCATGTAAGATTAGCATTTTATAACATCTTGAGAGTTAATTCAATCTATTCTAAGTTAAAAGATCCAGTAAATAAACAACAACAAACTGGAATAGTGTATAAAATACCTTGTTCGTGTGACTTATGCTATGTTGGACAAACTAGGCAGTATTTGAGTAATAGAGTAAAACAACACATTTATGATTGTAAAAATATTAATATATTAAAAGAGAATAAAACAGCATTAGCAACCCACCACTTTGACCAACATCATAATTTTAAGTTTGATAAGATAGAAATCTTGGATAAAGAAATGAATTGGTGGAAACGTAATGTTAGTGAAATGATCTTTATAAAAACTAATGATACTGTGAACAAACGAACAGACACTAACAATTTAAGTATTTTATATAATGATATATTAAAAGAGTATAAATCTAATAGAAAAAAATAACCTTCATTTCAGATATATTTGAATTTGATACTTAGCGAGGTTTGCGCTAGTATAAAATATTGTAAAGTATAGTCTATGTACTGAAGTTTCAATAGTGGGCTAACCTTTGTCACGCAATTAGCAATTTTATGTGTCGGGTTGGCTTTGTTTCCGGAATCAAAAATAGTAATTAAATAATTTAGCGGCTTTGTAGATTTGTATTAGTCTCTGATGTCTGAGACAATTGTGCAGTGTAAGATAGGGATTATTTAAATTCATATTATGGTAAATATGGTAGTTTCGACAATTGTTGTTTTTTGTATTGTAGGTTATCAATTATGTGTAATTTTCAGATGCCTGATGAAGGTCTAATAAAAGACCGAAACGTTGCTAAAATAATAATGTAATTTGTTATAATAGTCCTATCTTGTCCACATCCCTGAGATACACAAAAAATATTTTATTATGAGTACTGATCCTTTTCTAAGGCGAATTGAATATTTCGGGTACACTTTTAACAATTTAAAGGAAGATCCTTTCTTCTTCTTCTTTTTCTCCACCTTACCCCACTAGCCGACATTTCAACACTCACTCCTCTCTCTCATATCGTCATTCACACACTCCATCTTGGTTGACTTCGGTCGACCTCTTCCCCCTCTATCTTCCATATATCTCCTAGTCACAAGCATAAATGAAAAACCTTTCCTGCAATCTAAATAATAACTGGTCTTTCTTTTTTATTACTGAGATGGGTGGATGAGCTCACAGCCCACCTGGTGTTAAGTGGTCACTGGAGCATATAGACATCTACAACGTAAATGCGCCACCCACCTTGAGATATAAGTTCTAAGGTCTAAGTATAGTTACAACGGCTGCCCCACCCTTCAAACCGAAACGCATTACTGCTTCACGGCAGAAATAGGCAGGGCAGTGGTACCTCCCGTGCAGCCTCACAAGAGGACCTACCACCAGTAAGTTCAAAGTTTTAACTCATTTGGACCAATAACGTGCATAGAACACGAATAAAGAATATTTTTATTTGGCATGGCAGTCAGAAGTTTCATTTGGGAGGGTGGAACGGAGGGAATTTGCTAATACCTGTCTGGGACCCGAAGGAAGCCTTGTTTGGCTTGCTGCTTCGGGGATACATTTACTACCGATTGAAATCGAGACCCACTGAAAGAATCCGGTGAGAATCTCAGCGGGCTGATGTTATGGATCAGAGTCACGTCAATCTTGTTCGGTATCACGGCAATTTCGAAAAGTACTGTTAACAGGGTCCCTATGCTTGCTTCAATTGTTAAAGCTGGTGTTATTGGATCGGATTGATCCGTGAGGACCAATCGATAGCCCGTTGCTACTCCAGATTGCCGATGTTTAGCACTACGTACATTAACCTGGTACTACGCCAATTCCAATCCTGTAGTAACTTCAGCGCTCGCCTTGCTAGAACAGATTTTGGCGAAGTCTCCTTGACTGAGCACCGTGAGCTCCCCCACACGTTCGGTGAAGCCAGTATACCTCTCGGACTACTAGTAATGGGTAAGCAAGTAGTCGTCGTGGCCTAACGGATAAGACGTCCGGTGCATTCGTGTTGAAGCGATGCACCGGTGTTCGAATCCCGCAGGCGGGTACCAATTTTTCAAATGAAATACGTACTCAACAAATGTTCACGATTGACTTCCACGGTGAAGGAATAGCATCGTGTAATAAAAATGAAACCCACAAAATTATAATTTGCGTAATTACTGGTGGTAGGACCTCTTGTGAGTCCGCGCGGGTGTGTACCACCACCCTGCCTATTTCTGTCATGAAGCAGTAATGCGTTTCGGTTTGAAGGGTGGGGCAGCCGTCGTTACTATACTTGAGACCTTAGAACTAGTATCTCAAGGTGGGTGGCGCATTTACGTTGTGGATGTCTATGGGCTCCAGTAACCACTTAACACCAGGTGGGCTGTGAGCTCGTCCACCCATCTAAGCCATAAAAAAAACCGGTACTATGGCCATAAAGTAATTGTGTTTTTCAAGTACATTGTGTTCACTCAAAACCCATCCATCTATTTCCTTTCTTCCATCCTTAAGACTGGTTCACTATTACGGAGAATATTTTACCTTCCGTAGTAATTTTCATCTCGGCATACATTACGTACATACATACGTAAGGATTTTCTCGTCCTAATAGCGTCGTCTTAGGTAAATCAATGTCACGCGTAGCGTGTAGACGACAAGGAGGCTGATCTAACGTAATGTTGAATGTGCGGAATGTGTACCTACATAATACGTAAGTATGTCCGTATCATGCGTGCCTGCTACTCCCTTTATTCTGGATAGTGAAAATATGCACTAGGTACAATCTTATGTAATGTGAAAAATCTTTGGAAATTTTGTCGTTTTAATGTGGGTTTAATTTTAACTTATTAACGAAAAACAAAGAGTATATTACAAAAAACAAAATTACCAATTCAGCTTTTCTGTGATAGTGATAGTTGTCGCAAGGACATACAGTAGTATTTTGCATAATTTGGATCGCCAAAGAACTATGCGCTTCGTTAATACATTGCGCATTAATACATTGAGGACTTCATAATGCATAAGAGCTGGCGAATCTTACACCCGTATCTTTAGTCGTTTAAACGAACTTAACTCGACTCGACTCAACCTCCAACGCGCGTTTTGGTATGATTAGTCGTAAAAATAAACTCCACTCAAACGTCCTTGGAAAAATTTCCTAACCGGAGTGAAGTAAGCGAACTGTCAAGTCAAGGTACGTCGCGACGTACCTTGAACGTTCCTCAAGGCTGGTTTTCTATCAATGTCCAAATAGTATGTGGACCGCAAATGGAANGGCCATTGCACAACAATATCATATATTTCCATTTGCGGTCCACATACTATTTGGACATTGATAGAAAACCAGCCTTGAGGAACGTTCAAGGTACGTCGCGACGTACCTTGACTTGACAGTTCGCTTACTTCACTCCGGTTAGGAAATTTTTCCAAGGACGTTTGAGTGGAGTTTATTTTTACGACTAATCATACCAAAACGGGCGTTGGAGGTTGAGTCGAGTCGAGTTAAGCTCGTGTAAATGACTAAAGATACGGGTGTATGGGTTTGATGCTAGCTTGATCAAATTTTCATCATTTTTACCTCGCTCGAGGACAGTTGAGGAATATTGTAATGGTCGACTAAAAATACCAAACTCGAGTAAGTTTGGAGGGAATTCTCGAGCATCATCGGATGAGTTAAGAGTGGAGGACTATTTTACGAAACGTCTAAAGATACGGGCATTAGCCTCGGCTGCCCATCAACTAATAAAAGTCTATGTTCTTGACAGACTTCAATTCCTAACAGACATTATGATGCATCATCTGATATTTTTTTTACAATACAATGAATTAAGGTAGAGATTACTGTATCCTCAAAATATTGAATTTTACCACTATTTCGTAAAAACTCACCAAGTCCGTTGACGTTACGATAAGGATTTCTAAAATTGAAAGAGAAAATAGTATTTTGTTTTCATATACATACATCGAATATTATAAACAATATGCAAAACTGCATTCAGAACGAAAATAAATTATTTAAATTCATAAGAATATATGGGTAGGTATGTAATAATGCAATTGTGTGCGGTGTATAGTGTACATAATCCAATTATAGTTTTAGTTTCAACCGAATCTCTTGTTTTTCAAACAATGTCTTTTGAATGGAACTATACGGTAGCTAATTTACGTTTGTTCAGTTTATTTTAAACAATAATTTTAACGTTAAAAGAAAAACTGATCCAGCAGACAACACGGAAACAAACTACCACAGCGTGTGTCGTTGACAGGTATCAGCCGAAGATAATCTTTCTTAAAGACACAAAAGAACACAAGTTTCACATAGAAAAATGCATGCATTATAGATGTATGTACGATAATTATATATTACAACAAAACTATCTAGAAACTTCCCCATCTTTAGAAAAATTATTTAAAAGTTTCGTTTTTTTATTTAGGTACATCATCATCGTTTTTTTTTATTCCTTAGATGGATGGACTAGCTGACAGCCCACCTGATGATAAGTGGTTACTGGAGCCCATAGACATCTACAACGGCTGCCCCACCCTTCAAACCGAAACGCATTACTGCTTCACGGCGGAAATAGGCAGGGCGGTGGTACCTACCCGTGCGGACTCACTACCACCAGTAAACTCGTGACTCGTGTCGTCTTGCACCCTTTCAGGGACATAAAGCGTACTTCGGGATGAACCCATCTGCTCGGACATAGGCTACCTGCTCGACGAGGCAGCATGCTGACTTTCAGACAGTCGTAGCTATCTACTTAGAAATAATATCTATTTTTCTTATTTCCAAGTCGCTGAAAGAATTCAATTCTGGAAGAAAATTTATTTCCGCAAATTTTATAAATTTACTGGTGGTACGACCTCTTGTGAATCCGTTGTGGGGCAGCCGTTGTAATTATACTTGAGACTTTATAGAACTTATATCTCAAGGTGGGTGGCGCATTTACGTTGTAGATGTCAATGGGCTCCAGTAACCACTCAACACCAGGTGGGCTGTGAGCTCGTCCACCAATCTAAGGAATAAAAAAAAATGTACATGATAAATGGCGATATTGGTATGCAACACAATTTTGTCTGTTTACCGCTAAGAAATAATGCGTTTCACCTTGAATTGTGGAAGAGCCATCAAGCAATACAATCGGGAACTCAACCTAACGTCGCAAGATTCACAACAGCATCTGCGTTTCGATGCCAATGTACTTCGGCAACCACCTTCCGTTTAGAGAGTGTGTTCGCAGAGGCGGATTATCCGTAAGGCAAACTAGACACGTGCCTAGGGGCGTGTAGTTACAATAGGGCGCGCGAGCTCAGAATTTTTAAATAAATAAATAAAATAACATATCGACGATTCAGAACTAAATGCTGATCTATAATCTAAATCTTCTGTCGTCCCTCTTGATTTCTTCACAGTTATAACGTCATATTTCATTCGCCCGTTAACGTAAGTACAAGGGTCCTGGTCTACTAAAGTCCAGGGTTTGATGATACAACGTCATCGTAATTGCAAAAACAACTAGTTAAAATTTATAGTATTAAGATAGCCATTTATGGCCGGTACAGGGGCGCCGATAAAGTGATTGCCTAGGGCGCTCTGGACCTTTAATCCGCCACTGTGTGTTCGTCTATCCATCCAATGAAAAAAGAATTAAGCGCGGTACAAATCTTTAACACTCCAGTTAAAACGGAAAAGCAGTCACACGCTGACCCTGAATAAAGATCTGCACGTTGCCACAGCGAGGGGGAGCCGTTGAATGGTTTCAATTGACCGGGAAGCTTCGTTAAGAATCTTTTAATATCGAGCGAGGGGACAGGACTTCGTCCGCGTGGAATAGTTCACAAACAATGCTTTATTTTAGAACAAATTTGGTTAGCATAAAAAACGTTATAGTGAGCCAACCTTAACATATAGACATATGCTGTCACGGACTTTTTTTTAGATCTTTTAAAGGGAAACAATTCTGTCACACGTTATTTTAGCGAAACTTTAACCGTTTCTGCAGCGCACGCAGCGGAAGCTCTCAAAAGGGAAAAAAAACCCGATTTTGAAACATTCTTTATTGGTGCTCCGTTTGTATTAGTCTTAGCGTGATGTGATATAGCCTATAGTCTTCCTCAATAAATGGGCTATCTAAACTAAAATAATTTTTCAAACCGGACCAGTAGTTCCTGAGATTAGCGCGTTCAAACAAACAAACTCTTCAGCTTTATAATATTAAGCATAGATTGAAAATCTTGCTTTAGTTTCAACACCATCAAGAATCAAAAGTTAGAGAATCAGGAAGACAGAATGAGCAATTCAAAATACGTCCTGCTACAGTTCGTAATCCATCGGTGAGTGTGAGGGAGGAGTGGTTCGTGACTGTCAAACATGCTCCAATCATTTGGAAAAACCTGGCAGCCGTAATTCGTATTTCGGGCGTAATGCGTTTCCAAATGATTCTTGTCCATGTTGTTTATTTGTTACCTTGTTTGTAAGAATACTCTCTCTCTCTCTCTCTCTCTCTCAGCCTCGCTCATCTTGAGCAGCTGTATCAAATTCGTCAGAGGATGAAGAGGAAGTATCAAATAAAGATTTCGTGAAATTTTTCAATTAAGTCAGATGCCTAACCTACATGAGTGAAATAGCTTGTAATAATGAAATTTTTTTTTTTAAACTAGCTGACCCGACAGACTTCGTAGTGCCTCAATCGATAAATAAAAGACCTAAACTTTTGTATAAAATAAACTTAAAACAAACAAAAGGACCCGTCCGACGGGGGACCCATCAAAGGGAAAACAAAATTCTTATTTTTATTTAATTCCGAGCATTTTCATATTTATCTACCTTTTAAACCTTCTCTGGACTTCCACAAATAACTCAAGACCAAAATTGGCCAAATCGGTCGAGCCGTTCTCGAGTTTTAGCGAGACTAACGAACAGCAATTCATTTTTATATATATAAAAGATAAAAGATACAAGAAGAAGATGAAGAAGAAGATAGATTATTGAAATAGTAATCATTCTAAGTCAACGTGGCCTAAATGGTAAGACGCTCGGTGCATTCGTATTAATCGATGCAACTGTATTCGAATCCCGCAAGCGAATAACATTTTTTCTAATTTAATACATACTACGACGTAAAAACGAAATGCCCGAGGAAAGACAATGTATATTTGAAGTCGTCGTGGCCTAACGGATAAGACGTCCGATGCATTCGTGTTGAGCGATGCACCGGTGTTCGACCGATGCAACTTGGCTTTGCCTTCCAAATGACTCCGAAACTGGACATCGCTCGAAATGTCGACCCCAAGTATCCCAATACTCTCGGAAGGTTGCAGGGATACTCCTTGGAATTGCGGTGCCATGACAAAGGGGTCCATGTATGTCACGAACTATAAACAGTCTGAAAAACGATTCGTCCTGTTACTTTAATATTGACATTTCTTAAATAACAACTTAACTAGGTATTACTGTAAATTTTTGAGACAAACAAGCGAATCTGGTCAAGGCCTGATGCATATTTGCACACCGTCATCGCGTATTTAACACACCGAGATGCGCATTACTTATCTAAATAACCAGTACTGCTTGCTATATCTTAAAATAGCAAAACGCTGGATACGCAAACATTTATAAAATTACAATTACGATGTTACCACTAATCTTAGCGTTATCTTTATTGAATGCAATGAACACGCGTGCTTTGAGTCTTTCATATGCTCTCGTGTCCAAGTCGACTGCCAATGTAAACTATACGTAATGCAGAACAGTTACTTTTGAATATATTTTTTTGCTCTGGACGACGTTAATAGCTACTGGGTCGTTTTCAAATTTGAGGCCAAAAGCGAATTATTTGATTTAACTCTCATAATCTTAATGTTACCGTAATTATAAGTACAGTAAATTTGTTGTCATGACAACAGGCACGTGGTCCTATAACGATATACATATTCGTAAACACTTCTAAATCAAGAGTTAATCACATATAATATTATCAATGAATGAGTGATGGACTTGATTGTGATGAAGCATTATTTATTCTGAACATGCCTAAGTACAAAAAATAATGGAAAATTAGGGAAAGTTTAAATTCATGAAATCGTTACTTTTTCGGCCGCAAATTTTAAAACGACCCGACTAAGGTTTTCACTGGAGAACGATAGCAGTGTTCTCAGAGTATTATGTATAGAGTACTAGCTGACCCGGCAAACATTGTTTTGCCATATATAAGATTTTTAGGGAATATCTAGTGTAGAAAAAAAACAACTTATTGTAAGTGTGTAAGGATGAGGTAAATGAGTGAAAGAGGTATGCAGTGCTGTGAACAATGAGGGAATATATAATAAAAATAACAAAACCTCATTCAACCACATAATACCTCATTATAACAAAAAATAACGTCCAAATAAATAAATAAATGTTAGGGGTGGACAACCCCTATCACTTAGGGGTATGAAAAATAGATAGTAGCCGATTCTCAGGCTTACTGAATATGCATAAAAAATTTCATGAGAATCGGTCAAGCGGTTTCGGAGGAGTATGGGAACGAACATTGTGACACGAAAATTTTATATATTAGATATTGCAAGGCGCACTATGAGTCTCCGCGTAGGCTAGTGCCGCTATCTTGCCTGTTACCGCGTTCCCGTTTGAGGTTTAAGTTAATTAGGGCTCGACCTCATAGCTGAGCTTGGGAGGTGGCATTCACGTTTTATTTTGTTATGAGTGTGCAGGTTTTAACGACGGAGGGAAGATCTTCCACGGAGCCTGTGATATTGCTCGGTAGGCAGACGGTTTTTTTTTTATTGCTTAGATGGGTGGACGAGCTCACAGCCCACCTGGTGTTAAGTGGTTACTGGAGCCCATAGACATCTACAACGTAAAATGCGGCACCCACCTTGAGATATAAGTTCTAAGGTCTCAAGTATAGTTACAACGACTGCCCTGCCCTTCAAACCGAAACGCATTACTGCTTCACGGCAGAAATAGGCAGGGTGGTGGTACCTACCCGCGCGGACTCACAAGAGGTCCTACCACCAGTACTAAAATTCGAAATTCGAATATTCGGTCCGAATATTCGAAATGTTTGTTCGGGACTTGTATAAATATATGCAAGCTTATCTTGAAAATGTCGTAAGCGAGATTCAGGCATGTGTCAAATATCTTGTGTTATATGATGGCTACCCGGCACAATGAATACATGTCACTTAACACCAAACAGGCCGTGAGTACAGCCAGCAAAACGAATGAAAACCCTTTAATTTATTAAATTAGTGATTCGGGCAAGTGGTTATTCGAACTATAGCGCCAGTCGTGTCGTGACGCTACCAGCGCAGCTCGATAAACCAATAATTTGAAAGTGACGAGAATTTAATTAATATTTATCTTTGGGTGTCAATAGCTGTATCGATTTAAAACGCCTTTACGTTTTATCGTTTTGTTTATTAACTGTAAACTAATGGTTTTTTTTTGTTTTTTGTTTTCAGCGCATGATGGTGAATGGTTGCTGTCGCCCATAGACTTCAGCAATGCCAGGCGCAGAGCCAAGCCGCTGCCTACCGTTAAGTACTCTCCACAAGCCTCGTTTGAAGAAGGTCACGTTCTCGGGAAACACCGTGGAGGAGCGCTCATTCCAAAGCCGGATGGTACGTGGCAAAAAATATCTCTGGAAACGCTGTGGATAAACGCAGTGGCTCCAGGTAGTATGTATGAACTCTACTCCGATGGCAGGCATCGCACCGATAGTAAAAACAAGTGGTCGGCCAATAATTGAATTCCAACCGAAGTCGCTGATACCTTAAGGTTTCAATTCAGATAATTTATAACATTGAGCAGTAGCGCTCTCCGAGGTAATAATAGTAACTTGAAAACAAATCACGCACGGTCATCCGGCCCCAAATAAGGATTCCCTGTGTTATGTCCACCAGAGACTGACATACATACTTATATATTATACATATATAGATAATAAACAACAAGATAAAGAGCGAACAAACCTTCATCACACGAATGCTTGCCCGATGTGGGAATCGAACTCATGACCCTCGGCGCAACAGTCAGGGCAGCTAACTACTGCGCCACCGAGTCAATCGTAATAGTGATCGTTGTCCATAGACAACTTAACGTACCTAACAAACCTGATTTGAAGAGGGGCATATCGTGGGACTGATTATGTGTTCTGTGTTGTCAACGGCTTCATTGGCAGAAAAAGTTTCCTTATTGAATTGATACACCTTTCAAAACTACGTGTTTTTTAATTACAGTTATTAGTTTATTAACTAGCACTCACACTAACCTAACAGCTTAAAACAAATACAGTGTATCGTCACATACAATAACATTAAAAAAATTACTAATTGTTTCACGTGTACACATACACAGCTGAAACTTATCTTATACAAACAAACAAAATGAGTGCGATTATAATTAATTCCATTCATACTCGTGTCAAAAAGAGTCATCAAGCTGAAGTGACAGTGGGCTGGCCATATATGCCGTAGGACCGACGATCGCTGGAGCAGACGGGTTCTCGAGTGGAGACCGCGCAGCGGAAGACGTAACGTGGGACGCCCCCTGGCTAGGTGGTGCGATGACCTCCGCAGGGTGGCCGGCAAGAAGTGGCTGAGGAGAGCCGCAGACCGGGCTCAGTGGTGTGGATTGGGAGAGGCCTATGTCCAGCAGTGGACGACTGTGAGCTGTTGACGATGATGATGATGATGATACTCGTGTCATAATTAGAAGCCAATACAAATTCTAAAATTCAGTACTAGCGTCTATGTTTATTTGCACGCGCAGTTCAATTGAAGGCCGTAAGTAACTACATTGTAATGAAAAACGGAAAATAATTTCTTAAAACGTTCTTTGGACTGGTTTCGACAGTAACCGCTAACAACAATGCAAGACTGATTTACATCGACTAAGCACGGGTTAATTGAGTGTGTGCGCGGAGAATTTGTGATGCCTCACGTGTCATCGCCTTCTTCCTGCCTTATATGTAACGAATCACGTGTTACGATATTTTTTATGTTTTTTTGTTGTTGCTTAAATGGGTCGACATCTACAAGGTAAGTTTTTTATTTTATTTTATTGCCTAGATGGGTGGACGAGCTCACAGCCCACCTGGTGTTAAGCGGCTACTGGAGCCAATAGACATTTACAACGTAAATACGCCAAATACCTTGAGATATAAGTTCTAAGATCTCAGTATAGTTACAATGGCTGCCCCACCCTTCAAACCGAAACGCATTACTGCTTCACAGCAGAAATGGGCAGGGTGGTGACACCTACCCGTGCGGACTCACAAGAAATCCTACCACCAGTACGTTTTAAGGTCTCAGTTTTTATAGTATAACCGCTAATCCACCTTTCAAACCATTACTGCTTCACGGCAGAAATAAGAGAGTCATAGAGAAATAAGACGTCCTACCACCTGTGATTTCGCAATTTATAGTTTTGCGGGTTCGATTTTTATTACACGTTGTTATCCTTTCACCGTGGAAGTAAATCGTGAACATTTGATAAGTACCAATTTCATTAGAAAAATTGGTACCCGCCTGCGGGATTCGAACACCGGTGCATCGCTCGATACGAATACACCGGTCGTCTTATCCTTTAGGCCACGACGACATAGAAATGATAGTCTTTAAACTAATGCCACTAAGATTTTTACTTAATATGTTAATGTTGCCAGATATATGTATTATATGGGCTAGGTGCCTAGTGGCTATTTGGCTAAAGAGATTGTAAGGTCGTTTAAGCATCTAGCATTTAAGCATCTCATATAAGCCATATTATAAATACAAAAGTATACGTATTGTTTATGACATCATACATTCCCATACCATGCACGGAGAAACATCCATATAATGGTATGTAATCCATTCCAAACATCCATCACGCAAAATGCCGGATTGGGTTAGATGAAATTTCGCATAATTATTACGCTGGTCATACCGAAAAGCAATATGTATATAATTTCAGTTTCCTTGATTAATATTTTCCCGCATAATTCGTGTCTAAAACTCGACAGCTTAAAAAAAAAACTGTCTGTAATAATATCATTAACTTATACTGGTCTTAAACAGATACATCCGTTTGGTGTTGTGGCAAAAACTTTCTATTATAAATAAATTTGGCAATCGGTGTCAAACATCATTTTCTACGATCGTATAAATATTTCGCACGTTATAATGTTCCGTTTCTCACATAATCATGTTACATATTTAATAGTAAATTTGTGGATTTATTAGTTGTGACATCTTCCCGAAAACTCAGTTTTCAAATTCATCATTTCGATTTGCTACTGTAATTGTTATGTATTAGAGGTATCATTATTCTACGTAACACGTCATTACGGATCCTCCCGATCCATTAACGGTCCTTTTAGGTACCTACCACAAGCACCGGTTACCGTCCTCGTCGAACTAGTCGATTACGACGAAGAGTTCGACGAGTGAACTAACCCATAGACATAGCCCACTAAGTTTCTCGCCGGATCTTCTCAGTGGGTCGCGTTTCCGATCCGGTGGTAGATTCTGCGAAGCACTGCTCTTGCTAGGGTCAGTGTTAGCATCACTCCGGTTTGAGCCCCGTGAGCTCATCTACACGTTAGGGTGAAGCTGAAATAGCCTCTCAAGGCATAGGTAGGAAGAAAAAAAAACCGCGGAGAATTTGTGATGCCTCACGTGTCATCGCCTTCTTCCTGCCTTCTCTGACCGAATCACGTGTTACGATATTTTTTTATGTTTTTTTTGTTGCATAAATAGGTGGACATCTACAACGTAAGTTTTTTTTTATTGTCTAGATGGCAGATACGGCAGAAATAAGCGGGGTGGTGGTACCTACCCGTGCGGACTCACAAGAGGTCCTACCACCGGTGACCCTGTGATTCTGCGAAGCACTGCAGAATCTACCACCGGATCGGAAACGCGACCAACCTAACCTAAGCATCAGTCCGCTGAGCTTCTCGCTGGATCTTCTCAGCAGGTCACGATTCTGATCCGGTAATAGATTCATTCGCGAAGCAGCTAATCATGAGTTGTTAGGTCTCATTTGGAGACGCTCGGACAGCTGTTAGCAAATCCCACCCCTCCTGACTAAGCCGTTGCTCCCCACCTGTCTTGGTGAAACTAGAAAAGCCTCAGGTTCACCAGTGATGCTTCCTTCGCAAAAAAAAGAAACGCGACCCACTGAGAAGATCTGGCAAGATCGAGAGCTCTTCCAAGCTATCAAAATCAATGAAAAAAATATTTATATCAACATTTCTAAGCTAATTTTTTGGACTAACATCGTTGGTAAGCACTAATAAAGTTTAGGTCAACATACTTCTGTAGGGTATTCGAAGGATAACTAAAATGAAATTTCCAAACAATTTGAATCAAAACATTGTTTTTTTGTATCAACGTGATTATTTGTTAAGCCTTCTTTTTGTATAGTTTAAAGTAATAGTTTTTCAAAATATGCTACACGATTCAAGAAGTATCTGGCTGGCTTCAATACAATAAAACAAAACAATCTACCAGTTCAATGTTTTTGTATGAACATTGTAACATTATCATACAATGTAAAGTATAAGTAACCAGTAATTAAGTCTAGGAAATTCTATTAAAGAAAATAAAACAGGTACAGCTATTTGTTAGTGTACATAAAAGTAATTAACATTAATACTGTACGATGATGAATGTGAAAATTAAAAATACCATGACAATTGAATGACAAACAATATAAAAATATGCATATTAATTATTATGTAGATAATATATCATATGCACGTGGATTACAAAAGATTTGTCGGTATTACTTAGCGTAATCTTTAGTTAATCTACTTTGAGTGGTAAATGGTCATTCAACAAAATCGGATCTTTACACATTTTTTTCTAGTATATTTGACCGCTAGTCTCATGTTAGGTGGCGGCATCTATACTTGATGTCTATGGACCACAGTGATCTCTTTACACGCGGCGCCGTTACTTTATTTGCTTAGTTACTAATTAAAGATTAAACCCAACATTATGATTAACATATTGTCACATATAACTGTATTGTTAATAAGAATGAGAGTTGATGAAATATATTAAAATAATATCTAATGCGTGCTAAAATTGAAAACATAATAAAAATTCTCACCGCTTTATCCAAGAGCCAGCTAGCCGGAAAGATCAGGGGTATATAAGTCACCATGTAGACCATTGAGGTCCAATAAACCATAATACTTGGAACTCCGTAGTATTTCACGACCGTATCCTGAATGATGCTGTACTGAACCCATTGGAAGGCATTCGAAGCGGAATAAAAAACGAAAATAAACAAGACCAACCAGCGTATGGGGTACGCGATGTATTCTACATTTCCCTTTTTACTCGGTGAATCTAAAGCCATTCCTTTTTCGGTTATCCCATCCATAACGCTACCGCTTACTTCTAAATTCTTTTGTTCAGTCATTTTTATTATATTTATGGAAGCATTTATTTATTGTCAATCGTAAAATTCGCGTGCTTGTCGCGGCCTAGACGTTTATTCAGCGCGGTATCTAGCCGTCGACTGAGTGGTTACTCCGAGAGCATTTTCCTCGTGCGAGACCCGAGAGGTTTTCAATGAAACATTTCCTTAACACCCTCAACGATATTGACACAGCGACTATCAAAACTCGGATAACACAACGCTTTGTTATTAATTGGTAAATATATGGTATTATTAATATTTCGTGGTCATTATTGCTGATATGGTTATAAAAGAAGCATTTTAACTCGCCTCCTGTAATGTATCTTCATGTATCGACTTAAATCTTGTGTTAAACAAGACATTTAAAAAACGTGTTAAGTATATTTATTGTATTATAATTAAAGCAATAAAAATAAATAAATAAAAACTTTTCATTTCTGCGGTAACGGATTAATTGCCTCTGTGGTCTCCTGGTATTCAACCAAGTTGGACGTGGTTAACGAGACACGTTGGACTGGCCAGATCCCCACTCGGCGGCAGATAGAAACGGCGTGGAATGATCCAGAATAAGCTCTTGTTGCAAGGAGGTGGTCACGGCTCTCAGTATAGAAGAAACCGAAGCGTGAAGAAGAAGAAGAAGAAGGAGAACCTCTATAAGCAGCACGATGTAAGTGCACAGTCCACATGAGATATAAGCAATTTCCTACAAGACTGACCGTCGAAAATGACTCATAGCTGCTTGGCGGCTTGTCTGGAGGAGGCGAGTTCTGTATCGTTCGTGTAGAGAAAATACTTCATGAGTCTGATAGATTTAATTGATACATTTTCGCGTTTAAAATGAAACCATGATACATCAAGCTCATTGGTCAACTAACAGGAATCTCCAAAGGACAATGATGACAATAGGTTGTTACGTAGCGAAGTTGATTGTCGCAGTGTCATCAATACTTACCAATCGTCATTTAAACGAATCATTCACACACGTTACTGTATCACGCGTCGCTCTAGATTTTTGACTGCGCTTCTAATTCTTTTTTTTATGTTTGAAGTATTACTGGTGGCCCTGAGACCTTTCCAGTTTGACCAGGACAGGTGGGCGAGTAAGGGCTCAGCCAGGAGGGGTGGGATTTGCTAACAGCTGCCCGAGCGCCTCCGAAGGAGACTCAAGAGCTGCTGCTTCGCGAATGCGTTTACTACCGGATCGGAATCACGACCCGCCGAGAAGATCGGCGAGAAACTCAACGGACTGATGTATGAATTAGGTTGAATGGTTTACGTAGAACAATAATATTGTATAATAATATAATATGTATGCGTAGTCTCGAGCCCAGAGCACTGTAAGCGCAACTAACAGGTAATCGAAAATGCATTTGATAATATTTAAACAGTAATGATATGGCGCACTTGTGCTGATCGTAAAATAATTGGCGCGTAATTAATGCAGTTCACCTTAAACCGCCAACAACGATATCGCGCGCCTAAGACGTTCGTTTTTAAAACATTCTATTTGGTTAGACAGTGAAGAAATAACGAGACGAATACTGCTGTCTGAATGACAATTAGCTTCATGTACAAGATAATGAACTACTCAACACGTGCTCACATACACGACCTCCGCGGTAAAGGAACTATGGTAAATAAAAAAAACAGATTTTTTTTAATAAATTTTTCATAATTGATGCTGGCGGACATATGCTGCGAGTCAGTAGAGATAGCTACGACCGTTAAGCCGTTCTTCGTTTTTGCCGTGAAGCATTTATGCCTTCTGGTTCAAAGGGTGGACAATCCGCTTTATAATGGAATTGAAACTTGGAACTCTTGTCTCAAGGTGATTCGCAGCACTAATGTTCATGATGATTATGTACTCTGGTAACCATTTACTAATCCTTAAAACCGAAAAAAAAAACAAAACCAAGTAATGACTGTTTAGTCAACTTAGGCCAGTGTGGAGTTCCTCAACCTTTACGAGACGAACAAAGGTGAGGATCTTCAACTCAAATGTAAAGTCTGTATTACTGTATGGGAGCGAAACTTGTTTGTTCGCAAGGACTTGATAAAAAAACTTCAAGTGCTTGTTAATAATAAGTGCCTGCGTCCGATTTTGGTAATCTTTTGGCCTGAGACGATTACTGACAAAGAGATGTGGAGGATCACCAAGAGACACCAATGGAGAAGGAGATCCTTACGCGGAAGTGGCATTGAATTGGTCACATATTGAGAAAGCCCGATACCCACCTGTCAAAGTGAGCACTGACCTGGAAAGTGTCTGGCAAAAGGAAGAGAGGCCGCCCCAGAATAACTTGGCGTCGCTCGATGGAGCAGGAGCTAGGCGTCTTGGGCATGAGGTGGAAGGAGTTAGAACAGACTGCCCAAGACCGATGTAAATGGAAGGATTTGATTCGAGCCCTACACCCCAGCAGTGGGTAATAGAAAAGAATGATGATGATGATGATGACTGTTAACTCCTTAGACTATTCAATAGTTACTGCAAAACAAAATTGAATTTCCATTCAATAAAAGTCGAAAACGCTTTTGACGTGAGGGTACACAAAAAATCAGTTGAACGGACCCACGGCCTCCCTCCCGCGATCCCTTCGGAACTGCGTATTCCATTACGGATTAAAATTTCGTTGACAAGATAAACGCCGGATTTTCAAAGGGTGCTCGTTTGACCTTGTTCGAGATCCACGTTTTGTAGGAGCTTCATACAATGAAGTGTACTCACTGGAAGCGGTAACATTCTTGGTAATTATATTCTAGGAACTGAAAGAGCTATGGCGGTGAAGCCTAATCTATATATATAAAAATGAATTGCTGTTCGTTAGTCTCGCTAAAACTCGAGAACGGCTGTACCGATTTGGCTAATTTTGGTCTTGAATTATTTGTCGAAGTCCAGAGAAGGTTTGAAAGATAACTAAATATGAAAATTCTCGGAATTAAATAAAGTTTACGTCCTTTATTATCGATTGAGGCACTACGAAGTCTGCCGGGTCAGCTAGTATTCAATAAAGTACAGTTATCGGCACGAGTTGTGAGCTCTCGCCAAAAGAGCGAGGGACCGTCTACTCATCGTACACTTTAGGTAAAATTAAATGGACCACTCATGTATTACCTTTTTAATACGCTTTTATTAGCTTCATACGTATGTTAGTATGTATCGGAATCTTCTTCGATCAATAATACTACTAGATTCGCGATTAGCGCTTCAAAAACGGCCCGAAAAATAAGACCACAAATAAATTTGTGGTCTTATTTCAAATTAGTATGGTCCAATCATAGCCAACACTAAGACGTCAAAACGCTGCAATGCGCGTTCAAAAACTGAGTAAAAAACCATCGTAACACCAAGTTTTTGGAAGGAATATCTTTTTTTGGTAAATTTATATTATTAAGTGTTTTTCATAAAATAATAAACACAATTATATTGTAAATAAAACACAATTTACGAATATTGTAATTGTTTGGCCAATGTTTGCAACAAGGCACCAACTATTGTAACAAACATCACCTATTCTTGGACAGGGAATGCATAGAGTAGTTTTGTTATTTTATAATGTTATTTTTGTTTGTAGATTTCCTAGTAGCCCCTTGTCGCTGTGCACAATGGATATATATTGTCGCGAAAGAAAGAGGAGAAGAAATATAGAACTCTTATAAAAATTCTAGAATTGTTCAATGGTGGTGGCAAATCAATGCAAAAAAGTATTAAAAAAACTTTATATGTATGTGTAAATATTTTAAGCGTATATGCTGAAAAGGATTTGTTTTCTGGGGGAAACGAACACAGCCATAAAATAAGCCTAAATTAAACTGATTATAGAAAAATTCATTGATATAAGATTACATTATATTTGTAAAAAAGAAACCGCTCATATAAAAATGACTTCTAAAAGACAGCTTTATAACAAACTGAATCTGTTTAAAGGTAATTAAACCTACATTATTGTTTTAATTACTTCTGTATAAAGAATACGTGGAAAACATGTTTCGTGTTTCCTTTCATATTTTTTTTACTTTATTCAATTTTATTTTTTATCACCTATTTGTTGTAATAGCGGCAATGTAAAATATTATCTACTACTTTTTTGAATCGGTCAAAAATAGTTGCGACCATACAAAACAAACCTAAAACAAATATGTATATTCTGCAACTCTATGTCTTTCAATACTTACTGTGTTCTGAGCATTGAAATGTAATACCAAGAACTACATCTAGTTCCACAATACAATAAGCACGAAATTTTAAACAAATATTTTTAACCTTATAAATTAGGCTTTAAGTATCATTTTAGAATAAATATTTTTGTACTGATGACTTTTTATGTTCAAGTGACATTTTAAATTTATTCCATAATATTCTTTTTCTGACGAAAGGACCTAAATACATATATTTTGCAATGGTAATTAAACTTTATGTTTAAGTATTAAGGTTTATAATAAACTGAAGTCGTTAACATTATTAAACTTTTTTCTAAGAAATGAAGATGTTTTCGTGTCTGCAAACGTGGCCACTGGAGCGTCTTATTTTTGTTCCTGATCCTTAATCTAGTACTATTATTGATCGAAGGGAATCTTTGAACATGATTTTGACCCCTTTCAAAACGTCGGGTTAACTCGAAGCTTGGCATACTTATTAAGGACTGATGACAATTCAATATTTCAAACAATTTGATCCGTTATTCTTACTAGGATAATCAGGATTAGCGATTTTTTGTTTTCCTGAGACCCGGAGTGTCTGCGTTAAGACCAAGAAGGGAAACTACCAGGCGCGCCGATCACCTATTTCTCAGATATGTTACCGACTGATTCAGATGAAATTTTCGGATAGGGAACCTGAGAACCGCAGGCTTTCTTATCCGAGCGAGGCAGCAAACGCCTGAATTCCTCCATTCTCGGATAAGTTACCGACTTAGAATGAACATCAATGACGGCTCAATTTTGTTGAAAATTGTTGATTTTAGGTAATAATAGTTTAAAAAAACAAAAAAATACGCTTTTATAGAAAATCCAACCAAAAAATAGAAAATAAAATTTAATATGTAATAATTAAAATGGGATCAATAGTTATAAATATTTTATGAACAGATACGAGTAGAAGGGTTATTTTGATAATATCCCGAAAAGCACGCCAAATTTTTTTACAATAAAATCATTTTTTCTTACACTAATTTGAATTCAAATTTATTAAAAAAAAATCTATTTTTTAGTTGGACTATAAAAGCATATTTTTTTTAGTTTTTTAAACTATTATTTAAATAATTAAATTAACTTCGTTCGCTTTTGGGATTTAATAATGTATTAATAATTTTATAATAGTTTTGCCTGGGTTTTCACTCGTATTATAGTCAGAAATAACCCTATTTTTAACCGACTTCTATGAGGTTATTTATCAATTAATCCTGTTTTTTTTTTCCGTAGAACAGGTATGTTGTCAAGTTTTTACCGCTACTTTGCTTTTCTCGTGTGGTGACGGATACGGAAGAAATATACGAATTTATATTATTAAGCTTTTTAATTTAGACAATTTTAATCCATTTCTCTGTTGCCAGGGAAACCATTTGAATAATATACCTACACCTATTTCTAATTGACAAACTTATACGAGAATCTTACAGCTACTTTAGACTCGAACTATGGGACTTACTTCACTGGTGGTAGGACCTCTTGCGAGTCCGTGCGGGTAGGTACCACCACCCTGCCTATTTCTGCCGTGAAGCAGTAATGCGTTTCGGTTTGAAGGGTGGGGCAGCCGTTGTAACTATACTTGAAACCTTTAAACTTATAACTCAAAGTAGGTGGCGGCATTTACTTTGTAGATGTCTATGTGCTCCAGTAACCACTTAACACCAGGTGGGCTGTGAGCTCGTCCACCCATCTTAGCAATAAAAAAAAACTTAGATATTAGACTTAGACAAGTATTGATCAATGTCCAAGACAAAAAACAAAAAACCGACTTTTACTAAAAAGTTTCAAATAATATAGATAATAATATGTATATTATAATATCGAGGGATGAAAGACTATTTGGTTTAAGCGACATTTTTGCAACTTTACTGAGAAGCCATTTAAAGTTTAAAATTTGGAAAAAATATCATAACAAAAAAACTCCTTTAGCTATTTGAATGGGCTAAACTTAATTGAAGTTCAATTAAAAACATCGAATTGTTGATGCTAAGCCGATCTTTAATGACAAAGATAATTATTGCTTAAAATAAAAAAACCCTCGATATAATAAAATATAACTTACTTGAGACCTTAGAACTTATATCTCAAGGTGGGTAGCGCATTTACGTTGTGGATGTCTATGGGCTCCAGTAACCACTTAACACCAGGTGTGCTGTGAGCTCGTCCACCCATCTAAGCAATAAAAAGTAAATAAAAATAATAATATATCACTTAACCATATAGTATAGGTATATATTCATTATTTCTAAATTATCTGTAGACACTAAAATTCGTCCAGGTAGACACTAAAAAAAGGTAATCGGTCGACAAACGCAGGTATAAATAAGGTACTCTGAACCCATTAGACGACCGTTGACATTTTATACGAGCAAAATACGGTTTCAATTTCATTTTTCCATTGACCGATCTAGTATCCCTTCAACACTTGTATCGACGTTCAGAAGGGTTTTTGTAAAGCGTCAATAGTGACAACGCGGTGCCTGTTTAGTACCGACCTTTCCCGACCCTTCTTCGGTTCTTTATAAACTGGACCCCGCCATACAACTGCAAGAATAGGAACGCTTCCAAAACGACCCTAATGAGTTTCGGTATAAAGTACATTGAAACTGACAAGTCTCTGAGCCTACACTTCTCCCGCTGTTGATCAAAAGATATGAATGGTCAACCACGTCGATCCACTTCCATATACGCAGTAGTAAGATCTACATAATCTATATATTAATACGTGAAGCAAAAACTTTGTACCCATTTTTACGAAAATTGCACGGACGGAGGAGTACCTATGAGATTGTCCACACTTATAGAGAATATAGAGAAGGAGTGCACTATGCTAATATTTTTTAAAATAATGCATAAAAGATACATTAAATCAATAAAGAAAACATTACACACACTACCATACATTTGACACACACACGCATGCATATTGTTTGTTTATTGTCAAACTTTTCTTATTGCATAAAGTCTATGGTCAAATTGAGAATAGATTAAATATTGTTTGTCTTTGTTAATATAATTTGTCTAAAGTGTAGTCTTGGCGAAATCTGTGATTATAGAAGTAGGTATAATAAATAGACTTCGACAATAGAACCATAATAATGTTCAAACTTATAATTTCAATTAATTATAGTCGAATTTCGACTACTGCGGGACCACTAGTAATATATTATTAGCTATATCTCTTCCAAATTCCAATCTTAGGTACGTGTTAGCTACAAAATCTATCGACATAAATTTATAGTTCCGGCTTAAAGATTAAGATAGCTTATTGATTCTTCATGAGGTATCGCAAAGTTCCTTTAATTTCTTTGAAGTTTTGGTGATATGATAAGGATAAAGATAGTTAGCAAATAATGTTTTTTTCCTCTTTGTTGGTTGTACCTGCCCATGGCGCACCTAAGCCTAAGTAGTTACCAGCGGTAATAGGCACTAGAAAACATAACTCACCTTGAAACCCGAACTACAAATCTTAACTGCATTTAAACAACGGGTGTTTTACTGTTCAAACAAAAAACGCACGTCAAATCTATAGGTATATATTAATACGTGAAGCAAAAACTTTGTATCCCTTTTTACGAAAATTGCGCGGACGGAGGAGTATGAAATTTTCCACACTTATAGAGAATATAGAGAAGAAGTGCACAATGCTAATTTTTTTTTTTAATTATGCATAAAAGATACATTAAATCAATAAAGAAAACATTACACACACTACATACCATGTATTTGACGCACACACGCATGCATACTATTTATTGCAAACTTTTGTTCTTGACGTCTGTTGTCAAATTGAGAATAGATTAAATATTGTTTGTCTTTGTTAATATTTTTTATAGTGTAGTCTTGGCGAAACTTGTGATTATAGAAGTATGAAATACATTCATAATAGTATAGAAACTTACAATTCCAATTAATTATAGTCGAATTTCGACTACTGCGGGACCACTAGTAATAGCAAAATACGTCACGGTAGATAAGGACTAGATTACTGCTGGTGGGACCTCTTGTGAGTCCGCGCGGTTAGGTACCACCGCCCTGCCTGTTTCTGCCGTGAAACAGTAATGCGTTTCGGTTTGAACGGTGGGGCAGCCGTTGTAATTATACTTGAGACCTTAGAACTTATATCTCAAGGTGGGTGGCGCAATTACGTTGTAGATGTCTATGGGCTCCAGTAACCACTTAGCACCAGGTGGGCTGTGAGCTCGTCCACCCATCTAAGCAATAAAAAAAAGGACCTACCCACAATACCACTAGCAAATTAATAGTCTATTGTATTACGCAATTACATTTGTAAAATACTAATACTCTGAAACTATGAATGCTACGCTGTAAAACCCAAAACGTCATATTGCCTTGTGAATAGGAGAGAAGGAATCATTTATCATCTTCTCGCACAATGCCTGTTTACTACATTTTAAAATACGAATTTCCTTTTGTTCAAATACTTTACGCCTCTCGCAGTCCACAAAAATAATATATGAAAAAGTCCAAAAAGAATCGTTAACTAAGTCATAATATGTCAGATACGCAGAAAAACTCGTGAGCAATGATTTTAATGCATGAATACTTACAGTAGGTTTTGTTCGATAATCTAATTACAGTTATATAAAAATTGAAAGCACAGGTTGCAACATGCAAAAAAGTGCCAATTCGTGTTTCAGAAATACACACTATACCACTGAATCAGTTCAAAGGATCACGAACGGATTAAGTCTATCCGGCCATTAGTATTACCCAACAAAGGTTCCGGCACCAGTGTGCTTAGTGCGAGTTTTTTAACGTTCTCGATAGCGTAAGAGTTAACTCAAGTTTAGATACAGTTGAAATAGCGCCCCTAACGGCAAATGTTCCAACTCCATACAAATTTGAATTAACTTTTACGCTATCGAGAACGTTAAGAAACTCGCATTAAGCACACAAGACTTAATGCTACTAAATTATATTAACGCGTAGCAACAGAGACCTGGATTACCTAATACTACTTGAATCTGTTATACCTGTACCCATCTCTAATATATCTGCAATTTTATTTGTTGGGCGCCGCATTGTGAACCGCACGGGTAGATCCGATATAATATTAGCTATTTCTGCTGTGAAACAGTCCTGAGTGGGTGGGAGAGCCCCCATACAATCCAATTAAGACTAACCTCACATTTCAAATAATAATAATAATAAAGCCTTTATTCAGACAAATACATTTTTTTTACATATACAATTATTATTTCTTTTTTTTTTTACTATGTTTTAAGTAAGTAGTGGTATTAATATTAATTAAATTTTTACGTTTTTTTTTTTTTTTACCTATATTATTATTAGTTTTTGTCTGTTTGTCTATTATAGACATAGGCCTCCTCCAACTGCCTCCATAAGCTTCTATTTTCAGCTGTTCTGGTCCATGTGCTTCCCGCAACTGCCTTAATGTCGTCCACCCATCTCCTAAATGGTCTACCTCGGTTTCTTTTTCTGTCTCTCGGATACCAGTACATTATAGTTTTACACCATTACACATTTCAAAATTTACCACAAATAATACACAAATAATAAATATTCCGGGTGTAACTTGTTGTGTTATGGTATTATTTGCCGTTTGTGAATATTTTATAATAAGCACGACTTATTTGAAATTGATTAGGTTTGAATACCGGCACAGGTCGGATCGCTCGATAGGTGTAGACCGGCCGTCTTATTATTTAGGTTACGCTAAAAAACTAAACGACTCCTATTGCCATTAAATACCTACCGACTATATCTTAAGGCCATAAAACAATAAAAAACCCATAAGCGCGATAAACACACATGTCTCCGTAACAATAAAACGAATATTTGTAGACCACAGCAGACAAAGAGTTACACTCACTAAATAAGTATTTGTTTGTGTAACGTCAACAATAATGTGTTTTACGATTAGGTACCTCTTATCGGTTACAGTTTCAATGAGTAAGACAGTGACACTATACATTGTTGCGATATCAGCGAGCGTGCTGATTTGATAGGATAAAATCGAAAACGTTTTTGTATTGAGAATATTAAAATGCTAGTTTTTTTTTTTTTTTTTATTGCCCTTGTAGGCGGACGAGCATACGGCCCACCTGATGGTGAGTGGTTACCGTCGCCCATGGACTTCAGCAATGCCAGGGGCAGAGCCAAGCCGCTGCCTGCCGCAAAGTTTGATTTCATGGGATAATTTTCCGCCACCTGATCCCCGACGGTGTAAAGTTAAAACTAATTTGGAGGCATCCATCTTCAGCACTCGAGAATTTGCTAAAGTTTTATGTTAAAACTCAATTAGAACGTACTCCCGACCATGGAGACTGACAAAGAGGGTGAGTGGTAGATCTAACCTTTAGCAAAAAGCATTCCCAATACATATCCTCATTTAGAAGATAAAGCACTTGATGTGAAAGACAGTGTTTTTTTTTTATAGCTTAGATGGGCGGACGAGCTCACAGCCCACCTGGTGTCAGATGTTTACTGGAGCCCATAGACATCTACGACCTTGAGATATAAGTTCTAAGGTCTCAAGTATAGTTACAACGGCTGCCCCACCCTTCAAACCGAAACGCATTACTGCTTGACGGCAGAAATAGGCAGGGTGGTGGCACCCGCGCGGACTCACAAGAGGTTTGGCACTAGTAAAAGTGGTGTGGTGTGACTCCGAGCCTTGAAACGAATTTAAAACATACTGCACTCATGGGATTGCATACTCGCCTATTTATGTGCCTCTCGTCCAGCAAAGAAACAATTCCGACGTAAATAAGTATATCGATTAAATGTATATCGATTATAAGTTTAATCGATTAAAATACAAACGAACCAAACTCCGCGCCGAAGTGATAATTCCACTCACCGAATTTTAATCGAGATTAATTACAGAAGTTTGTTTTTGTTTTGGATTCCGGTAATTGTTTGTTTTCAGATTTTTGTGTGAAATTTTCTCTTTTATGTCGCAAAATGTGGATCATGATGATTAATAATTGTAAAATTGTTTTCGAATTCAATCAATCGTTCCTAATGTTAATTTAATTAAGATTGCTTCACTTACATGAACTGTGTTCACCAATGCTCACTCAACTGCTAGAGTTAACTAAAGAATAGTAATTCTTTGAATAATTCCAGGTTCAATTACTTTATGTGGATTTGGTTATTACACATAATTAATGAATGACATGTATGTTACATGCTAAGAATAGAAAATGAAAACCAAATATAGATTCAATATTTTGAAATAAACGTTTTTTATCTGCTTATTTTTTATTTTAAATATTTTCAATAACTAGACCTCTTTTCATATTCTGCAGGACATGGGTTTGACTACGCCCTTATCTCTGTACCCTTCAGCTCATAGATAATTCCTTTGCTTCTAATGTGGGACTATAATTATCAGCTAGTTCTTCTGATCCTAGAGACCCAGACGAGGTTATCTATTTTTGTATTATTTAACAGTACCTTCAAAGACAAAAGAATGAAAGAAACAAAATTTGTAAAGTCGCTTTATATTACTACGGTTATATTACGTGATAACTTCAGTAGCAGAACTATTCGAACTGCTAGCTCTGATATCACGCGAGAAGAGAGATTATCACGTCAAAACATTTTTTTAAGCTATTGCATAGTTTTGTCGAGGGCTTTGAGCGCGGCGACCGAATCAAGAAATTCCGTAACGAAAATAAAACCTAACACCCCCACTCCACCTACCATGTAGCCCGCGTTCAGCACATTCACACGTTGCGCTTGTGTAGTATTTGTGAATAAGCGCGCGGCGTGATGTCGCACTGCATGCACATCATGAAAAGTCTGCCCATCTCTCTCTCGCGCGGTCTAGCTTATGAGTGTTATTTTATTATTAATTATTATTGCCTAATTATAATTGCATTAGTTGATAAAAATGCTATGCAATAGCTTTATCGCGGCTTTCAACTTTTCCGATACTGCACTTCACAGTATGTGTGTGAATTCATAAACATAAACTTTACATTTACTTTAAGCTGGTAATTTCCTTTTAAATTATACTTAGAAAATCAACATCATATTATGGAAACAAAGAATCTTATACACTCACATCCACATTCAGAAACCCCGTTTACTCAGAGAGAACTCAGTGAAGTGAAGTCACCTCGCTTCATAGGAAGGAACGTATCGGTGATTCAGTACATAACCCTTCACGGATCATTTACTTTCGCTTTTGTATCAATCTATACGAATGAGTTTCGTGTGACAATTCAAATCGCTCGTAATGAGACTCATTTCAATCCAAATGAGACTTCGATCATTAATCCCATCGAAAATCCCTATGGCTGATGTGACGTTTGCATATTTAACATTATGTCCAAATGCACCTTTTTTTCCTATTTGCTGGTAACCTAAGGGGTTATGCCAGCGTAATCAAGCGAGTAGGTGAGCCACAGAAATTTCTGTGAGGTGAGCACACGGGGCTCTAACCTGACGACGTTGCTAACACTAACCCTAGCAAGAGCAGTGCTTCGCCAAATCTACCACCGGATCGGAAACGCGACCCACTGAGAAGAACCCGCGAGAAACTCAACGGGCTGTGTCTGAAGGTGAAATGCACCAATAACACAAGGATAGATGGTTAAAAGATCTATTAAGCTACATTGTCTAAAAAAGTAGCAACTCCCAAACTTGTACGAGTTAATGTAGTATCTATTCAGTCACGAAAGTTTAAAAAAAAACCGACATCTATTATTAAATCTAAACATATTACACAATGGCATTTCGTGTTTTTATTGAATTTCATTTTGTTACATTTTATTAAGTTTTTTTATATTTATTCGTAGAGTTTTTATAACGGTTATCGATTCAACGACACGCGTCCCATTCTACGAACAGCTATTGTGTGATGAGTTTTTTTTTAATCCTTGAATTTTTTTTAAATCAGTCATTGTCGGAATACAATTTTTTTGTTAAAAAAAAAAACAATAGATGGGTACAGAGTCGCGAAAAAATTAGCATGCGTTACGATTGTTAAACTAATATGTAGTATGTTTTGTAAAATTACTATTGTAATTCATAAAGAACTCGTGATAACACAAGTCTAGGACAACAAAGAATAATTTCTAAAGACTTTAACATTTTAATTACCACGTGTCAGATACTTTTCGTGGTAGTAAATAATATACTGAGGTTTTTTAACTAAACAAACTAGAGGGAGATTTTTTTTTATTGCTTAGCTGGGTGGACGAGCTCACAGCCCACCTGGTGTTAAATGGTTACTGGAGCCCATAGACATCCACAACGTAAATGCGCCACCCACTTTGAGATATAATTTCTAAGGTCTCAGGTATAGTTTGCGCCACCCACCTTGAGATATAAGTTCTAAGGTCTCAGGTATAGTTACAACGGCTGCCCCGCCCTTCAAACCGAAACGCATTACTACTTCACGGCAGAAATAGGCAAGGTGGTGGTACCACCCGCGCGGACTCACAAGAGGTCCTACCACCAGTAATTACGCAAATTATAATTTTTGCGGGTTAGATTCAGTATTTTCTTCGATTTTCACGAGTCGTAGGCCTAATTAAAGCCAATTTCACACTTTAATCTGAAGTTTGTTGTCAATATATTAAATCAGACATTTCGAATAGTTTATAGTTTTCTTTTTCGCCTACGACTAAGGTGTTTGTTATTCGTCGAATAAATTCAAATGTCTGCCAAATTCCAGATGTAACCGTAAAAGAAATATGCAAATGGAGTTTATTAGGGGCGTCCAGTTATTCTTTAAGTTCAGTTCTAGTTCATAATACAGTTGTACGGCCGACGGGTGGTCAGTTTCCACGGGACGACGTGATCGTAGTGTATTTTGTTCCTTTCACGGACGAGCTCTCAGCCCACCTCATGTAAAATAGTTACCCAAGCGCATAGATATAACAATGTGAATATCACCATCCACTTTACTGAAACATGAGGCTATGACCCATAAAATATAAAAATCAGTAAATTATGAGAATCAACTTTTTTCTATATAATCTTCGGTAAATTATTGCTTTTTTTTATTACGACGAATTGTTATTAATTCGACTAAATGGTAATTTTATTAAAAGCGGGTAATACCGAAAGAAGTTGCGTTTGTCATGGCGGGCTAACGTCGAGTCATTCATTCTCTTGTTGACAGCGCTCGCACGTGATGGTCAATCTTAATCACTAATTATTATTCTAATCCCTGTATGTTTAAGTAATTTAACCGTCTGCATAATTAAAATAGTGAAATGTCAACACTACAGTCTACATATTTCAACGTTTCCTTAAGTTCGGCGCCCACTATGGACTCCTGGGCTGACGAGAATCATAAACCATATGCGACAGGCCGGCGCCGCTTGGCCTTGATAATATTTATAAAACTATTTAAAATTGGAATTGCATGAGTGCGTCCCGGGTAACCGTATTCGTCGAACTCGGCAAAGAAATCAACGTGCAACCTAACCTAAACATCAGCCCGTTGAGTTTCTAGCAGGATCTTCTCAGCGGGTCGCGATTCCGATCCGGTAGTAGATTCGTTCTCGAACTCTTGAATTGTTAGGTCTCCCTTGAATGCGCTCGGGTGGTTCACGAAGTCAATCGGGAACATTTGATAAGTACGTATTTCATTAGAAAAATTGGTACCCGCCTATTGTCCGTATTTCATTAGAAAAATTGGGATCCGAACACCGTTGCAACAGATACGAATGCATCGGACGTCTCATGCTTTAGGCCACGACGACTTCAACTGAAATCTGTGAAATCAGAAAGCCATCCGAGCCACAAGTAAGCCCTCAATCATAAAAAAATGAGTGCCTCGCGGTAGAAAAACGTAGAATAGAAGTTCAAATTATCTTCCACCAGGAATCGCACAATCTTATTATCTTTGCGAGCACGTGTATGAATAGCCGCCCAGTCGCATCGCTTGATACGAGTGCACGGCGAACTTCGGCCTTATTTTATCCTTTTTTTTAGGAGGAAAGGATTACAGGTGGCCCGGGTTTCCCGCGACAAGACAGCGACAAGCGAGCGAGCACGGGCTCACCCAGAAGGAACTCGAAACATCAGACGACGACGACTTTTCATAGTTCGCAACACAAGACCACGCCCACTTTATATCGTCTAGACTTAACGCCTAATCACTTTATCTGGGCAAATCTTAAACATCTGACATCGTCCGATCGAGAATCATAAAATATATGTGTAGATTACGACTAACAGTCACCAATCGCGCGAATTGGTTCGCTTATTTGAATTAATTGCCTGTGACGTGCTTAAAAGGAGAAAGACCTCAAACGCATAGAGAATTGTGTTCATTCTTGGCAGGGTTTTTTTTTCTTAGTTGGGTGGACGAGCTCACAGGTGTTAAGTGGTTACTGGAGCCCATAGACTTCTGCGACGTAAATACGCCACCCACCTCGAGATATAAATTCTAAGGTGTCAGTATAGTTACAACGGCTGCCGTACCCTTCAAACCGAAACGCATTACTGCTTCACGGCAGAAATAGGCAGAGTGGTGGTACCTACCCGTGCGTATTCACAAGAGGTCCTACCACCAGTAAAAAAGCGTGGTAACCCTAACATCATGGCTGGAAACAGGCTATCACTGTACACTTCAGGCGCTATCGATTCGCCTATCCACTTTATCGGCGTTCCACCGGTTACATTGTCATGTCATCATAGGCGTCACTTAGCGGTAGGCAGCGGCTTGGCTCTGTTATGGCATTTCTGAAATCCATGGGCGACGGTAACCACTCACCGTCAGGTGGGCCGTAAGCTCCTCTGCCTACAAGGGCAATAAAAAAATACTCATAATTATAAACTATTTTCTTTTTCTAAAATTACACTTAAGCTACACGAAACCTAAATAAATAAATAAAAACTCACCGTCTTGTCCAGCAGCCAGCTTCCAGGGAATATCAGGGGCACGTACGTGATCATGTACACCATTGAGGTCCAAGACACGACGGCGCTACTGACGCCGTAATAAGACAGTACCGTGTCCTCGATTATCGCGTACTGCGTCCATTGGAACGAATTCGAAGCTGAATACAATACGAACAATGTCAATATCAGCCACCTTATTTTGTACACGGTGTAAGTTGCTTTACTCGACTCTATTGTCAGCCCGTCCATCACACTACCGCTGATCGACTCCCTTCTAGAACTATCGTTCATCAAAAACAGCTTCGAATGAGGCTCAGATGGATTGGACAGTCCGTTTGTTAAATGTTCCTTCAACGTCATTATTTATTAATACTTACTTTGAGTCTCTATTACAATTTAAAAAAAAACACTTCACACTTTTATCTACGGTAAATTAGACCCGTTTTTTTTTAATTATTCCTACGCGTCTTCACTTATTTCACTTTAGGAGAAAAAAGTCAGCGTTCGTATTTTCAATCATTCAATTTCAATTATTCGAATTTAGAATATCCAATGATTTGAGATAGTTTTTTTTTTTGTAGAACCTTTCGAAAAATACTTCAATCCGTTTTTTTTTTATTATTTATACAAATCCGAGTAGTGTATTATTTCGCCAGTATTGACTAGTTATTTTTTTAAAGCACTCAATATATAAGTTTTTCTTTATCACATTCAATTGGTCCCGCCGTCGTTCATCTGAAACGACACACATACATATGAATATAAATTTACAATTGAGCGTAACGAAATTATCGATTCGGAGACGTGTTCAAGTGGTTATCGTTTATAATCACGATCATTAATGTTTTGGGAGCCAGATAAAGACGTTTGAAATGATAGCGGCCAGTCAACGATCCTACTATGGCTCGTTGTTAGGTGTTTTTCAGCTGAATTGCTGAATTCAAATATCGGCGTCGCTTGTAGGGCTCATAGTTATCTATATATATAAAAATTTAGTTATTCTTCTTTTCTTCTTTTCGTTATTCTCGCTAAAACTCGAGAGTGGCTAGACCGATTTGGCTAACTTTGGTCTTGAATTATTTGTAGAAGTCCAAAGAAGGTTTAAAAGGTAAATAAATATGAAAATGCTCGGAATTAAATAAAAATAACAATTTTGTTTTTCCTTTGATGTGTCCCCCGTCGGACGGATTCCTTTTGTTTGTTTTAAGTTTATTTTATACAAAAGTCTTTTATTTATCGATTGGGGCGCTACGAACTCTGCCGGGTCAGCTAGTACAATATATAATTAAGACTTATAATTGACACTTAACAAATGTCAATTTTAACTGTCCCTGACAAACTTCAGTTTCTATCCAGACGCTGCTAAATTCTAAACTAGCGCAGTACAATCAATCAATTTGAATGTTAAATACTATTATTAATACTTCCAAAGTATATTTTAAATGTATTATGCCTTTTTTCCCTACCTTATCTAGTAACCTCGAGGGGTTATTCTAGATTCACCGAACTAGTAGGTGAGCTCACGGGGCTCAAACCTGACGTCGTTGCTAACGCTAGCCATAGAGCAGTGCTTTGCAGAATCTACCGCCGGATCAATGTCATCGATAACCACTTGACAGGTGTGACACATTACACATTCTAGAGTCCACTCCAGCCGAAAAAAAAAACGTAACCATAGTACTACAAACACGTGGAGGTGACGGCATGCTATTTAATTTCAAAATGCATAATTCATTCAATTTTCAATTTGATTAAAAGGTCTCATGACTTATCATGGAAAAGTTTGCTTAACATTTATCACAACAACCTTATATCTTATCTCTAGGCACACTTTAGGTAGATGCCTACTAATTTAAAATCAAACGGAACTGTCTGAATGTCATATTTCATTATAATTTTTTATTGCTTAAGTGGGTGGACGAGCTCACGGCCCACCTGATGTTAAGTGATTACTGGAACCCATAGACACCGTACCACCGTCACCATATAAACCGAAACGCATTACTGCTTCACGGCAGAAATAGGCGGGGCGGTAGTACCTACCCGTGCGGATTCACAAGAGGTACTACTACCACCAGTAATCACGCAAATTATTATTTTGCTGGTCTGATTTTTATTACACGATGTTATTCCTTCACAGTGGGGAAGTGAATCGTGAATACGTACTTAGTATTTCATTAGAAAAATTGGTACTCGCTTGCGGGATTCGAACACCGGTGCATCGCTAGATACGAATGCACCGGACGTCTTAACCTTTAGGCCGAGACGACTTCAGGTGATATTTCATTTGCTTCAGTTACGAAACGAAAGATGATTTTAAGAAAAAAAAAATACTTTGAATATGATCCTAATTCTAGCAACGCGTCGAAATATCGGGACATAGTTTAAACAAAAAAATTGGTAAGAATACGAATGTTATTAAAATTTTAAATCTGCCCAACGACAATAATTTCGGCTGTGCCTGCTCTACGACCCACTACTATCTGTAAAATATTACGTCTACCGTATCTTGTTACACAATCTATAATAATATAAGTCGTTTCAACATGTAATCCCCAATTAAGGTAGATTATCACTTGTTCTTTTGATAAAACGTTAAACACTTTCGGCGAATAATCGCTGATAAACCTATCTCACAGACTTAAGGCAGACGCCTCACTAAAAAAGCATTGCTGTGAGGCATAATTCTCGTACGCTTCGGATATGTTTCTCGATTACATGACCTTCGACCTACAATCTTACTGGTGGTAAATCGGCACGGATAGGTACCGCCACCCCGCCTATTTCTGCCGTGAAGCAGTAATGCGTTTCTGTTTGAAGGGTGGGGCAGCCGTTGTAACTATACTGAGACCTTAGAGTTTATATCTTTTTTTTTATTGTTTAGATGGATGGACGAGCTCGCAGCCCCCCTGATGTTAAGTGGTTACTGGAGCCCATAGACATCTACAACGTAAATGCGCCACCCACCTCGAGATATAAGTTCTAAGGTCTCAGTATAGTTACAACGGCTACCCCACCCTTCGAACCGAAACGCATTACTGCTTCACGGCGGAAATAAGCGGGGTGGTGGTACCTACCCGTGCGGGCTCCCAAGAGGTCCTACCACCAGTGATTACGCAAATCTCAAGGTGGATGACGCATTTACGTTGTAGATGTCTATGGGCTCCAGTAACCACTTAACACCAGGTGGGCTGGGAGCTCGTCCACACATCTAAGCAATAAAATTAAAAATAATGAGCGAACATTAGTAAATACGACTAATGCTCATAATCATAATTACTGCTTTACTAAGTTATTTTAGATTCCGTTGAAAGCATTACGTAAACAAAACACGATTCTAATGTGAAGTAAGCTGGTAGAAACCAGATAAATCGAGGCTAGGTAAGGCGAGGTGAGGCGCGATAAAAAAATCCGTCAGTTTCCTTAAAAAACTCAAAAACTTTGGGAATCCTCCATGTATCAAAGATATCCTCCATGTATCAAAGTGGGTCGCACCTGGAATACCTCTGTAACTGACGACACAGTGATTTAGATGTGGCAACAGTACTAATTGCACCAGTTAATCTTTCACTTCAAAATCATTTTGATACGAGATGTACCCAATTGCGAGTTATTATTTTTCTTTTCATATTTGAAATAATAATCACAGCGTCTTCTGGATTCACTGAATAAAGATGGCCCATCTATTGTGATATTACAAATAAGCTGAAGTAGTGTAGATACTATTTAATGAAGAAAGGCTATTTTTCACATTTGCTATTAGGAACAATAAATAACTTCTATTCTTGCCTGTATTACCTGTAGCGTAACGTATATTACAATGGTCACACGACGATATAAATAACACTACGATCGATAACCATCAAATCAAATATATTTACAGAAGCAATCACCTCAATTAGTTACTATTACTTAATATTAATGGCTTTGAAAAGTACCGGTATTTTTTTCGTTCGTATTACAAAAAGCGATACAACCAACTTATTTTGTCTACTGCCTACTTTGAGAATAAATTATTTTTTAGCGCTCACCTACTTAAAAGGTAGGTGATTAAGAATCCTCCTAGATGAAATTACAGATCGCTTCCCAAGCCTCTACACAACGCACCCTTTTTTCTGCGTCCCTTACTGTCCCTCTTTAGGCCTGCAGCGTCAACAAGGGGGCGTAATCGCCCACTTTGGGAAAGGCTGCTTTAAGGGCAATAGAAATTATTATTATTTCTACAAAAAACACGTCATGCAGTAAAAACGTTACATTTCGAGCACTCGACCGAAGAATAAACATAACCTCACTATTTGACATTCCTTTTTGCTTGGACAACGACATTTCACAGTGATTACAATAAAACGAAGGATGTTCCACTAATGAATCGGAAACGATCACGAGATTAGCTCATCATGACAGCATGTGAATTATTTATAAACCGACATAACGAAATACGATAATATGAATTCGGCAGTCAAAAACAAAAGGACCCACAACGTGAATAAATTTCACATAAACCATTCATCTTGTTTATCGAAATGAATGGTCTGATTTGTATAGAAACAATGTATTAACTTAAAAATGGATGAGTATCTTATCTCGCTACGACGACAGAAGTTCGAGATATGACAATAAAATCACTTTTTAACCGACTTAAAAAAATCGGACGGCTCTTAAATCTATTATATTTTTCATAGGCTACCTCAAAACTTCCATGATTCTTATTTGAAAGCTGGTTTCTCGTGTAGTCCCTTTTAAATTTTATCAAGATCCGATCAGTACTCTTTAAGTAGATTTATTTTTATGACGTAGATTGGTGGAAAGCTCACAGCCCACCTGGTCTTAAGTGGTTACCGGAGCCCATAGATATTATATCTACAACGTAAATATCGCCACCCACCTTGAGATATGAGTTCTAAGGTCTCAGTATAGTTACAGCTCATTTATACCTCAACTATAGCTATGTATTTTAACTATTAAATAAATAAATGAAATATATATTATTATTTACTTGATTCAACAGTAATAGAACATTAACAGTCCTAAAAAGGTCCGTATGCAAACAAAATCGTTAGCTTACCACACGACGTGACAACAAAATAACACGATAAGTACGCCACTAACACAATGTGACTTAGAATCTTCTAGAATCTAGATTGATATCTATCATTTAGACCACAGATGTCCACTGCTGGAACGTGATACGTGAAATATGTATGTGATTATGAAACGGGATTACCTATTATTTTGTCATGTTCAACAAATATGACAGAATCAAGTGTTGATGAAGATTAACGTATAGTCACAAAGAAAAGTTGAACTATTAATTTAAATTTAGATACAAATTTTCGAACGGTTTTAAAACATATCCGCTGCAGGCAATATTTTTTGTTTTTTTATTGCCCTTGTAGGCAGACGAGCATCCGTCCCACCTGATGGTGAGTGGTTACCGTCGCCCATGGACTTCAGCAATGCCAGGGGGAGAGCCAAGCCGCTGCCTACCGAAATATTTGTTTTTTGAGCCACTCGATAAATGTCTAGAATATTTTTTTAACGTAGGTGAGCTGAAAATCTGTTATTCCACAGGATTTTTAACGCTCAAGTAGCTTGTTTACACTAAAAACGAATATGAAAGCCCATCTTGAGACATGAAATCGGAACGCCAGCCAATGTGTTCTGAAGTGGTAGTAAAAGGTAGAGGGGGAAGAAATCGACCGAAGAAAACATGGATGAAGTGTGTGAATGATGATACGAGAAGAGGGGTGTGAGTGTTGAGATGACGGCAGATAGCAGAGAATGGAATAGAAAAATTATTTGTGCCGCACCCACCTTCTGGGACAAAGTGGAGACAAGGAGACAAAGAAGAAGAAAAAGTATTCTGTCACCAAAATATGCCTGAGGTAAGGAGCGCTGGCTGTGTCCTTAGCACTGCTGACGTACATTTGCGACGGTAACCACTCACCGTCGAGCGCTCTCTCTGCTCATCTACCTACAAGGGCAATATTAAAAAAAGTCTTGGCCTTGAAGCAAATGATTGATATTTATGTTGATTATGACTTCACACCGAAACATATGATTACTACAGGTAGGTACTACCGCCCTGCTTATTTCTGCCGTGAAGCAGTAATGCGTTTCGGTTTGAAGGATGGGGCAGCCGTTGTAACTATACTTGAGACCTTAGAACTTATATCTCAAGGTGGGTGGCGCATTTACGTCGTAGATGTCTATGGGCTCCAGTAACCACTTAACACCAGGTGGGCTGTGAGCTGGTCCCACTTAACACCAGGTGGGCTGTGAGCTGGTCCAACCATCAAGCAACAAAAAAAAAAACAAGCAACACCTGATAACTTATTATGAACGTGGCGTATTGCAATAATGCGATTTCGATAGTAAAACAGTGTTCTTTTATAAACGGCTTTAAAATAAAATGTCAACTTGGCTTCACAGTCTAACTGTAACAAAGTCCACAGGCGATCGTCAACTACAAAAACTCCGTAACAATATTTCGTTAGAGCACCGCGCTCTTTGTAGTCTTCAAAAACTCTGAATAATTGATTCGAGGTCAATGTCACGAGAACGTGCGTTCATTTTCTTTATTCAAAAAATGGCGGTTTTCGGGTAGCGTTTTTCTTAAATGTATTTAATACAGATTCCGTCAACATTCGGCTTGAAATAAGCTATGCTTGTTTCAGCCACTAAGCTATTAAGCCTTATGGTCTACCTAATAATTCAATTCCTTCACATTTCACCCTTGAATTTCAACCAAATAATGATATAAACTTTAAGGTATCATTGAACTATGGCTTGAACAGAACTGAGCTCTAAATCTTCTATTGAAAATGCGTGAGCATAGTTTTTAAACAAATCTTAATTGTTGATTTTGACGTATTAATAATTTATCAATGACGCCATCGTAGCTTTCGGATGGCGTAGCGATCGCTGACTCCAAATAGAAATATTTAAAAAAATGTGTGTACAATTAGAACCTTAGAGCAATTTAAAAAAAATACAGTACCTTTTTGTATTCTCTTCAACTAAAATTTGCAGTGCTTTTTTTTTACCTAAGCTGATGGTCTAGAGAGACCATATCAGCGTAACCTTAACTAGTTGGTGAGCTCACGGGGCTCAAACCTGATGATGTTGCTAACACGAACCCTAGCAAGAGCCGTGCTTCGCAGAATCTACCACTGGATCGGAAACGCGACCCACTGAGAAGTCTTCGCAAGCGACGGGTTCGACGAGAACGATGGCCGGTGCTTGGAGTACCTAAACGCACCGTTAGTGGATCCGGAGGAGCCGAAATAACGTGCTTAGGGCGCTGTCGACTGTTTACCATTTGGTCAGCAGGATCGGCTATGTAGTTTCCGGCGGCCACGATGACAGGGTTATCATGTCGTGCCGCTTAATCGAAGTGGGTTCAGTGCTAATGAGCACGAATGACTATCGAAAAAGTATTCGTGTCACTATCGAGAAAATGTATAGGATTTAAACAGCGCCCCTACCGTTCGTAAAAAGCATTCATTTCAGCAGCCCCAATGAATTTCAATCTTTCTAACTACCATCAACTACCATCTAATGTAATGATCCGTTTTCGTATCGAAGACTCGATACATTTACATTACGAATTCGATAGATGTTCGTGCTTGACGCACAGCTCTACAAGACAGTTTATTAGCAAATTTTTGTGAACTTGATCGATTACGAGCGTTTGGAATAATCGTAGCGGAATTGCAGCGTTGTATTTAGTTGTGATAATGGACTAGTCGGGTAAATTTTCAGACTTAGATCTCTGTTAGTGGGCCATTAGTGAAATTAAAATCACTTTATAGTTTGTTCTTCGGTTTTCGTGAATGATAGGCATAATTAAAACTATTCTTACGATTTAATCCCGCGAAAACCATTTTCTATGTTTCTAACACTTTACATTTTTAATGATCATGGACGTCTATGTCGTCGTAAAAGTAGTTTTAAATGTAAAATGACTGTATTGACAATTACTACAAGCAAAGCATCCATTCTGTAGCATGCTCTCAGCACTATTAGATATTCTGCCTATTTCTCCCACGCGACAATTATATATTTGAGAATGGAACAACCGCTGCAAAATATTATTAAAATACAAACTTAATAAATACTTGAGGACGTCGGAAGGTTTCCAGTTAGTTCTTAACATCAGACGAGGATGTCCGTTTATCTTAGCTAGTAATAAAATATGTATTTACTATTCATTTACATAGGTTTAAATACAGAATAACTTCACATTTTAGCTTGGCTTGTATATGGCATTCTCACAAGCCTCTGAAAGCAGTTACCACTTGCCATAAAACACAGAGCCCGTTGTCTTCATCAGCCAAAACTACTTTTGCCATAGGTACTATGAAGATAACTCGTATACTGTATATTTCTATTTATATTATTTCACACATTGTAGTATAATTAATTATTATTAAATGATTTTAGAGAAATACATCTCCAACCTTGTAATATAAGTAATTAACTTTTATCAAGATAACTAGTTGACCCGGCAAACTTCGTACTGCCTCAATCGATGAATAAAAGACCTAAGCTTTTGTATAAAATAAACTTAAAACAAACAAAAGGAATCCGTCAGACGGGGGACACATCAAAGGGAAAACAAAATTGATATTTTTATTTAATTCCGAGCGTTTTCATATTTATCTACTTTTTAAACCTTCTCTGGACTTCCACAAATAATTCAAGACCAAAATTAGCCAAATCGGTCCCGCCGTTCTCGAGTTTTAGCGAGACTAACGAACAGCAATTCATTTTTATATATGTAGATAAATCGTTCAGTAAACGAAAGCTCGTCTGTCTAACAACGTAAAACAGCTGAGCCTTGTACAGTACTTAACTCTTTACTTTGCTTGTTTATTATATTAAACTCCTAAGTAACAAACTACAACAATATTTTTCGCACCTTACTTGAAATTCATCAATACGTCCGTTTTTAATTAATCAATATTTAATTCATAAAAAAAACCGCAGAAAAGTTAATAAAACAATTCTCTCACCGACTGCACCTCACGCGAGTACGCGAGAAAGAGACGGAGCATAACCTAAAAATCGGCGAACACAAAACAAGGCGGATATTCGACGTATAACAACACACACGTCATTCCACAAATTCACGAGCACACTCACCGTACGCTTTAAAACTGTTTTAAACTCACCTTCGAATGGTTTCCGATATAATTAACGTAGAAGAATAACTACACAGCTGTTCCGAAAACCGGTTTGTTGCTCACTGAATTTGAATCTGAATTTTTTTAATTTCAAACGGGCCGTGCCACATTTTTTTCTGCATCGGTTTGCGATCGTCTGATTTTACGCAGCCAATAAGAGCACGTGTCCCCGGACACGCGAAAACGTTTGTTTTCCTTTATTGCTTTCGTAGGTTATGTCGCTGACAGGAAACTAGTGCGCATGCCCGGAATGTTACACCATGACGTGTTCCAAGACATCTCTATATATTAATACGTGAAGCCGAAACTGTGTATCCCTTTTTACGAAAATTGCGCGGACGGAGGAGTATGAAATTTTCCACACTTACAGAGAATATGGAGAAGAAGTGCACAATGATAATATTTTTTTTAAATTATGCATAAAAGATACATTAAATCAATAAAGAAAACATTACACACTACCATGTATTTGACACACACACACACACACATATACTCTTTGTTTATTGCACTGAAGTATTGTCAAACTTTTGTTATTGCTTAAAGTCTGTAGTCAAATTGAAAATAGGTTAGTATTGTTTATATTTAATATTACGAATATTTGCCTACAGTGTAGTCTTGGCGAAATCTGTAACAATAGGACATTATTATAATGTTGACAATTATAGTTACAATTAATTATAGTCGTATTTCGACTACTGCGGGGTTCGTTTTATGACATTATTCTCAATGATTTTCGAAACAGCGGAAAATATGGAGAGGTGTGTTTTGAAAGCGCATACAAGCGTTTTCAATGTTCAATGGGGGAAGCTCAACTCTAGCACTAATTTTCATTCCTTAAACTAACAAAGTAGATGAAAATTAAAAATGATATTATAAATACTGTTGCCAATCGGCTGTCAGTGTTCATTACAGCATCATATTTCCTCATATTGTTTTTTTTTTATAAATAGATTAGCCGTACTCGCCCGCGTCGCTTGGCATTTAAAATTAACAGTATTATTTATTGTCATTATTATTAGGGAGTCCAACACTCATATAAATATTAGCCTATCCATTAAGGACATGTATTCTCTACATGGATACAAAGTTTCAAGTCAACCGGATGCATGGTTCAGTAGTTATAACGGAACATCCGTAAAAACCACTCTAGATTTATATATTAGTATAGAAAGTATAGATGGCACCTATAGTGCTTACCAATCGATCGCAAAAATTCTTGTGGCCTCTGATACAATTTCGCAAACATCATCCTTAACGCAATGACGTAAAATCTATTATTAACCGTTCAGTAAGAATCTAATTCTCACATTGAACCGAAATCGATTGATATCAATTGATCAAATTGAAAGTGGTAAATGATATTTTTTTATGTAGTGCTCGAATGAGAAATACAATGTTTTAGGAGTACCGTTGGTGATAGAGACGCTATAGACGATAGAGAATACTATAGTCTAACCGCTATTTTGTTTGCAAGCATTGGGCTTTAGTACGAACCGTCGATATATCGACTCTCTATGAATGCGTATAAAGTGCGGAGCGTCGGACCCACGGAATAGATAAATAAGGTATAATATAATATGGTATATGGTATATGGATAAGGTAAATACCTTATTTTTCTATTCCGTGGTCGGAACCTATACGGTCGGTAGCGCGCGATAGTATAACCTTTTTTAATAATTGAATACCTAACACTTCTAAATAACCGTTTAAAATTATTTTGCTAGGAATTTAAGCATTGATTTATGTTTTTTTTTATAGTAACGAGTTCTTGTAAGGTACTTTTTCCTAAAAATCCTTTAGAATTTTTTGCAAAATATGTGAAAATTAGCTCAGCACTAAAAGGGTTATTAGCGAAACATAATCCGCGCTGTCGATTATGTATTACTATAACACTATTGGGTTTTTTCTTGGGCACTATATTATTTCAACAAATCGTCGAACTATCAGGTATGCGGATATCGCTGCTCGATAGTAGACAATTCAGTTGGCCAACTAAGCAATGACAAATATCTGGTGGAAGATCTTCTTTACAGATTTATAGATGTATGTACTACTTCGTAAACTTGAACCAGAATACGATTAAGCTTTTTTTTTTATTGCTTAGATGAGTGGACGAGCTTACAGCCCGCCTGGTGTTAAGTGGTTATTGGAGCCCATAGACTTCTACGACGTAAGTGCGCCACCCACCTTGAGACATAAGTTCTAAGGTCTCAGTATAGTTACAACGGCTGCCCCACTCTCAAACCGAAGCGCATTACTGCTTCACAGCAGAAATGGGCAGAATGGCGGTCTCACAAGAGGTCCCACCACCAGTAATATGTTTAGTATAACTACTGATCGAAATGAATTAGCAAAAAAAGTAAAAAAAATTGCTAATGCAAATTTAATAGGCGCTTCACTATTGTAAAACAAAATTAGAAATTCCACTTTGTTGTTTTAACGCCTGACGTGCCTGTCGAAACTGTGTGCTTAGTAACTAATTTATGTGGTCTATGGTGCTTAGTGCAAGTTTTTTTTAACGCTCTCTATAGCGTAAAAGTTAACTAAGATTTGTATGCAGTTTGAACAGCGCCCCTAGCGGTAAACGTAGGCAAACGTTCCAACTGCATACCAGTTTGAGTTAACTTTTACGCTATCGAGAACGTTAAAAAATTGGAACAAAGCACACCGAACACAAAATTCCTTTGTAACAAAACAGGCAGGGACGTTTTTATCGCGCTGCAAAAAATATAAGCCGAGTATCCATACTAATATTATAAATGCGAAAGTAACTCTGTCTGTCTGTCTGTCTGTCTGTCTGTTCCTCTTTCACGCCTAAACGGCTGAACGGATTTTGATGAAATTTGGTATGGTGATAGATGATAACCTAGAAATGGTCATAGGCTATAAATAATCACGCCATCGTTCTTAGGGGGTAGGCAGTAGGCAGATAACTAAATTGANGCTGTACAAAGACAATTATACTCTTTAATTAAATTCTTTAAGAAAACAAGTAACACTTATACATTTGTCTCTTAAAATTAATAATTTTATCATGCAAAATCACAGAACTTTTTTGACAAATAATGATTAACGATAATGAGGCGAATTTCCCGTCTTGCCCCATGGACGGGGTAAGACGGGAAATGCTACGGGGCAAAAGGAGTACGGTATTTTAATCGGGCAGACAGCGTTCACAAATGTGTGCCTCGTCGTCTTCTTCATCTACTCCGGCACAGGAATCGTGTGCCCAACCATGGCAAATACTGCAGATAGCCCAACCCTCGGTTGACTCTTAGTATAAGTAACCACAATAGACGCAGGCCCAGTCACCGTCCTCCTCTTCCGATTCGATTTTTTTGGTGAGTCTTTTAGCTTGACGCTCGTTTTCAGTCCTTTTTATCTTCTTATTTCCAACTTTATGTATTCGTTTTTTATCTTTTTAAGTCTTCTGTCCATCAGTCTTCATCCGCTTCCGTTCATCCAAAAGTTCATCTCGCATCTTGTACATGGTTGGGACATACGTTCTATGGCTATGCTATGCATAGCTCTTGCAGCTGATGTCGGTTCTGGGCCAATCTTCTCCTGCCATGCCAGTTTCTTCATTAAGTGGGCTATCTATATGATTTCGCTGAGCCAACTTATAAGCTTATTCTTCTTCTATATCGTTCCCTCACTACTGAGGATCGTGACCACATGCGATGTACTTCCAATGCACCCGATCATGGGTGGCATGGACTGCATGGTACAGACTACCACCGAGTGCTTCTCTTGCCAGATCTGACCATCTGGCTGGTGTTCTGCCCACGGCGCGCTTGCCTATTCGAACCGTAATTATGAGCTTCTCTAATTCATGTCTGGGAGACCGCATGATGTGTCCGAAGAAGCTCATAACACGTTCCCGGCAGATGGAAGAGAGCCTTTTTCGGATGTCTAGCTGCCTTAGAATGGACTCGTTTGTTCGCATGGCAGTCCACGGTATTCGCATTATTATTATTAATCATTATTATTAGCTTATTACATGAAGTTATTTTCCTGTTAACCGTGCTTCCATAGATTTCACACATTGCGCCAACTCATCTACTTGTTTTGCTGTAAAAACAGTTTTGAATCGTCACAAATGCTTTTTCTCATACTTAGTCGTTACCGGAATCAGTGTCATCATCCACAGTATCACGAGCTTTTCTTACACGGCGGCGGAACATTATATGTAGCAGAGGCTCGAGGAAGCCCCATCTTGTTATTAAGAACCCATAAGACCCAGAACTTCAGGGTCCCATTTGCCACGATCTGTTTTTCGTTTATAGTTCCGAACCATTGTATCTGAGAAAAAAAACTTTATGAGAAAAGCAACGATATATCTTGCTAATGAAGTCGGCAAAGAAGCTTACAGTTTGCCTGATGGAAAGCGGTTACCGTAGCCTATGGACGCTTGCAAAACCAGGTTGCAATACTATCGATAGGTAAGTAGGTACACAGAAGGTATTATTTAAACCACAAGGAAGGGGCAAAACGGGATAGTATCCCGTTATGCCCCAATCATTGTGCCCCGACCCACATGTAGTCAAATAAGTTGAAGCAATTCTAATATTAAATCTTACTGGCGCAAAAATCTAATCTGAATTTAAAGTGTTATAGTACTACAACACGCTGAGGATTAAAACATTATATTAATTCAAGTACTTACATGTCTGCACATCAGTTTCTTAACCAAAAACCGGATAAAACACTTGCAAAATCAGTTTTTTTCCTATACAACGCAAAAACGAGATCCAACACGTTCGCTCTGCTCGGACGCACTTGCGCAGTCTGAATTTCATGCAAATGGCGCCGTTACCGGTACGAACACGATTACCATTCATGGACACAAGCTTATTTCCCGTCCTGCCCCGAACTTCATGTTGCCCCGGTCTCCCCTAGTGCTCGAATGAGAAATACAATGTTGAGTACCATTGGTGATAGAGACGCAAATACTATAGTCTAACCGCTATTTTGTTTGCAAGCATTGGGCTTTAGTGCGAACCGTCGATATATCGATTCTATGAATGCGTATAAAGTGCGGAGCGTCGAAATACCGTCGATTGCGCAGTTTGAAGGTATTAGGTATCGACCTGTACGGTCCGGTAGCGGGCGATAGTATACCGTTTTTAGTAATTTAATACCTAACACTTCTAAAGAACCGCTTAAAATTATTTTACTAGGAATTTAGCGTTGATTTTTTTTTATAGTTACGAGTTTTTGTAAGGTTCTTTTTTTGTCAAAAATCCTTTAGCATTTTTTTGCAAAATATGTGAAAATTAGCTCAGCACTAAAAGGGTTATTAGCGAAACACAATCCTTTTTTTTTTCTACCTAAGCATTGAGAGGCTATTTCAGCGGAACCTTAACTGAGCTCACGGGGCTCAAAACAGACGACGTTGCTAACACGAACCTTAGCAGGATTAGAGTCGTGCTTCGCAGAATCTACCACCGGATCGGAAACGCGACCCACTGAGAAGATCCGCCGAGAAACTCAGTGGGCTGTGTCTGAGGGTTAATTTAGTCGTCGAGCCCTTCGTTGCCAGCGACGGGTTCGACGAGAACGATGACCGGTGCTTGAGGTACCTAAAAGCACCGTTAGTGGATCGGGAAGATCCGAAATGACGTGTTTGGGGCGACGTCGACTGCTTCCCATTCTGTCCGCAGGATCGGGAATGTAGTTACCGGCGGCCGCGATGAGAGGGTTCCAGTGTCGTGCCGCTTTATAGAAGTGGAACACAATTCGCGCTATGGATTCTGTACTCTAATAACACTGGGAGGGTTATGAGCTCGCCTGTCCCTGCTACTAAAATCTTAAAACATTCAACATTATATCTATTGGGTTTTTTCTTAGGCACTATATTATTTCAACAAATCTTCGAACTAACAGGTATGCGGATATTGCTGCTCGATAGTAGACAATTAAGCTGGCCAACTGAATAATGACAAATATCTGGTGGAAGATCTTCTTTACAGATTTATAGATGTATGTACTACTTCGTAAACTTTAACCGGAATACGATTAAGCTTTTTTGTTATTGCTTAGATGAGTGAACGAACTTACAGCCCGCCTGGTGTTAAGTGGTTATTGGAGCCCATAGACTTCTACGACGTAGGTAAGTGCGCCACCCACCTTGAGACATAAGTTCTAAGATCTCACTATAGTTACAACGGCTGCCCCACCCTCAAACCGAAGCGCATCACTGCTTCACGGCAGAAATAGGCAGGGTGGTGGTACCTACCCGCGCGGACTCACAAGAGGTCCCACCACCAGTAATACCTGTTCAGTTATAACTACTGATCGAAATGAATTAGCAAAAAAAGTTTAAAAAAATTGCTAATGCAAGTTTACTAGGCGCTTCACTATTGTAAAACAAAATTAGAAATTCCACTTTGTTTTCTTTTAACGCCTGACGTGCCTGTCGAAACTGTGTGCTTAGTAACTAATTTATGTGGTCTATGGTGCTTAGTGCAAGTTTTCTAACGCTCTCGATAGCGTAAAAGTTAACTAAGATTTGTATGCAGTTTGAACAGCGCCTCTAGCGGTAAACGTAGGCAAACGTTCCAACTGCATACCAGTTTGAGTTAACTTTTACGCTATCGAGAGCGTTAAAAAATTGGAACAAAGCACTCTGAACACAAAATTACTTTGTAACAAAACAGGCAGGGACGTTTTTATCGCGCTGCAAAAAAATATAAGCCGAGTATTTTAAAATATTTGTCAAGTTATGGAAATGGATGGGCGAAAGTTCCATCTGATGGTTTTTGAAGTGAAACTTCTTTAGGCGCATGAGGGTAAAATTTTTACAGAACGTCACGCAGGTATGCAACGGAAGTGACATCAAACTACTATTGAAATTAAGTACTTGTCAAATTTAATGTCAGTAGTATAGTAGTTGTTGTATTTTTCCAAGTGGAAAGGCAAATGTATCATACCATACAGCCTAATATTTTATAATTTTTTTGTGAAAAATGTTAATAGGAATTGAAATGAAATGAAAAGAATTTGGAACATTAATGCTTCGAATTATTGATCGAAGCATTAATGAAATAGTATGAAATTAAATTAGTCAATTCAATTGGCAAAATATTAGTCATTTACAATTTAGAAATCTAAACATAATGTGACTGTCAACACTGAGGTTTGAGATTGACATTTGACAGACTTTTGGCGGGAACATATCTTCCTTTTTCCCTTCCTCCAAGTCTCGGAAATCTAAAGTTTTAGATTTGTATAAATATAAGCAAGACTTATAAATTAGTTCGCCAAAATGTTTCACTTCTGACATGTGTACTTTATACGCACGCACTTTTTTTTTATAGCTTAGATGGGTGAACGAGCTCACAGCCCACCTGGAGTTAAGTGGTTACTGGAGCCGATGGACATCTACGACGCAAATGCGCCCCCCACCTTGAGATATAAATTCTAAGGTCTCCAGTATGTTATGTAGCTATTGCAGTACACAAACATAACAATGTGAATGCCGCTAACCGCCTCAACACCTGAGGTCTAAATCTTATTGAGATATTTAACTATTAACCCACGCCCATCAAATTCAATATTTCAAATGTTAGATATTAGTATACCGTATATAGAGGTCACTATGCACTAGATCTGTCATGACTTGAGCATAGATTATCTATTCAGGATGTCCGAGAGGCAGCATTCCGCTTCGATAATGATGGACTGGAAATTGGGTCGAAATGTCACCTAAATAACCAGATTATAGCTTGTAAGCCTCTCGTGCAACATCTCTACTAATATTCTAAAGAGGAAAGATTTGTTTGTTTGTTTGTATTGAATAGGCTCCGAAACTACTGAACCGATTTGAAAAATTCTTTAACTGTTTAGAAGCTACACTATCCCCGAGTGATATAATAGGCTATATTCTTTTTTTTTTTAATTAGGGATTCTTACTAAAACTCCAATAATGTAACTCTAGATGTAAAAAAATTACCTAAAATATTGTTTACATCGCGTGCGCTGCGAAAACTATTGATGACAGTATAAAATATGTACTATGACTTTGTAGAACTCATTATTATTTACAAAAAGTGTTGCGACAGCGTATGTCTAACTATTATAGTTATGCCGCAATAAGTGTTATTTTATAATAAAAAAAAACAGCGTCAAATATCGTTTACAGGGAAGCTCTGACTTAATAAAATCAATGGCTTTTGTTTTCTGTGTATGACCTTTTAACGAAAATTAGAAAAATAATAATAAAACAGATAAAAAAATATCTCTCTCTCTCTCTTCGATCGGTTCCTCACTGCTGAGGATCGTGACTCCGTCCGATTTCGTCAACCAAGTGTCTCCATCGATCCCGCCCTGCAGCCCGGTGGAGTGCGTCGCTGATAGGTATTCCCAGTTCCTCCGCTATTTGGTCCGACCATCGTTTGGGACCTCTACCCCTAGGCCTTTTTCCCTCTATTTTACCGGTCACCACAAGGCGTTCCAAATTGCTGGTATCCCTACGTGCAATATGACCAAAATACCGCAATATTCTTTGTAGGCAGATTGTGGATAGACGATGAATCTTTTCTATTTTTAACTGCCTGAGAATAGATATGTAAATATAAAAAAATATCATTTAAATGAAAATAAAAGTTCTATCAAATAATAATATTCAAAACTTTCTTTATAATTTTCTTTTTTTAGTAATTTGACGCAAATAGAAGGGTTGATGTGTGTGTATCATGATTTTTAATTTTGAAACTTTTACTAAAGACCCGAGTGAGGCTGGAGCGTGTCGCTAGTAAATAATATATAGGTACTGCTTATTATGTACAAAGACGTTCGTGTTCGCAATCTACATAATGATCTGTATTTACAAATAATTTCTGTAGTTTCTGTGTTTTCGAAATAATAGTTTAAATTCTATAATAGTTTTTTTTTAATTTGCTTCACAGAAAGCAAATAAAACAGATTCACAGAAAGAGTAGGTGAGCTCACGGTGCTGAAACCTGGTAACGTTGCTAACACTAGCCCTAGCAAGAGCAGTGCTTCGCAGAATCTACCACCGGATCGGAAACACGACCCACTGAGAAGATCCGGCGAGAACATTAGTGGGCTGTGTCTGTGGGTTAATTTACTCGTCGAACCCTTCGCCGCAAGCGACAGGTTTGACGAGGACGGTGACCGGTGCTTGTAGTATTGTAGTACCTAAAAGCACCGTTAATGGATCGGGAAGATCCGTAATGACGTGTTTATGGTGACGTCGACTGTTTACCATTCGGTCCACAGAATCAGGTATGTAATTCCCGGCGGCCGTGACAAAAGGGGTTTTTATGTCGTGCCGCTTTATCGAAGTGGCGCGTTGATGCCGACTGTAGATACTTACTGATGGACTCTAGGTCCAGGTCGTCGTGCAATTTCCCGAAGAGCCACGGGGCTCCGACGGCTATCCTGCGAAAATGGGATTTAATAGTTTGAAGGGGTTTCAAGTTGGTGCAGGCCGCGTGAGCGAACACCACAATTGCATAGGTCATGACGGGGCGTATGCAAGCTTTGTAGAGTATCAGCTTATTTCGAAGGGACAATTTACTTCGCTTGCAGGTCATATTCTGATAAAGGCGTCCTATTACGAACGTAGCTCGAGCGCGTACTATTTTAATGATAAACTATTTTTGCTTTGTGAATTTTCATACTGACATTTTGTTCTCTGACAACACTTACACCCTACGATTAGTACGCGATCGCCTTCCGCCATTAATGTTTCATTAAAATTATTACATAATATTAATATTGAACCATATATTTGTGGCTCAAACCGCTACACCTAATATTAAATAGGACGTAAATTGTTTTATGGTGCCGACACTTAATTTCTCGTTACAGGGCAAACAAATTACGCAGCCAGAATCTTCTAGGCGCGCACGTTTACATAGATTATGCTATGCCGTACCTACACCGAGATAATGAGAACAAATTTACTCTAGGGTTGTCAGAGCAATTGTTTGTTATCGCTCTGTAGGGTGATTTTTTTTTACAGGACAAAATCGCCGGATCCCTACCGGCCGCGACGGTATGCGGGAGTTGAACATCACTAAAAACGACCACGGACCGGGCCGGAACCCAAAAGTTCACTCAAATTTGTATGGAATTACTACAACGCCCCTAGTGGCAAACGTAGGAACTCTGTCCAGCTCCATACAAATTTGAGTTAACTTTTACGCGATCGATAAGTTAAAAAAACACGCACTAAGCACACGGGTGGGCCGTATTACGCTAGTCTGCCGACAAAGGCAATGAAAAAAGTGTGTATCTCTTTTCTTTCAGTTCACCCTAGAGTATATACTAACAGAAACACAACTGCGTACTCATTTTACTACTTAAGCGCTTACTTTACTATTTTTATCTGACAATAAAAATCGACGCTGGGCATAGCAGTCGGGCTATCTACCGAAAAGGACTTTATATAAACCTTGTTGAAGAAACACTTGTCATGGCCGTGATACATTTATCCGACACAGCGAGCCTGAAAGATATTTCGTGTTTTGTATACTATTTGTCGAACTGACAATTTAATTAAACATTGACATCTTGTAAATTCCGGACGTCCTTGAACCTACAAGCTGATACTCTGAGTTTCAGAGCCTCATCACATTCTTTAATCATTACAGTCTTGGTTATCTCGTGTTTGGCGATATGTTTACTGTACCTAATGAAATAAATATAGTTTAATAACTAAAATCTGATATCTACGTGATCATCAATGCGATGTAAATATTACAACATTTTTTTATCCTGATCCAAAGGATCGAAATAGTAAAGTTATTGAATTAGCATCGGCATCAAATTACGTCTTGAAGTTTGTGAATATTACTCTCTTTAAGGGATTTTATGACCCCGGTAACTGAGACCTTTAAGTCATGTCTTATTTTAATTTATATTCATATTTTTATGAAAAATGATATTAAGGAGTGAAATGAAATGAAGATGATTAATTTGAGACATTAATCAACTGGGATGAAATTAAATGAAATGAAATGGGATGAAATATAATCTCAGTAAAATGGTGGTCATTTACTAAGATTTTTTCAGTGGACTTTTTGAAGGATGCCGAGAAGTTACGTCCAGCGGCTTTGTTTCATTTTCCCACGTTTGTGCACTTTCACAGATATGAAACAGTTAATAAACCACCATTATTACACATTTAAACCCGAAGAAACACTAAATAGACAAAATAAAACAAATCACACAACTTCACTCCTCGCGTTCCCGCCAAAAAGTCCAAAATTACTCTTAAACATTCCACTGCATAGATAATTAATTACATACAGCGACTTTGAAGGTGTTAAACATTCTGATTTTGATTAAAACAACACAGTGCATTAAATTTATTTTTATAATGCCTTTACATAATTATTTTCCTGCTACTATTAGCTTGGTAACGTTGACTTTTGTCAGCCGTGTCTGATACGGGCGCGACCTTGGACTACGGTATACTAAATGCTCGAGAAATCACTACATAATTTCCTACTTCCGAGTAATTAATTGTTACTCGTTTAATAAAATATTTGTACCTACAGAAGGAAGTTATTATTTGAGGTAAAATGTCGAGCTAACATTGTTTTTTCCATAATACACTGGAAGACATGATTAAGATGAATTATCGGCCCTTTTTTTCCTACCTAAGCTGATAGCCTTGAGAGGCTATTTCACCGTAACCTTAACTAGTAGGTGAGCTCACAGGACTCAAACAGGAGTGATGCTAACACTGACCCTAGCAAGAGTAGTGCTTCGCAGAATCTACCACCGGATCGGAAACGCGACCCACTGAGAAGATCCGGCGAGAAACTCAGCGGGCTGTGTCTATGGGTTAATTCGCTCGTCGAGCCCTTCGTCGTAAGCAACGGTTTCGACGAGGACGGTGACCGGGCTATCGGCCCATTTGACTGTTATTGTTTTACTTAATCATCATAACTGATTTACATCGGTATGTAATATGAGAGATAAAATCAAAGCAAAGACAACCTCATCTTGTTACGTGGATGTCATTTACGGATATCGCAGACTAGAAATTTCCAGAAAATAGTAGCAAAATCTACGGCTTCGACATTTTGAAGTCGTCGTGGCCTAAAGGATTAGATGAGCGGTCCACTCGTATCGGGCGAGGCGAATGCGCCGATGTTCGAACCCCGTATCCAGGTACCAAATCTTCCACCATTCATTTTCTAAGCTGAGCAACCATAGTTCATTTCAAACTACGCAAGACAAACTTACTGGTGGTAGGACGTCTTGTGAGTCCGCGCGTGCAGGTACCACCACCCTGCCTATTTCTGCCGTGAAGCAGTAATGCGCTTCGGTTTGAAGTGTTGGACAGCCATTGTAACTATACTGAGACCTTACAACTCATATCTCAAAACGCTCGTAGCCAGTGGTGAGGATGCCCCAACGACGATTTAAGAGGAGCGGCTATCGCCGTTTTCTTAGCCCAGAATGATCTCCAAATACTAAACAAAGGAAACACCCCTACATTTTGGACTGTCAGACAAAACAGGCTGTACACAAGTATAATAGATATAACGGCATGCAGTGACGGACTTCTCAACTCAATATCAGATTGGAAAGTAGATGAGAATCTAATCACCACNCGCAGCAGCCCGGCGTCACCTGCAATAACGCGGCCGCGCGTTGGCTCCTGATTGGCGCGCGCACGCATCACGCAATCAGGAGCCAATCAGGCGCATAACGCATTTCGTGTGACATGCTAGTACGATTTTGGTCCCCATAATTTTCATACCCCGGGCCTATATATGTAAATCGATTCTAAAGGAGTAAACTCCAAAAATTTTATTGTCGCCCAATGAAATCGTGTCGGAAGCTATAAATAGACGTTATTTTAATCGCTCGATCATTACCATAGGCGATCATTACAACGCGAGCGGTAATGAGACGGGATATCTCCTCTGTAATGACGGCACCGGAGAGATCGATCGACGTACCGATATTTTATGATAAATTTATGAAGAAATATGATCAAGTTCTTCACAAAGAATACTTTTGCATGTCTATTCGGTATTACATTACCAAGCTTCTTACTATTACGTAATCCACAAACCACATTTTTTACTGGTGGTAAGACGTCTTGTTAGTCTATACGGGTAGGTACCACCACATTCTCTATTTCTGCCGTGAAGCAGTAATGCGGTTCGGTTTGAAAGGTGGGGCAGCCGTTGTACAAATCCAAGAGTAATAAGATGAAGGGTAGCATGACTCTTAAAGAATTAATAAATTGGTTTTTTACCTTGGCTAAGCTTTCTCAAAAGAAATCGTTCAAACAGGATATCCATTCACTGAAAACCTCGGGCTGTCTTAATTAACTAGAATCATGTCATTGAATACTTTTTTGGATATTGATGGGGTGCTACGTGTTAGAGGTCTGTAAAAACTGAGACCTTAGGATTCATATTATCTCAAGGTAGGTGGCGGCATTTAAGTTGTAGATGTCTATGGGCTCTAGTAACCACCTAACACCCGGTGGGCCGTTCAGCGAAGCACTGCTCTTGCTAGAGTAGATTTTGACAAAGTCTCTCAGACTGAACCCCATGAGCTGGTCTACCAGGACACCAGAACAGCTCCTCGAAATTACTGGTAATTAGGCAGTAAAAATAAAAAAAAAAAACACGTGTGGCCCTCCGGGACTGGCGCGGTAAAGCTATTGCATAGCATTTTTTATTAACTACGCAATTATAATTAGACAATAATAATTTAATATTAAAACAATAATAAAATAAGACCGCGCTATATTTATAAACATTAACAAAAGCAAAACATTAACAGTCCCCTTCACACTCATAAGCTAGACCGCGGGAGAGAGAGATGGGCAGACTTTTCATGATGCGCATGCAGTGCGACGTCACGCCGCGCTCTTATTCACAAACACTACACAAACGCAACGTGTGAATGTGGGGATGTTAGGTTTTATTTTCGTTACGGAATTTCTTGATTCGGTCGCCGCGTTCAAAACGCGTGATAAAAGCTATGCAATATCTTAAAATACTATGACAGACAGATAGAAACTAAAGTTGTAGAGAATGATTGTAATTATGAATACTTTCACTAAATCTAAAAGTTTACTGAGCAAAAATATGTGCGTTGGTCGGGAATCGAACCCGGATCAACTGCTTGGAAGGCAACTATGCTGACCATTACACCACCAACGCCGCTGCTGTGGAAACACAATTGTGGCACGTAATGACAATAACGGTATGCACTTATTTGTACAACTGTGTAATCGTTTTAACCGCTCACAGTTCTAGCGTGCGAAACACGATATTGACGTAATAGTCGAGTTTAACTGATTTATATCGGCGGATATATATCGTGAAATATATCACTTGATGCGGATATATGTCAGCTGATATTTTACGGTTTTCCGGAACTAAAACTTTAGCAATTTCACGTTTGTTGTTAGTTCCTTTCCGTTCCTTTACGTAGCTTCAAAGATAAGAATTGTAATTATTATTCGATAATTTATAATCTGTATATATAAAAATGAATTGCTGTTCGTTAGTCTCGCTAAAACTCGAGAACGGCTGGACCGATTTAGCTAATTTTGGTCTTGAATTATTCGTGGAAGTCCAGAGAAGGTTTAAAAGGTGAATAAATATGAAAATTCTCGTAATTATATAAAAAACAAAGAGTTTTGTTTTTCCTTTGATGTGTCCCTCGTCGGACGGATTCGTTTTGTTTGTTTTAAGTTTATTTTATACAAAAGTTTAGGTATTTTATTTATCGATTGACGCACTACGAAGTCTGCCGGGTCAGCCAGTAGGTAATATTAATAATATTATAATTCGACCATAGCCACCTGAAGAATTAGTTGGTTTATTCGTTTTGTCGGGTCAACGTGCTCGTAGCCTGTCTAGTGTTAAGCGGTTACCGGGACCATATGAATACCACCAACCGACTTGATACATAAGATCTAAGTCTTATGATATATCCGCTATCCAATCACTATGGTGGTACATCGGGAAAAAAATACGCCTTACCAGCAGTTGACGGTAGAGAGAGAGAGAGAGAGAGAGAGAGAGAGAGAGAGAGAGAGAGAGAGAGAGAGTATTGTTTATTGTACACCAACAACAAAAAAAAGTATTTACAATTTGTGGTCTTATCGCTAAGAGCGGTATCACCTTGAATAAAAGCAAGATTATTAATCTAATGCTGTCTAATGACAAAAATAAAATTTCAAATGTTAAAAAAAAAAACTCGAATCTGATTTGAAAACAACTGAATGCGTAGAATAATAAAACTTATTGTCTCATTTGTAAATAGATATTTCGGATGGCAATGTACCGTAACAATTCTCAAAAGTTCACCGACCTTGTCGAACTAGAGCGTGCTTAAAATAAAATTAAAAGAAATCAAAATACAAAACAGTGTTTTGAGTACATTTCAATGATTTTATGTATGTGGCTTTCAAACAATAGCCAAGCGTGATACGTTGATATAGTTCAAATTCTTACTGGTGGTAGGACCTATTGTGAGTCCGCACAAGCAGTAATGTGTTTCGGTTTGAAGGGTGGGGCAGCCGTTGTAACTACTGAGATCTTAGAACTTATATCTCAAGTTGGGTGGCGCATTTACGTTGTAGATGTCTATGAGCTCCGGTAACCACTTAACATCAGGCCGTGAGCTCGTCCACATACCTAAGCAATAAACAAAATGTAAAACCAGCGGACTCACCAGACCTCCTACTACCAGTAAAATCCATTCCGGCGTCTCCCATAGATGACAGATCTAGATAATCTTTCCCGTAGAGGGGGCAGACCTTACAACTTTTATCTCAAGGTGGGTGGCGCATTTACGTTGTAGATGTCTATGAGCTCCGGTAACCACTTAACATCAGGCCGTGAGCTCGTCCACATACCTAAGCAATAAACAAAATGTAAAACCAACGGACTCACCAGACCTCCTACTACCAGTAAAATCCATTCCGGCGTCTCCCATAGACGACAGATCTAGATAATCTTTATGAAACACATTTGATAACACCGATGTTTTGGACTATCCAAAACAGCCTTTAATAATTCTAAGTAATCTTGAAGCACACCTCTCATTAGTCGAGTATGTAACTTATACACGTTTGGACCACATCAGACGTAGTCACGTGTGACCTCTCAACAGTCATCACTCAATTGTAACTTCTTAGAACTAGACGGTAGTTGATGACTTGCTTATTAAACAAGTTTTAGATAATTTAAATCAATGTAGCCTTTCTTTATTGTGGTTCCGTGATCTTAAATCAGACATACTGATGGTAGGAGGTCTTGTGAGTCCGGACGGGTAGGTACCACCGCCCCGCCTATTTATGCCGTGAAGCAGTAATGCACTTCGGTTTGAAGGGCGAAGCAGCTGTTGTTTTTATTTTTTCCTAGCTGTGCTGATAGTCTTGAGAGGCTATTTCAGCTTCGCCTTGACGTGTAGGTAAGATCACGGAGCTCAAAACGGAAGTTGTGTTAACTCTGGCCCTAGCAAGAGCAGTGCTTCGCAGAATCTACCGCCAGATCGAAAACACGACCCACTGAGAAGATCCAGCGAGAAACGCAGTGGGCTGTGGCTATGGGACTGCCGTTGTACTGTAAATACTGAGACCTGAACTCATGTCTCAAGGTGGGTGGCGGCATTTACGTTGTAGATGTCTATGGGCTCCGGTAACCACCTAACACCAGGTGGACGTGAGCTCGTCCACCCATCTAAGCAATAAAAAAAATCGGATTCCATACGTCCAGACCGGTTTTATTACAGAGCAATAAGACCTTAGCTTATTGGATAGAGGTAAGGCACCCTGTCTACTGAGAAGACAGGGTAGGTTGCGAATGCTCGTCTGTCTACAAGGTCAATAAAACAGTATATTGACTTAGCTTCCAAAGCCAGGAAATAAATACACAGATTGCAATAGTTCATAGTTCATAGTTCTGTATTGCTTTATTTGTTATTCCACTTGTACAGTCTTTAGATATATGCTCAATACAGAATACACTGCTTTTTCCTGCTGTTTTTTTCGACTGTCGCCCTTTTTAATACGCTTTTATTAGCTTCAGATGTAGGTATGTTTGTAACGGAATCTTTGAACATGATTTTGACTTCCTTCAAAACGTCGGATTAACTCGAAATTTGGTATCTATATATTAATACGTGAAGCAAAAACTTTGTATCCCTTTTTACGAAAATTGCGCGGACGGAGGAGTATGAAATTTTTCACACTTATAGAGAATATAGAGTAGAAGTGCACAATGCTAATATTTTTTTAAAATAATGCATAAAAGATACATTAAATCAAAAAAGAAAACATTACACACACATACCATGTATTTGACGCACACACGCATACATACTATTTATTGTCAAACTTTTATTCTTGACGTCTGTTGTCAAATTGAGAATAGATTAAATATTGTTTGTCTTTGTTAATATTTTTTATAGTGTAGTATTGGCGAAATTTGTGATTATAGAAGTATAAAATACAATCATAATAGTGTACAAACTTACAATTCCAATTAATTATAGTCGAATTTCGACTACTGCGGGACCTCTAGTACATATTAAGGACCGATGACAATTCAATATTAAAAAAAATATTGAAAAAATTGAAATTAAAAAAATAAAAAAGTTTAAAAAAGTAACAAAATACGCTTTTATAGAAAATCCAACTAAAAAATAGAAAATAAACTTTATTTAAAAATAATCTAAGAAAAAATGATTTTATTTGAAAAAAAGCGTGGGGTGCATGGTATCAGTAGTTATAAATATTTTATGAACAGATATGAGTAGAAGGGTTATTTTCATAATATCCTAAAAACGCACCCCACGCTTATTTTCTATTTTTTACTTGGATTTTCTATAAAAGCGGGTTTTGTTAGTTTTTTAAACTATTATTTATTTTATTATGTCTCGTCCCCACTACTGCGATTGCTCCCACCAACAGTGTTGCTATTTGTCGTCTTAATTTTAACATGATAAATTTTATTTCAACTATTTTGCAACAAACCCATACATAACAAAGTGACCACTTTCCATCGAACAGAGCACTGCGAGTCGGCTCTTCAAGGCAACTAATGCATCCACAATACATGATTCACATCTTACAGTTTATGTCGGTCTTAAATACGAAATAAAAGATCTATTTTTAACTTTATAGTCTGTAACGCGCCTTTTCTGAGATTCATTATGTTACTAATGAAATTGACTTCGACGTACTTACTGTAACATACTAATTTACTGTACGAAGTAGAATTAACGATTTTGTTATAGATACGCAACGAGTTCACATCCTACTTGAGGTTAAGTGGTTATCAAAGCCAATGGACGACAGAGCGAGAATATGGGCATTTTGGCCTTAGTCAACATCTCAATTGGATAGTGTATGATGAATGAACTATTAAAATTACAAAAAAAAACGTGCGTTGGCCGGGAATCGAACCCGGATCAACTGCTTGGAAGGCAACTATGCTGACCATTACACCACCAACGCTTACAGAGAAAAGTTTGAAAACTAAATAGAAAAACTAAAATGTTAAGAATGATAATATTTAAACAAGTGTAATCTTCTGTAGAGTTGTGAACAAACAAAATAAAAACAAACAAAAGTATCCATTTTATGTTTTAGATAGTACGGGCGACTGTGGCATTTTAGCCACCCATCCATTTGCTAACTTAAGCTAATGAAAAATCACAATAACGTAACGATAAAATATACAAGTCCAATGGGTTTGTAGCATTTGTCAATATTTTTTCCGCGCCAATATCCAACCGTTTTTTTTTAATTCTAATCACGAGGCAAAAGCAATTAACACATACAGCCTAATTCATCTATCACGTATTAACAAAAATTCGAACAAACTTGTCAGTTTTTTCAGCATAATACCTAACATCCATGTACGATGGTAAACAATCACCAACAAATCAACCGTATTGTTTGCTTACCGTTGCAATCAGAAATAAATGCCAACAAGCAATACTTAAAAAATATATAGTTACATAAAAGCCAAAATCCTGCATTCCGTAACTTCGAACAATAACTGTGTTAAATAGACTTTTTTTTCTTTTTTTTTATTGGTTAGGTGGGTGGACGAGCTCACAGCCCACCTGGTGTTAAATGGTTACTGGAGCCCATAGACATCCACAACGTAAATGCGCCACCCACCTTGAGATATAATTTCTATCTTACCATCAGGTGGGCCGTATGCTCGTCTGCCTACAAAGGCGGTAAAAAAAAAAGAACTCGCAAGAGGTCCTACCACCAGTAATTACGCAAATTATAATTTTGCGGATTTCATTTTTATAACACGATGTTATTCCTTCACCGTGGAAGTCAATCGTGAACATTTGTCAAGTACGTATTTCATTAGAAAAATTGGTACCCGCCTGCGGGATTCGAACACCGTTGCATCGCTAGATACGAATGCACCGGACGTCTTATCCTTTAGGCCACGACGATTTCAAAGCTGTACAAATATTATGGATATTTCAACGCGTACACAATACGTACCTGTGGACGCAAAACTCATATCGCTTACAGAAGAAAGATAACAGGAAAGTAACTCGATATGTGTGTGGTTTGGCGAAAATGACGTTCTCGCAGTATTTGCGGTTGCACTCTCTAGACTATAAGCCTGAAATGTGATCTTTGGCAAACCAGAATCGTTTAGCACGGAATTAAGTTTTGAGCTAGTAAATGAAAAATATTTACACACAAAAAAAAAACAAATAAAAAATCATAATATTTTGATTTTGTTTATTGCTTAGGTGGGTGGACGAGCTCATAGCCCACCTGGTGTTAAGTGGTAACTGGAGCCCACAGACATCTACGACGTAAATGCGCCACCCACCTTGAGATACAAGTTTTAAAGTCTCAGTATAGTTACAACGGCTGCCCCGCCCTTCAAACCGAAACGCATTACTGCTTCACGGCAGAAAAAGGCAGGGCGGTCACCTTGAGATATCAGTTCTAAAGTCTCAGTATAGTTACAACGGCTGCCCCGCCCTTCAAACCGAAACGCATCGTAACGCATAGTAATGCGTTTCGGTTTCTGCTGTGAAGCTACTGCTTATAAGCAGGGTGGTGGTACCTACGCGCGCGAACTCACAAGAGGTCCTACCATCATTAATTACACAAATTAAATTTGATTTAGACGTAATCATGTTATATTTATTATAATTTTAATAATTTAGATTTTCTTAGATTAGATAGGATAAAAATATCAGATTTTATTCGTTATTTTGTGTCTCTTTTTTTTCCTTAACTATTCACTGGTAGCCTAAGAGGCTATTCCAGTTACGCCCGGACGGGTAGGTGAGCTCACAGGTTCAGCTTGAGAAAACTTGCTAACACTAGCCCTAGCAAGAGCAGTGTTTCACAGAATCTACCACCAACCCGGAATTGCGACCCACTGCAAAAATCCGACGAGTAACTCAGCGGGCTGCTCTGTATCTCCATCGCATAGAGCGGATCGCGGAACGCATCAAGCGGACCGTTCTAATCAAAGTTAATGTTTACGCATCCTTTACAAAAATAAAGAAGATTATCAGATATCTTCAATTCGCAGAATCCTGGCACCGAAGCAAGCCATGGTAGTCGTTTGACTGACAAAACGATCAAACTGATAACGTCATTGCAATCTATAATGATTGTTTTATGACAATAATTTTGTAAATGTTGTAGATTATCTCGCTGCCAAAAGGAAAACGTTGCCAAATTCGTATTTCAAGGTATTCACTAAAATAGGTCTTACAAGAATCTTGAAATCTATATACGGACTTATTGCACGCAATATGTGTCTTGGAACACCTACGCGAGAGATGTTATTTTGGATATTTAAGGCACTACTTTTGTAGCTATGTGCGCGGAATACCGGATTGAGTTTAGTCCAAACATGAACTTCCCAGTTTTTTTGCTGAATAATTGCAGAGCTGTTGAACATGGGCTGCCCTGGATATATCCAATAAACATGAGTGAGCTACATAATAACCGAACTAGTTCACCGCTTATCTGTTCATGTTTTTTTCGCGTTTTTTGGACAGGAGAACACACGGCCCATATATAGCTGAGTGGTTACCGTTGCTCATGGAGTTCAGTAAGGAATACTCTCTGCAAACTTGGTTTGAAGAAGGATATGCTTACATCGCCCGGGAAAAACAGTGGAGGGGACTTCATTCCTGAGCTAAATTGGGGTTTTTCTTCCTAATCGAACACTCTTGACAGAGTGGTCGTTGTCATGCATCAGTTGAATCCTGCGGCACCGATGCTCTCACGATGCGACGCGATATGGCATGGTGTTTCGCAGAGTGATGGGAGTACGTAAAACATCTCAGTGAGTGAACGCAGCAGTCCCGAATAGTATGAATGAACTTTGCTACGATGGCCCATGGTGTAGTCAGCCTCCAGCCAATAGTTCCTTTTGACAAAGACTATTGATGGTCGCGATAGTCTTAAAAACCACATTGGATATAAGAGGTTTGACTACCATCAACACTGCAACCGGTCACCAGACCAAGGAGGTCTAATCGGTGAATCCGTCGATCAGTTAGCCCTTACCAAAAAACCCTTTATCGAATTCCTCTTTTTTTTTTATTGCTTAGATGTGTGGACGATCTCACAGCCCACCTGATGTTAAGTGGTTACTGGAGCCCATAGACATTTATAACGCAAATGCGCCACACACCTTGAGATATAGTTCTAAGGTCTCAGTATTGTCACAACGGCTACCCCACCCTTCAAACCGAAACGCATTACTGCTTCACGGCAGAAATAGGCGGGGCGGTGGTACCTACCCGTGCGGACTCACAAGAGGTCCTACCACCAGTAATTACGCAAATTTTTTATTTTGTGGGTTTGATTTTTATTACACGATGTTATTCCTTCATCGTGGAAGTCAATCGTGAACATTTGTTAAGTACGTATTTCATTAGAAAAATTGGTACCCGATTGCGGAATTCGAACACCGGTGCATCGCTCGATACGAATACACCGGACGTCTTATCCTTTAGGCCATGACGACTTCAAAAATCTCACAAGATCTTGGTAAATTAACATTGTATTTTGTCTACATTTGGCCAGTGAAATTTTCGGCCTGGGAATATCCTCTCTACAACTGTATACACTTGTAAAATCATCCACCAATCCACCGAATACATCATTTAATCATCTCACACTCATAAATTGAACGAAGAAAGTCCTCGTGTGTTTTACAGTCAGTGTAACGAAATAAAATAGGGACCTGCCCTAAAATTGAATTGTCGTAAACCTGTCGTTCTGTAGCGCGACCTGGTGACGGAGAATTATGGCTTTATAAAGGAATGTTAGGGCTGGAGTTGTTACTTTGTTTTATTAGGGAACGGAGTAGCTTTTGCTTTGGTATATTTAGATATTGGACGCTTTTCTGGCCTACTCTGGCAGGAATGTGTGTCTCAACCTTTTTTTTTTCTCCTACCTAAGCTGATAACCTTGAGGGGCTACTTCAGCGGAACCTTGACTAGTAGGTAAGCTCACGGGGCTCAAACCTGAGGACGTTGCTAACACGAACTCTAGCAAGAGCCGTGCTTCGCAGAATCTACCACAGGATCGGAAACGCGACCCACTGAGAAGATCCGGCGAGAAACTCAGTGGGCTAATTTCCGTATTAAAACAATAATTCGTCTATCCACTGCTCTCTTAACAACGAGTAGGCCGTTTGCTTGTCAACACTCCCAACATACCAAAAACGAGAACATTAATAAAATAATATTGTAACATAAAACTTAGTGGGCTGTGTGTATGAGGGTTAATTTACTCGTCGAGCCCTTCGTCGCAAGCGACGGGTTCGACGAGAACGGTGACCGGTGCTTGAGGTACCTAAAAGCACCGTTAGTGGATCGGGAGGATTCGAAATGACGTGTTTGGGGCGACGTCGACTGCTTTCCATTCTTTCCGCAGGATCGGGAATGGTGTCAATCAAAAAGAAATTGCCATTTTTTATTTAATAGCGTACCGCCCGGCTTCGTTTGGGTAGCAGCGCACGCGATGTAAAAAATTTTAGGTATGTTTTTACACATTGGGTTACATTATTGGAGTTTTAGTAAGGAACCCTATTTTTTTAGAAAATATTATAAATATAGCCTATGTCACTAAGGGTTAGTGTAGCTTGCCAACAGTAAAAGAATTTTGTAAATCGGTTCTATAGTTTCGTAGCCAATTCAATACAAACAAACAATCAAATCTTTCCTCTTTATAATATTATAATACTTCTATGAATGTAAAATTAAAATTGTGCTTTGCAATGGATCGCAAAAACAAAAAAGGTTTTATCGGAATTCGACTTTTGTAAATATTTTAAGGGTTAAATCTAGTGAATGGATCAGTCGTGTCATCATTATAAGATATTGAATTGATTTTAGGTTAAGTGGGACATGAAAACAAAAAGTGATTGAAGGTTCGTTAATTTTAAAAAGTACGATTTTGGATATTATCTGAAAACATTTATATATAGGTATCTGTGGCTCCTCAGAATGTCCTATGACGAAATACAGTCAAAACGTTCAGAAATGTAATTACAGCGAAGTACTCTTGATGCGACATTGTTTAAGGCTAGGGCTGCCAGACTACAAGAGTTTTCCTGATCCGTTGGGAATTTTGTAAATATTAATCACTAATCAGAGATACATGAAAAAAATTAAAACACATTGAAATTAGAAACTGTGGAAGAAACTGCAGAAATCACAAATAAATATAGATAATTACATAATTATACTGTTTATAAAATATAAAATAAACCTTAACAAAACTAGTGGCGATTTCATAGTATGGCATTAATTACACCACAAAACAAATATTTAGATACTTTAAATATTTGATCTGGTAACCCTCATATTTGATAAATTTACAAGACAATACCCTAATTACGCCTCCTTAAGATTTCGAAGATTCAATCGAGTGTGGTAAGAAAGGGACCAGATAATAATTTCTTAGAATTATTTCGAAGCAACAATAAGATGTTCCTAGAATATGACGTGTATAAATTAAATACATTTTTTTTATTTTTATTGCTGAGATGTGTGGACGAGCTCACAGTCCACCTGGTGAGGCAGGGTGGTGGTATCCGTGCGGACTCACAAGAGGTCCTACCACCAGTAAAGTTGCGTCTCGTCGTCGCTGCTTGCTTCCAAGGTAGCTGCACTTCGAGCGATGTTCCTCCATTGGAGGCGGTTGTTGGCGTTGTGAGCATATTGCACTACGGTGGCTTTCGTAGTGCTGGTGATGAGGTCAACCCAGACCGACCTTGAGGTCTTCTGCCTTCTATACGGCAGATTTGATACTGTAAGAGACCTCTGGATCAGGCTAAAGGTTATGTAACTATTACGTCATATACGCTTATGGAGTGACGCAGCAAGATGTTCTTATTAGTCGCCGATATCTAAGCTTTCACTTTACGACATATGCACGACGTGTAAGTCACATGTCTATCTATGCGCCCTTCTGTGTAAATATCAATAAAGCCGTTGAAATGTGCTTTTCTATTTTATTACGCAACCCAACTAATTATTGAGTTAAATCTATGATAGTATTTTTTTAAGTTTTTTTTTGTTGCTTATATGGGTGGACGAGCTCACAGCCCACCTGGCGTTAAGTGGTTACTGGAGCCCATAGACATCCACAACGTAAATGCGCCACCCACCTTGAGATATAAGTTCTAAGGTCTCACGTATAGTTACAACGGCTGCCCCACCCTCCAAACCGAAACGCATTACTGCTTCACGGCAGCAATAGGCAGGGTAAAATAGCGTAAAAGTTAACTCAAATTTCTCCATACAAATATGAGTTAACTTTTACGCTATCGTGAACGTTAAAAAACTCGCGCTAAGTACCCCGAATGTTGCCATCCGGAACTTGTCAAGCGAGTTTATCGTCTGAATATTGTTAGCGCGATTCACAGTTTTACGTCTAATATCTTCTGTTCTATGATATCTACCGCAACGCTTTCACTGATTGTTGGTCGTGTAGACCCTGACGTGTGTTACTGTCAAATCCATCCAAGAGCGTACTCGAACGGTCTAGAGATCACTCAAACAAAGTTACGAATTTCGCATTACGTAATATCATGATAACCTTCTTCTTCTGAATGATTACCTCTTACAGTATTTATCGAATCTTTGAAAATATATATTTTTTATTGTCCTCGTAGGCAGATGAACGGCCTACCTGATGGTGAGTGATAGCCGTCGCCCTTGGACGTCGGCAATGATAGGCGCAGAGCTAAGCCGCTGCCTACCGTCAAGGACTCTCTACAAGCCTCTTTTGAAGAAGGACATGTCATAACACTCGGGAAATAACTTGGAGGGGGGCTAATTCCTAAACCGGATTTCACAGCTAGGATTTTATTAAATCACTATGAATTAAATTCAGTTTAAGATTGAAGAGATCAGTGTTACTTTTATTGTTTTTAGTCGATTGAATTTAGATTTATTTTTTCCTACCTAAGCTGGTAGCCTTGAGAGGCTATGCCAGCGTAATCGAGAGAGTAGGTGAGCTCACGGGGCTCAAACATGGGGGTGTTGCTAACACTAGCCCTAGCAAGATTAGTGCTTCGCAGAATCTACCACCGGATCGGAAACGCGACCCACTGAGAAGATCCGGCGAGAAACTCAGTGGGATAGAACACTCAAGACAATATTGCACAGCTGTATTTCAGATAGATAGATGGACTAATAGACACCAGGCTTAGTAGCTACTGGAAGGCAAGTTAATCTGGCCATCTTGTGTCCGCTTTCCTTACAAACCACAGGTTTACGAGCATAACGTCTAAACCAGTTTACTGCTAGAACCGATCAACAGAAATATATTTTACACGTCCACAAATACGCATATAAATTTCATACTGAATATAGAATACTGTTTTTTTTCTTTTTTATTGCTTAGGTGGGTGGACGAGCTCACAGCTCACCTGGTGTTAAGTGGTTACTGGAGCCCGTAGACATCTACAACGTAAATGCGCCACCCACCTTGAGATATAAGTTCGAAGGTCTCAAGTATAGTTACAACGGCTGCCCCACCCTTCAAACCGAAACGCGTTACTGCTTCACGGCAGAAATAAGCAGCAGGGTGGGGTACCTAACCGCGCGGACTCTCAAAAGGTCCTACCACCAGTGTTTGCATCCGCCATGCAAAACCAGACTTGCGGGAGAGGGAGAAAGTGTCCTAATCTGTAGCAAAAACTTCAAATCTTTTGTTTAGATCCATACAATATAAAGATAGATTAAAAATGCGAAAGTAACTCTGTTTGTCTGTCTATTTTTCCCGCCATAACTATTGATGAAAGATTAGATTTTTTGTTTGTTGCATTCTTTCTTTCATGTTTCCGAAGCGAAGCGAAGGCGGGTCGCTAGTATTTTTATACATTAGAAGTAATTAAAAGTCAATTTCAATTATTTCCTCGACGCACTCTTGACCGTTAATTAGACTATTAAATGTAATCGTTTTAATAATCACATGTAAGTAAGTCAACAATCGTCGTAACATCAACTTGCAAACATTCTTTTTTCATACCACATTACGTGGGGTCGGTTCAGAATATCCTGTTGCATTTGGCATAAGTTTTACGAGCCTTTTTTATATTGCTTGGATGGGTGGACGAGCTCACGGCCCACTTGGTCTTAGTGGTTACCGGAGCCCATGTCTCTAAAATGTAAATGCCGCCACCCACCTTGAGACATGAGTAAGGTCTCACTTTTAACAGTACAACGGCTGCCCCACCCTTCAAAACGAAACGCATTACTGCTTCACGTGCGGACTCACAAGACGTCCTAGCAGCAGTTAAAAAGCCTGACCGTCTTTGAGTTATATCTCCAGCAGTTTATTCCGTCTTATAAGAAACAATTTTTCTGTTTAATTCTTCGGCCGCGGACGTTGCGCATCGTGAATGCATTTCTTTAAACACATGTCGTTACGATCACGCAGCAAGCGCCTAATGTAAATATTGTTACAAGAACGTAACACGAGTTAATGATTCTAACGTGTTATCTAATCGAAGGTTTATCGTACTTCAACAGGAAATACATGTTTGTATGTAACGCGACGGAAACGAGGAAATCATAGAGCTAATAACATATTTAATAGCGTTAAGGGTAGCCGAGCGCCTATTAAAGAGCGAGAAAAATTATCATTCCGATACTATTAAGGTTTTCGTCTCGAAGTGATTTGATTTAAAAAAAAAAAACTTTAAATTTAAGGCACGACACACCGTGCTACGCTTGCCCATTAACGGGTTTAAAAAAAACAGAGAAGCCTTTTTGCCGCGCAAAATAAAAACGTCACTCGTACGCTACTTCGCTACATTTGACGTCAATTACAAGAAGAAGTGATGAGCTAAATCATAGACAATACATCAACACTTCTTCTTCTTCTTCTTCTCAGTCGTGTCACTCTTGACGGAGTGGTCGTGATCGTCATGTAGTGTTGGAAGGGGCAGACTTGATGCGTTTCACGGTGTCGCGCCATCTCTACCTGCTCGAGGCCATTCTACTGCACTCATTTAGGGGACCTCCCACTGCAGTTTTAATTTGGTCGGTCCACCGCATTGGTGGCCTCCCGCGCGGTCTTGTACAATCAACGCTTCCCTGTACAACGAGCCGTTCTATGGACCGGCCATCTCGTCGCGAAACGTGTCCGAAGAAATCCGCCATTCGAGACTGTACTATACCAAATAGACAAATAGAATCGGCATCAAGCAGCGTCTATTTGGTATAGTACATCAACACACAAAAATCATTAATATTCGACAAAGCTAGTAATCGTAATAAATTTAAATAGTTCGTCGCACAATTGTCGAAATTAAACCCTAGTCTGTTAACTTTTATTTAGATTTAGCTTATTTTTTACGTTATTGAAAAAAAAAATTTTTTTTTGCTATAAAGCTAAAATTTTTCAGAAGCTACTACACAAAATAAAACAGCTTACAAAAAAAGAAGAAAATGTCACTAATTGTTTTCATTTTCTAGAAAAGAAAACTAACCATTATCGGCATTATAACACCTATTTTACTTATATAAGAGATCGATTGTTTTCCGTGGGATCTTAAGCTCGCATTACTCCGCTTGTCAAACTCAATCAATATTTTTTCCTTAAACCAAATTTGAGAGCCGATTACAACACCAATCCCGGTCCAACAATATATATAGATGCATACGTATACCATATAAATACATACGTATGAACACAAAACGTTTCTGATAGACATTACCGAACACTGCATATAGCCGGCCACTTGAAGCGCGTTCGCAATGTCGCACGACAAATAATACTTTTTAGTGTGGCGGTAGCCATTACAGACCTAATTTGTAGCCCGCCGCTTGCGACGAAGAGCTGGATGAGCGAATTAACCCATAGACACAGCCCGCTGAGTTTCTTGCCGGATCTTCTCAGTGGGTCCCGTTTCCGATCCGATGGTAGATTCTGCGAAGCACTGCTCTTGCTAGGGTCAGTGTTAGCATCACTCCTGTTTGAGCCCCGTAACTCCCTACCTAAACTGGAACTAAGCAGGAAAAAAAAAGAGAGAGAGGTGATATTGCCCGGTAGACCGACGGTCCGAATGTTGTTGTTCGGAACTTGTGTATATTAGCAAGCTTATCTTGAAAATGTCGTAAGCGAGATTCAGGCGTCTGTCAAATATCTTGTGTTATGTAATAGCTACCGCCACACCAATATCTTGCGTTGTGTGACGACTGCCCGCCACATTTAATTATTAAAAAATTCAATCAAACATATAATATTGTATTTCCATTGGGGTTCGCATGTCGTAGATATTAAGCTAATTAAAGCTATACTATTTTTACAGTTAAATATATTATTTCAACATATAAGCAGGGTGGTGGAAGGTATCACCAACCTAATTATATAAGTCCTGAAGCAGTAACGAATTTGGATTTGAAGGGTATGGCAGCCAATGTACTCTAAAACTGAGATCTTAGAATTTGTCTCTGAAAGTGTGTAGTAGGATTGACATTTTTATGTCTATAGGCTTCAGTAGCCACTTAACACTAGGTGGGCCGTGAGCTCGTCCATCTATAGAAGCAATAAATAAAAAAAATGTAGTTTTAAAATTATATTTACGACTCACAAAAACTGAGTAAACACCTTAAACACCAGAAGTTCCCTGTTAACGCCTACGAATTCTTAAGGAGCAATGTACATAATTTTATTTATGTTTACCTACACAATTTTTACACACTTCAATTAATGGCCGTGCCAAGCTAACTTGTTCGCAACGTAAAAATAAGAAAAAACCTGTATGTAAAGGGAATACAAGCACAAAATCGATTGTGGAAGGTTATAACCTTGAATATATTCAAGAAACCCAAGCATCCAACATTCCCTAATAATTGCATACTGAGTGAAAGATTTAAGGTTTTAGTTCTGTATTAATCATCTTAACAAAATAATGCGCATATAGAACATGCTTCATTACAAGTAAATACGAACTCATAATGAAACACAGCGCCTACAAAAAAAAGTATCGCCTGAAATAACAACACAAAATATCGTTGACCATTGGAAACGCACCCCGTATCGAGTATCAGAAACAAGCATTGCTTTCTTCAAAGCACAGAGAACGTTATGCAACGCTATCGCATTGTAATTCCGTCTTTAAATCACACGTTTTAAGGTTCATATTCTCGTACAGAGGCCACAAATACCTTTCATTTTAAGACCCTTGAAACATCATATGATAAATAGCTTTGTTTTGAATTATTTAGTTCGAATCGTTCAATATTGTGTTTATAATATGAATTATAAAGGCATTTTACACACATACTGTTTTGAGAGCCGAAATATTGGGAAAAATGTGAAAGCTGTGATAATAATAACTATTAGAGGTCTCGCAGTAGTCGAAATTCGACCATAATTAATTGGAATTGTAAGTTTGTACACTATTACGATTGTATTTTATACTTCTATAATCACAAATTTCGCCAAGGCTACACTATAAAAATATTAACAAAAACAAACAATATTTAATCTATTCTCAATTTGACAACAGACGTCAAGAACAAAAGTTTGACGTTTGTAGTGTGTGTAATGTTTTCTTTATTGATTTAATGTATCTTTTATGCATTATTTAAAAAAATAATTAGCATTGTGCACTTGTTCTCTATATTCTCTATAAGTGTGGAAAATTTTATACTCCTCCGTCCGCGTAATTTTCGTAAAAAGGGATACAAAGTTTTTGCTTCACGTATTAATATATACATATTAATAACTGGGAACAAATCACGCACGGTCGTCTGGTGTCGATTTAGGATTCCCTGTGTTATGGGTACTAGACACTGATAAACATACTTATATACTTATAAATATATAAGTAGATTAGATTCACTCATCTTGACAGTACGAAAATTAAATAAAAATCACACATTTTCCTAACTTAAATTTGAAATTATCTTCTTTAAAATTTAAACTTATAATGATACTATATAATAGATAATGGTATAGCCAAAGAGATTTTATTACGAGTTCATACATACTATAATGCGAAAAGACTTTTTCCTCAACCTTTTATAAATCTGCAGTGGTTTTTTTTTTATTATTGCTTAGATGAGTGGACGAGCTCACAGCGCACCTGGTGTTAAGTGGTAACTGGAGCCCATAGACATCTACAATGTAAATACGCCACGCACCTTTAGATATAAGTTCTAAGGTCTCAGTATAGTTACAACGGCTGCCCCACCCTTCAAACCGAAACGCATTACTGCTTCACGGCTGAAATAGGCAGGGAGGTGGTACCTACCCGTGCGGACTCGCAAGAGGTCCTACCACCAGTAATTACGCAATTTATAATTTTGCGGGTTTGATTTTTATTACACGATGTTATTCCTTCACCGTGGAAGTCAATCGTGAACATTTGTTAAGTACGTATTTCATTAGAAAAATAGGTACCCGCCTGCGGGATCCGAACACCGGTGCATCGCTACATACGAATGCACCGGACGTCTTATCCTCTAGGCCACGACGACTTCACGGTTTTTACGGTTGTTCCGTTATAACTACTGAACCATGCATCCGATTGACTTGAAACTTGGTATCCGTGTAGAAAATACATGTACTTAATGGATAGGCTAACATTAATATAAGTGTTAGACTCCCTACACCAGTTGCGGGGGCGTTAATGATGAGAATCTTTGTGGGGGGGTGAGAAATAATAACGTTAATTTTAAATGCCCAGCGAAGCGGACGGGTACAGCTAGTCAGTTTATAGATCTAATATTTTAATACTATAATTCGAAACAATAATACTAATATTTATTTTGCTCTCAAACTACAATTAGCCCGTGTCTGTCTTCCGCAATGCTCACTATCAGTAATGTAGATCTGAAATAGTTGAGACAAGAACACGATTGCGGGAACGCCTTTCAATACCAAGTAATTGCATATAATTGCTTCAATAAAAGTTTTATTGTTTTCGATCTATCGGTTTACTGGTTAACTGTTATTTATTGAGCATAGTCACGATCTAATGTACCGTCGGCAAGAAAAGCACGAAATAAATAAAATGATTTTTTTCGTTAATTAATCTATCAGAAACTTTCGGATCTATTGGTTTAGTTTACGGGATTTAGTTGATGCAAGAATCGTTTAGTGAATATGGATCGTGGGTCAGTTACGCCATCTATGGTAGTAAGCTTAATTCAATGTATGGCAGGCAGTCCATCGCCGCCGACGAACCACACGCAGTGTGAGCTTTTTTCACGACATATTCGCTGGTAGCTAAAGAGGGGAGGATGAGCTCACGGAGCTCTAACCAAAAGACTTTGCTAACACTAGGCCTAGCAAGACTTGTGCATCGTTGAATATACCACCGGATCGTAATCGCGACTCACTGAGAAGATCCGGCGAGAAACTCTTAAAGGCTTTTAGCATTATTTTCGTTATTCACTATACATTTTTCTTCCATAGAAGAAAATCGCCGTTCACAACCGGCGCCTTGTCCCGGACCCAGTCGGGGCTACTGAAACGGCGGGACAGGGTTGACGCAGAGCATATTACATCCATCCCGCATTCACGATACATATACATAATTGACGATTTGATTTTGCGCTTTTTAACTATCATTATATTATTTTCGACGCTTCGACAGTGACAATATACAACGTAAAAACTTTTATAGTAATTTTAAATAAGTTTAATTAAGCCTCCTGGCCGCGATAGGGAGTCGGTATTGCTGCCCTATACTGAGGCACTGGAATGAAGTCCATGTTGGCTCAAGACCAGCCATGGTCAATGTAAAATAAATAAAATGAACTGCTTTTTTTAAGAAAGATTTTGTATTACTAACACTTCATATGAAATTTAATTCTGAAATAAAAATTTTTTATTATTATTATTATTAAGTAAATTTTTAAATATTAATGGTATTTTCAGCTTCGATTCTAACGCTTTTGAATACCTACTATAGGCTATTTGGTTTCGCCAATCCAAGGCGCACGATTTTCTAAAAGATTTATAAAATTTATAGTTAATATTTTTTTACTAACCGTACCGAATCGGTATTACTGTTAATTCGCTCTCATTAAGAGCTTCTCAGAGTATAATATTCTCGCAACACAACGTTAAATGTTTGATAACAACGTAATTATAGGAGACATAGCGTTACGAAGTACGCGTTACAAATACCTACATAAGACACGACACAATAAAAAATGCAGGAAATATTTTTTTATCGCATCTACCGCTGAATGAGCTGGCAGCCCATGCGATATTACTGGAGACGGTTACATATCAATGAGATGACCGCCACATTAACATTAGGGATTTTTGGCGTGTATTATTTTTATTACATTGTTATTATTATTATTTCTCGATCAAGGAAGTCATATTTGAACTAAGAACCTAGTAAATTTTATCAAAAAAATCGATACCTTCCTGCGGGATTCGAACACGGACACATACGCATCGCTCGATACGATTACGCCGGACGTCTTATCTATTACGCCACAACGATTAAAACAAACTAGTTGTCGCCTGGTGGTCGAAATTCGACCAGAATTAATTTAGATTAGAAGATTGCAAATTATTATGGTTCTATTGTCAAAGCCTTTATATACTGCTACAATCAGAGCTTTCGCCAAAGCTACACTATAGACAAATAATATTAAAGACAAACAATATTAATCTATTTCCAATTAGACCACAGACTTTAAGCAATAAACAAAAGAGTATATATGGGTGTGTGTGTCAAATACATAGTGGTGTGTATAATGTTTTTATTTATTGATTTAATGTGCTTTTAGGCATAATTACAAAAAATATTAGCATTCTGCACTCAGTCTCTATATCCTCTATAAGTGTGCGAAATTTCACACTCCTCCGTCCGTGCAATTTTTGTAAAAACGGGTACAAAGTTTTTGCTTCACGTATTAATATACAGTTAAAACATTCAAAGAGTCGTAGCTGAGAAGAGTAAGCTCAAGCTCAGTCCAGTGTGCTTAGTGCGAGTTTTTTACCGATAGCGTAAAAGTTAACTCAAATTAGTTTGGAATAGGATCGTTTGCCTACGTTTGCCGCTAGGGGCGCTGTTCCAACTGCATACAAAATTGAGTTAACTTTTACGCTATCGAGAACGCTAAGAAACTCGCACTAAGCACACAGAACTGTAAAGTGTTTGTCGCGTCAATCAGTATCGGGATAATTTATCTCGCGCTGATAAAACCATAATGGTAAGCACACATTGCACGCCAATGTATTCAGTGACATCATTTATAGCAGCACTACATTCAGTTTTTAGAGCTGCTGTAAATATTCTGTTCATTTACTCCACTCGGGTAGACGATACCGAGAAATCTACTGCGATTTTTAATTGCTTTCTTATTTTAGACTAGAGGTCCCGCAGTAGTCGAAATTCGACTATAATTTATTGGAATTGTAAGTTTGTACACTATTATGATTGTATTTTATACTTCTATAATCACAAATTTCGCCAAGACTACACTATAAAAAATAATAACAAAGACAAACAATATTTAATCTATTCTCAATTTGACAACAGACGTCAAGAACAAAAGTTTGACAATAAGTAGTAAGCATGCGTGTGTGCGTCAAATACATGGTATGTAGTGTGTGTAATGTTTTCTTTATTGATTTAATGTATCCTTTATGAATTATTTCAAAAAATTTTTAGCATTGTGCACCTCTTCTCTATATTCTCTATAAGTGTGCAAAATTTCATACTCCTCCGTCCGCGCAATTTTCGTAAAAAGGGATACAAAGTTTTTGCTTCACGTATTAATATATAGATTACAGTATAGAAAGAATGCGGCTTAATATTGTTTTGGAGTATTTATATTTCTGAGACAACCTGAGTACCTTTTTTCATTTTTTTTCATAGATGTGTGGACGAGCTCACAGCCCACCTGGTATTAAGTGGATACTGGAGACCATAGATATCTACAACGTAAATACGCCCCCCACCTTGAGATATAAGTTCTAAGGTCTCAAGTATAGTTACAACGGCTGCCCCACCCTTCAAACCGAAACGCATTACTGCTTCACGCCAGAAATAGGCAGGGCGGTGGTACTTATTTATCAATTTAAAAAAAAACTGACTAACTATATAAATACTAACTATGAATATTACCCCGTCTATTTTACTGGTGGTTAGGACCTATTGTGAGTCCGCACGGGTAGGTACCACCACCCCGCCTATATCTGCGGTAAAGCAGCAATGCGTTTCGGTTTGAAGGGTTGTAACTATACTGAGACCTTAGAAGTGACCATTTAACACCAGATGGGCTGTGTGCTCGTCCACCCATCCAAGCAATAAAAAAATATATATTGATAGGAAGACGTTTTGGGTGGATTCCGTCCAATTTTTTGACAGGCGATCACACATTACGGTTTGAAATTTCAATCTTATGTCAACTTCTTCAATCGTATGTACTTTGCTATGCATCCGCATTCGCAGTAACATCTACATCTGTACCTAACTTCCTAATTTAGACAGAATAGACCAAAACCTGGGCGGTCTAAGCAGCCGCCTACTTATTTTAAGAATCCATTCTACACAGAGAGCACAGTCGAACAATAATATTATTTGTTATTTTACACTTTCAAGTAAACGAAACGTGTGGGGTTGTCAAGTATTAAAAATTACGCGACTATCTGGATAATTTAAATGAAGGATTTACGGGAGTTCGGAGCTAAGGCGATAAGTTTTAAGGGATACTTTTAAACTTTGTGATCATAGCATTTAGGTTAGGTAATTCATATCAGATTAATAATACTCCAACGTCCTCGCGATTTTTTTATACGATAAGGTAAAACGTACTATTTTATGTTATTGATACCAGATATTTCGGTATTGTTATCGTAAGTGCTGGCCGTATAGGTATCAGCAAAGTTATGAGTATAAACGACTTTATTTTTATATTCGTACGCTCAGGGAATCTGGAAGTTTTGTAATAGTTTGGGTACAGGGGAGGGAGACCCCACAAAGCGCCATATGAAATGATCCTTACGAATCTTCTGACACAGCACGCTAGCCGACTAACGTAGCTTTTGGAAGGGTTAGGTATCCCAGGATTACGAGTTGCCGGCTCTTTGTTAGCGGGCTTCAGATAGTCCGTAGACCTTTTTTTTTCTACAGGAGAAAACCACCGGATGTATGTGGAAGTTGAACCTCACTAAAAACTCCTGCTGCTCATCACAGCCGGTTCCTTACCCCGGACCCAGTCAGGGTTATTGAGACGACAGGACAGGACAGGGGTATTTTGACGCATCACCACGCTTTTCATACTCTCGGTTGAGTTTTATCTCATTTAAGGCACGGACACATCGCCCGTAGAGGCCCCGATAACTTAGAGAAGCTGATGGTAGTCGGTCAGGTTGACGGGAGAAGACCAGGCGGACGCTCACCTACCCTCCGGTCTGATCTGGTAAAGACGCTCACCGACCTGCCAATAACGGAGGCTATAAAGACCGCCGAGGACAGGAAGACGTGGCGAAGCGTTGTGCATCGAGTGGTCAACATTTCAAATTAGACACGACCTTCAGCAATGAAGATATCGACTCAGAAGAAGAAGAAGTCACGGACACAAGTTGTTGGGCAACAGTGATTTTAGTCGATTTTAGATAAATCCCACCTTACGATCTTCAAAGCGAAGTCCGGCGATTTACTTATCCTTGTCATGAAACTGTAACAGATATTTGTTTATGCGAAAGCAAAAAAACTATTAATCTAAGGATATAATTGATGTTCTAATTTTCAAAACTCAAAATCGCTTTTTTATTTATTTAAAAACTAGCTTTTGCCCGTGACTTCGTCCGCGTGGAATAGTTCACAAATAATGCTTTATTTTAGAACAAATTTGTTTAGCATAAAAAACGTTATGGTGAGCCAACCTTAACATATAGACATATGCTGTCGCGGACTTTTTTTTTAGATCTTTGAAAGGAGAACAATTCTGTCATACATTATTTTAGCCAAAGGCTTTAGGGCTTTCTAACACTGAAAGAATCAATTTGGACGGATTCAAATCGGACCAGTAGTTCCTAAGATTAGTGCATTCAAACAAATAAACTCTTCAGCTTTATAATATTAAAGTATAGATAGATAATGTTAGAATCAAATCTTATTTATTTAGCTTCTCTGCACGATCACGGAAGCCCGCGATTGTCACAAACCAAACGCTATTAATGTATCTCGTCATACATTACAACAATAACATAGGAGATACTTACAATAATTCACTTAGCACATAAATATTTGTGTAAGATTACTTTTCAATACACGGCAACATTACGAATAAATCGCACGGGCATAGTAGCATCAATAGAAGCGGCACGGGCGCGGGCGTGGGTGTAAATTTTCAGTTCGCGTATTAATCCGTACGTGATTTTCGACAAATATTTACGTTATCACCGTTCTAATTGTCTTCGGAGATCGCCGAAGAGCCGCATTATTCCGTTGCGGGTGGCGCTTAAAAAAGATTTATCGAAGCTAAAAGCCACAGACGTCTAGTTTTCAAATGTTAATGTGTTAGCTGTGTTTGTCTTAAATTATTTTTTTTGCGTTTCTTGTTTCCCACAAAACGAACTCTACGTGAAATGATAGAACGTAGCGTAGTAAAATCGTTCGAGGTAAAAACTTATTTATCTTTAGTGTTGATGTTAGGAAAAGCCAGAACTCTGACGAACTGGTCAGGTGCTTTAGCCTCAGTTAAGAGGTCACGATAAGTCTTCGATATCATCGGGTTGATTTCGCTAATCTCCTTGAAACATCATCTCAGTTTTAGTGGTTGCTTTTCAGCAGAAATACTGGCGGTAGGACCTCGCGTGGGTCCGCACGGGTAGGTACCACCGCCCCGCATATTTCTGCCGTGAAGCAGTAATGCGTTTCGGTTTGAAGGGTGGGGCAGCCATTGTAACTATACTGAGACCTTAGAACTCATGTCTCAGGGTGGGTGGCGGCATTTACGCTGTAGATGTCTATAGGCTCCAGTAACCACTTAGCACCAGGTGGGCTGCGAGCTCGTCCACACATCTAAGCAATAAAAAAAATTTTATGAGAATTTATTTATATCGCAAATAGAAAAAATACATATAACAACATTACTATTTTTTCGTTGCTTGTAGATAGACGAGCATACAGCGCACGTGGTAGTAAATAGTCACTGCTGCTCATGGACAACAGTAATGCCTGGCGCGCAATTAAGCGCTGGCTATAGATATTCACCGTATTTTGGGATTAAATACTTTTTTTCCCTACCTATGCTGATAGCCTTGAGAGGCTTATATCAGCTTCTCCTTGACGTGTAGGTGAGCTCACGGGGCTCAAACCGGGAATGTTGCTAACACTGGCCCGAGCAAGAGCAGTGCTTCGCAGAATCTACCACCGGATCGGAAACGCGATCCACTGAGAAGATCCAGCGAGAAACTCAGTGGGCTTTAGGATTACGACTTACGCATCACACATTAGAATTATTAATACACTTTTATATTAGGTGTTGTGGAAATAAAAGTCCAATAATATATATTTAATATATAGTTTTTATGTTGTTGTTTGTCTCAATAAATATTTATTATGCAGGTTGAAGCAGTTAGCGCTTGCTTATTACGTGTACGGACCTTCAATGCTCGTATTTGTTATTAGCGATTTATATATTAAGTAAGTATTAGCGGTTTTGTGCGTCACTATTTGTGGAATTGGAAGGATATGAAATTGAAATAAATATCTATATATTAAATACGTGAAGCAAAAACTTTGTATCCCTTTTTACGAAAATTGCGCGGACGGAGGAGTATGAAATTTCTCACACTTATAGAGAATATAGAGAAGACGTGCGCAATGCTAATATTTTTTTTAAATAATGCATTAAAGATACATTAAATCAATAAAGAAAACATTACACACACTACATACCGTGTATTTGACGCACACACGCACGCGTACTATTTATTGTCAAACTTTTGTTCTTGACGTCTGTGGTCAAATTGAGAATAGATTAAATATTGACCTCTAGTCTATACTAATATTATAAAGAGGAAAGATTTGTTTGTTTGTTTGTTTCGAATAGGCTCCGAAACTACTGGACCGATTTGAAAAAATATTTTTCCATTAGAAGCCGACATTGTCCCTGATGAAAATAGGCTAGTTTTTAAAAAAAAAATTTTTTTTTTTTGGTTTCATGTTTGTTTTAATGTTTCCGAAGCGAAGCGAGGGCGGGTCGCTAGTATGATATAAATATGCTATAAAATACAGTGGTAGTGGACACAGACTTTGGCATTGGTAACGTCCATGAGCGACGGTAACCACATACCATCAAGTGGGCCGTATGCTCGTCTGCCTACAAAGGGCAAAAAAAATCTAATTTGATCTCAATAGTTTTTAAAGGCAGACCCACGACTCGCATTAAATAGAAATTTATGATACTAATTGTACTGGTTTCAATAATTAATGGTTTCAATAATTCTTTTATGGTACAATTACGTTTTTTTTAATGCTTAGTTGGGTGGACGAGCTTACAGCCCACCTGGTGTTAAGTGGTTACTGGAGCCCATAGACATCTACAACGTAAATGCGCCACCCACCTTGAGATATAAGTTCTAAGGTCTCAAGTATAGTTACAATGGTTGCCTCACCCTTCAAACCGAAACGCATTACTGCTTCACGGCAGAGTGGTGGTACCTACCCGCGCGGACTGACAAAAGATCCTACCACCAGCGCGCAATCACATACTTTGATCGCATTTCAGACCGCCTTCTCATTCACAGCATTTTTCTTTATCAAAATTGTAAACATAGACAAATGTTGTTGACATTATCAATGACAATACTCTGACAATTGCTATCGGACTGCTAAGCGTGAGAATTTTTATTAAGTCAACAAAGTTTTGATTACTGAATAGTATTTTTTTTTAAATTACGTATCCATTATTACTAGTGGTCCCCAGTAGATGAAATTTGACTATAATTAATTGATATTATAAGTTTGAATATTATTATGGTTATATTGTCATAGACTTTAATTCAATAATCACAGATTTCGTCAAGACTATAGTACAGAAAAATAATATTATAGACAAACAATATTAATATATTCTCAATTTAACTACAGACTTTAAACAATAACAAAAGTTTGACAATAAACAAAATATGGGTGTGTGTGTCAAATACACGGTAGTGTTTGTAATGTTTTTTTATTGATCTTATATATTAATTTTTATGCATAATAAAAATATTATTAACAATGTGTACTTCTTCTCTATATTCTCTATAAGCGTGGGAAATTTCATACTCCTCCGTCCGAGCAATTTTCGTAAAAGTGGCACAAAGTTTTTGCTTCACGTATCTATCTATACTTCCATACTAATATATAAATCTACAGTGGTTTTTACGGATGTTCCGTTATAACTACTGAACCGTGCATCCGATTGATTTGAAACTTGGTATCCATGTAGAAAATACATGTACTTAATGGATGGGCTAATACTTATATGAGTGTTGGACTCCCTACACCAGTTGCGGGAGCGTTAATGATGAGAATCTTTGTGGGGGTGAGAAATAATAATGTTAATTTTAAATGTCCAGCGAACCGGACGGGTACAGCTAGTTAATATATAGATTTCGCACTGTGGTTTCAAAACAAATATCATTTGAATTGTGTTCATTAAAATATACATAATTTACCATAGAATAATAAATAAATGAGATCCGGTAAATGGAGGAAATCAGGTGGAGCGCGAACACGTCTAGTAATTTCACATTGTCACACAGACCTATTGAGCGCGTGGGAAAACTGGTTATTACCATATTACTAGTGCGCCGTTTTCCATAGTTACGTTCGGTGAACATAAATGGGAGCGTGAACGATAATTCTGTTACATTGGTCTGCCGTAAAAGTACATTAAATCAATAAATAAAACAAACATTACAGACACTACCATATATTTGACAGGCACACGCATATTATTATGTACTATTTGTTTATTGCTGAAGTCTGTGGTCTAATTGAGAATATTAATTATACTAGAGGTCCCGCAGTAGTCGAAATTCGACTATAATTAATTGGAATTGTAAGTTTGTACACTATTATGATTGTTTTTTATACTTCTATAATCACAAATTTCGCCAAGGCTACACTATAAAAAAATATTAACAAAGGCAAACAATATTTAATCTATTCTCAATTTGACAACAGACGTCAAGAACAAAAGTTTGACAATAAATAGTATGCATGCGTGTGTGCGTCAAATACATGGTATGTAGTGTGTGTAATGTTTTCTTTATTGATTTAATGTATCTTTTACGCATAATTTAAAAAAAATATTAGCATTGTGCACTTCTTCTCTATATTCTCTATAAGTGTGGAAAATTTCATACTCCTCCGTACGCGCAATTTCCGTAAAAAGGGATACAAAGTTTTTGCTTCACGTATTAATATATAGATTATTTGTCTATATTGTAGTCTCGACGAAATCTGTGATTATAAAAGTATAATCTTTGACAATAGAACCATAAATACTGTTCAAACTTATAATTTCAATGAATTATAGTCGAATTTCGACTACTGGGAGACAACTAATTACTTAAATTTATGTATACTCATATTATAATATAAGGAAAATTGTAACGTAAATTGATAAAAGATATATAAATAGTTAGGAGCTACATACGGTCTCAGTACCACTGCCGTATGCGTGAGAGAAAGAGAAGGCAGACCGTGAGAGAAAGAGAAGGCAGACTGGCGCCGTAACGCGTTACGTTACGAAGCGGCTTACCCTCCCATAAGAACTAAGAAGTGATCACTTCAAAAGGGGTTTTATGCATCGCAATTACGAGCACCCTTTAGAATCTGACCAGTGAATTGAGGACCTTTCAATTCTAGAACTTTCAATTCGAAAGGTAATAATGACAGCTAGCCAATTTCAAATGAGCGCATGATTGATTGCCAGTTTGCTAGTTTAGATTTGAGCTGGTTACTTAGTAAGACTAGATGCTGACTCCTACTATGGCCTACGTTCGACCTCCAATAAAAGCTTTAGAAGTTGATTTTTCGTAGATGCATTCATGAAAACGACCTATTCATGTATGACTGCAAGCTCTCGGTTTTGTTTTAAACAATAAAAGCCAACTGACCATTTCGTTACAATAGTGTGAACACAATTCAAGCGATATTCAACCTTATTTGTCTGGTTGTAAGTTTGGCATTCCTGTAAAGTTTACTAAGTGCCTTATCACAGACATGCAGACGCCAATGTCTATGTTGCGCAAACCTGTGGACTTAATGCTAATATTAAATGTTTGTCAAACCCTCGGGTTTCATGTTGGGCCAACTATGACTAATGACAAATGGGCTAGTGCGAAATTGTATTCTTATAAAAAAAATCTTTATAAGAGATTTTGAACAGGCAAGGTGGATGTTTCGTTAATTGTTTTATTATCTTTGTACGCAGACCAGCGTACGTCACCTGTGAATGGTGAGTGGTTACCATCGCTTATAGAAATCAGCATGGAAGGCACAACTAATTCTCTGCTACCCGCTTACCACATTATTGAGCATATCACAATGAGTAACACCACCACTTGCTGCTTCGCTGTATTTACCCATGCCGTTTCGCTGCCCACTCCCAAATAAATACTTTTTTGACCAGCCCAAATTTCCACAGTTGTCCCGAACCTTTTCATATTGTCTGGTGTTATTGGCCCCTGGGTATTGCATATCATATTGCCTGTATGATGAGCAATCCGGTTCATTGTTCGACGGCACCAGGTTAGCGTTTTCTTGCCTTGTTTGCTGTAAATACACCCAATACTAGGGTACTAAGGTACAACGGCCAGCGTCGAGACTATAATGATGCCGAAGTTTCAAATTTCAGTTTCAGTTTTGGTAGGCAGCGGCTTGGCTCTGCCCCTGGCATTACTGAAGTCCATGGGCGACGGTAACCACTCATCATCAGGTGGCTCGTCTGCCTACAAGGGTGATTACAAAAAAAAACAATGAATGAAATCAAAAAATGCAGCAACGTAGATTTGTTAAATAATACAATAGGTAAGACATATTCACGAACAAATGTTTTAATGAAGAAATCGCGTGATGCAATAACTCGTAAACTTATACGTTTTTGTAATTACCTATGATACGGGACAGCGTCACACCCGCCATCGGTTCCAGTTAATCACTCAACATCAAAGACCCGGTCACCGTGCTCGCCGAACCCGTCGCTTGCGACGAAGGGCTCGACGAGTAAATTAACCCACAGATACAGCCCACTGAGTTTCTCGCCGGATCTTCTCAGTGGGTCGCGTTTTCAATCCGGTGGTAGATTTTGCGAAGCACCACTCTTGCTAGGGCCAGTGTTAGCCACACTCCCGGTTTAAGCCCCGTGAGTTCACCTACTCACCCGGTTACGCTGATATAGCCTCCAAGGGGGGGGGCTATATCAGCGTACAGCTTAGGTAGGAAAAAAATCAAAGAGCTACATACTTTACTCCTCACACGAAAACGCGTTATTATTCAGCGTCAGATGGCACTACGCCGTCCAGTCTCGCACGCCTCATTAATTGGTGATCATTCTTAATTGGTTGTACAAACTTTTGTTACGAACATGTTTGTTTGAAGACAAAGAGGATGACGTATTCATGCGTTAATGTGTGTACATGTGTTTTATTGTGTGCTTAAGGCATCAACAACCTTTTAAACATCATTCTTGATGTTAGCTGGAAATGTGGTTTGTTGTAAATTGGCAATAGAGTAGGGTTTTATTTGGAGAAGGGTTTTTTTTTGTACCGATTTGTTGCGTGAATTCTTTGGACTTACTGCTCGTAAAGAGGGTCACAATCTAGAACAGCTGATGGTGACAGGAAATGTAGATGGCAAACGTCCCAGACGCAGTCCCACGAGATGGTCGGACCAAATACGATCTTCTCTAAGCATGAACTTTTACAATGCCCTTCATGAAGCTAAGGATCGCAGCAGATGGAGGGAAATCGTACGGGAGAAACTGATGGAGCGGGGAAGTCACGACCCTCAGTAATGAGGAAAACGACGCGAGGAGGAGGATTCGTTGGTAGCCTAGGGTACTATTCCAGCTACGCTCAGACGGGCAGATGAGCTCACGGGCTCAACCTGAGAGAATTTGCTAACACTAGCCTTAGCAAGAGCAGTGCTTCGCAGAATCTACCATTGGGTCGGAATCGCGACCCACTGAGAAGATCCGGCGAGAAACTCAGTGGACTATGAAGGTTTGACGAAACGAAATACTAGACGTGAATTTTTTGTGTTACTTCCTGGTCGCATACATGGCGAATAGACTCGATTGAAAATTGAAGGCCTTCCAAACCGTCGGTATAAATGCGAAAAAAATCTGGAGGAAATCTGGTGCCGAGAAGAAAAGTTAAAATTATCTTGCTTTCTACTCCCTCTAGCCGCACGAAAGAGTGTACGAAAGAGATAGTTGCATGGACTGGACCTAGTAAAAATATAGAAATTGATATTTCGTATCCCTCTTTCAAAGCTTGATCTGGAACTGGAACAAGGGTTATGGGCTAATCTTTTTGTTGTAATGAAATCTGTGGGGGAAGCAGTGGAATAAGACTGTAGAATCCAATCCCCAATTCCTCTAAAAAATACAGCAAAAACATCAAAAGATTACAATAATGTTTACTGGATGATCTAACTTGATAATTCCGTGAAAAAAAAATCCAAAAAGCGTGCGTTGGCCGGGAATCGAACCCGGATCAACTGCTTGGAAGGCAACTATGCTGACCATTACACCACCAACGCTACAAATATGGTGATTAAAAATAAAAGTCGGTAAAATTTATAAAAAAAATTTTTATTACACAACTTTGTAATGTGTGTTTGAAATTATAAACACATCCGAATAAATCTATTGTTTCACTTTTGAATCTAAGATCACAGTGATCCCAATTTATATGAGAATTCGACCTCAAGTCTCAAGATGAACATATTTTCAAGACGATTTTTTTTTATTTATTGTTTAGATGGGTGGAGCCCACCTGGTGTTATGTGGTTACTGGAGCCCATACATACAATGTAAATGCCGCCACCCACCTTGAGATATGAGTTCTAAAGTCTCAGTGTAGTTACAACGACTGCCCTACCCTTCAAACCGAAACGCATTACTGCTTCACGGCAGAAATAGGCAGGGCGGTGGTACCTACCCGCGCGAACTCACAAGAGGTCCTACCACCAGTAAACTGTTTCTAAGTCAGCCTTCGAAGGCAGTAAAAGCAATAATGGCTGCGTCTTACATTGCAAAAGCAAACATGGACAAACATGTTTGCTTGTTGGAGTAAATGTTGGCCCAGCTTCCTATTTAAAGAAAGTGCGACAGTTGATATTTACGCAACTCAAACGGCTTAGTTGCAGCGCGGTTGGGCAATTAGTCCGAGACTGTATTAAGTAATTAGCAGTGTGGTAATTGTTAGTCAAATAATGTGCGTTTCTATGATACTGGACTGAAGTGCCTTTGACAGATCGGCGCGTGCAAGCCATGTTGGTTTCGCTATCTCTCTCTAAGGCGCACGTTGAAAAAGGACGGAAAACTGTCATTTTTCTCGCTAGTAGTAGTTCTATTTTTCTAACTGGTAAGGCAAAGGTATCGTACCATACAGCGTAATCTTTTTTTATATATGAAAACTGATAATATGATGTGAAATGAAATGAAGTTGATTAATTTGGAACATTGATCAATTTGAATGAAATGAAATGAGATGAGATGTATGAGATAAAATATAATCTCAGTAAAATGGTGGTTATTTACTGAGACTTTTTCAGTGGACTTTTTGGAGGATCTTGAGAAGCTACGTCCAGCAGCTTTGTTTTTCCAACATTTGTGCACTTTCACAGATATTAAACAGTTAATAAACCACCGTTATTACATATTTAAACCTAAAGAAACACTAAATAGACAAAATAAAACCATTCACACAACTTCGCTCCTCGCGTTCCCGCCAAAACGTCTCTGTTTTCCACAACATTCTATTAAGAGATGTCAATGTGTCATCTTTTACGCGCGAAACATTTTTTTTCCCACCGAATAAAATCCGAAGCTCCTTCCTGAATTTAGGCGGCTATCTGAACCCGTAGACATCCGGAATGTCGTTTGAATTTTATTTGTTGAGTTCGTCACAATTGAAATCCTTTTCGCAGCGACCCCGACTTCTTCCGACCGGAGTGATTTCAGCGGGACAAAGCTGAGCAATACGATGAAATCCATTGAATTGGACATTCAGGATATGTATTATGAAACTTGGCTTGTTTGGTTGAATGAATAGTTGTCATTTCGAAGACAAATCTACCTCGCTTTTCAAGTTCCGTTACATCTATATATTAATACTTGAAGCAAAAACTTTGTACCCCTTTTTACGAAAATTGCGCGGACGGAGGAGTATGAAATTTCCCACACTTATAGAGAACTAGCGACCCGCCCTCGCTTCGCTTCGGAAACATTAAAACACACATGAAACCAAAAAAAAAAAAGTGTGTGTGTCCGCTCCGACGCACGACTGGAGTTTACTGGATATAAAAAATTAAACGAAACAATACGAGAAATAGTTCTATATTACGACAACACGATACACTACAGATTATTAACAAATTAACGAGACACAAAACAAACGACTAACAAATATATGAAAATACAATAATGAGAGAAACGCGCGATCAGTACGAGGCTTTGTGGCGGACTGCCGGCGCAGCAGCCCGGCGTCACCTGCGATGACGCATTTCGTGTGACATGCGCAATCAGGCGCATAACGCATTTCGTGTGACATGCTAGTACGATTTTGGTCCCCATAATTTTCATACCCCGGGCCTATATATGTAAATCGATTCTAAAGGAGTAAACTCCAATAAAATAAAAAAAATTTCAAAAAAAGTAGCCTATGTTCATCAGGGACAATGTCGGCTTCTAATGGAAAAAGAATTTTTCAAATCGGTCCAGTAGTTTCGGAGCCTATTCGAAACAAACAAACAAATCTTTCCTCTTTATAATATTAGTATAGATATAGATATAGAGAAGGAGTGCACAATGCTAATATTTTTTAAAAATAATGCATAAAAGATACTTTAAATCAATAAAGAAAACATTACACACACTGCCATGTATTTGACACACACACACACACACACACATATGTATTATACTCTTTATTTATTGGCAGACTTTAGTTTGTCAAAAACTGTGGTCAAACTGAAAATAGGTTAATATTGTTTATCTTTAATATTATTTGTCTATATTGTAGTCTTGGCGAAATCTGTGATTATAGAAGTATATCTTTGACAATATAACCATAACAATGTTCAAACTCATAATTTCAATTAATTATAGTCGAATTTCGACTACTGCGGGACCACTAGTAATATCAAAGGCGTTAAGCAGTGACTGTTGCAATATTTATTACCCTTTAAGTAGACGATCGCACGCTTTTGATTGTGATGGTTACCAGCTCTGATGGAGGTCACCAATACCAGAGCATGATCAAGCCACTGCCTACCATTGAGCACTCTCGACCAACCTCGTTTGAAGAAAGACGCTTGACAACAGCAATAGACAGAGATAACGAGAGATATAGAGAAACAAGTCTATAACTTTGATATGCAAAAATTTACCTCAGAGACATTTTAGCTTTTTTTCCTACCTATGCTGATAGCCTTGAGAGGCTATATCAGCGTTACCCTAGCGTGTCTGTGAGCTCTCGGAGTTCAAACCGGAGGTGTTGCTAACACTGGCCTTAGCAAGAGCAGTGCTTCACAGAATCTACCACCGGATCGGAAACGCGACCCACTGAGAAGATCCGACGAAAAACTCAGTGGGCTGTGTCTGTGGGTTAATTTACTCGACGAGCCCTTCGCCGCAAGCGACGGGTTCGGCGAGGACGGTAACCGGTGCTTGAGGTAGGTACCTAAAAGCACTGTTAATGGATCGGGAGGATCCGTAATGACATGTTTCATTTTAGTGGGAACGTTCTGCAACAATAGAACTGTAGTGCAGTAGAACAAGACTAATCGATATATTTAAAAATGAATTGCTGTTCGTCAGTCTCGCTAAAACTCGAGAACGGCTGGACCGATTTGGCTAATTTTTGTCTTGAATTATTTGTGGAAGTCCAGAGAAGGTTTAAAAGGTAGATAAATATCAGAATGCTCGAAATTAAATAAAAATAACAATTTTGTTTTCCCTTTGATGTGTCCCCCGTCGGACGGATTCCTTTTGTTTGTTTTAAGTTTATTTTATACAAAAGTTTAGGTATTTTATTTATCGATTGAGGCACTACGAAGTCTGCCGGGTCAGCTTGTGATAAATAAAGCAATTATCAAAAACGTCTCGACACACAAATGTCGGTACAAACAAACGGACCGTGTTGCCAATTCCCACGCGCGTTCCACTAAAGATCATAAGTGGAGTTTCGTATCTTTTGTAATATGATGTTTCTGTGGACGCCGATCGTGATTCAGTATTAGGTTACATCATTGTGACATCTTGGAACTAGAGCGAATGGTTAAAAATAATCTTAAGCGCCTGCCAGATGAGTGATTCGCGTTTATTTTAATGCAAAACCAGTTTTTTTTTTTGTTTTATTATATCGAGGGTTAAAAGGTTTGAAGTCGTCGTGGCCTAAAGGATAAGACGTCCGGTGCATTCGTATCGAGCGATGCACCGGTGTTCGAATCCCGCAGGCGGGTACCAATTTTTCTAATGAAATACGTACTTGACAAATGTTCACGATTGACTTCCACGGTGAAGGAATAACATCGCGTAATAAAAATCAAGCCCGCAAAATTATAATTAACTCAAATTTGTATGCAGTTGAAACAGCGCCCCTAGCGGCAAACGTTGGCAAATGTTCCAACAAATGTCTCGTATGAAACTCGCTAAAAGACCAACGGAGCTTATAAAGAGCCTTCAAATTTAATAAACTTTTAGTGAATCTATTTTGCGCGGCGCAAGTGTATGTATACCCTGTTACAGAAACACAGTCGTGACGGTATCAACTTTCGTTTATCTATTAAATCAAAATAAATTACCGCCTCCCTAATTACCTTTAATAAGGCACATTTAAACTTTCTAGAAGTGTCTTATCGTAATTAAAAACATGAATAACGCGTTACAAGGTCGGATGTGCGGCTTCAGAGTGTAGAAGAAACGGCTCTATTTCCGAGAGGTTAAGCTCTTTTTTTGTAAACTTTTCGTATGGCAACTTTAGTTCACTATTAAGAGCTTCATGTGATAAGTTGTGTAGATCATTTACATCTTAATAAGATATTAAATTGAATAGGGATTGCGAAGGAGGTTGTTCATCAGTAGGCTGGTGCCTTAGAGCTGAATGCACTTTTCGGCTCCCAAAGACCTGGAATATCTTTTTATTTTTTTATTGCCCGTGTAGGCAGACGAGCGCACGGCCTACCTGATGGTGAGTGGTTACCGTCGCCCATAGACTTCAACAATGCCAGGGGTAGAGCCAACCTGCCCACCGCTTAATACTCTCCACAAGCCTCGTTTGAAGAAGGACATGTCATATCTCTTCAAAACGTACTAATTTAACTGTACTAATATACATTCGAGCGCTGGAAGGCTATATGGTTTTTTTTTCCTATCTAAGCTGAGAGCCTTGACAGGCTATATCAGCGTCGCCTTAACTAGTAGGTGAGCTCACGGGGCTCAAACCTGGTGACGTTGCTAACACAGCCCACCTGGTGTTTAGTGGTTACTGGAGCCCATAGATATCTATAACGTAAATGCGCCACCCATCTTGAGATATAAGTTCTAAGGTCTCAAGTATAGTTACAACAGCTGCCCCGCCCTTCAAACCGAAATGCATTACTGCTTCACGGCGGAAATAGGCAAGGTGGTTGTACCTACCCGCGCGGACTCACAAGAGGTCCTGCCACCAGTAAAAAACGGATATCTACATTGATACTGAAATCCAAAACCGTCTTAATCGAAGTCTCACCGGACTAAGCAAAACAAATAAAGTAAAAAAAAAAACACACAATTTGATTTATCTCTGTAATCCTGAGAAATTTAGGTCACTCCCGAATCAAACAAGCGTGTTAACCTAAAATAATACAAAGAAAAATCCATAAAAAAAAACCGAACAAACATAAACCGATTATTATTAACGGTGTTTACAAGCGGTAATGGCATCGGGATTCGTGTTACAACAAAAATTAAATATAAACATTTTCACGTATGTAAATATAGCCATACATATTTCTATCAAAACACACTTTGCAGATGTAAGCAGGGTGGTGGTACCTACCTGTGCGGACTCACAAGACGTCCTACAACTAGTAATTACTTACACTACCGTAATTACTCCTGGTAGGATGTGCGTTTAGTCCTCAGTTGGTCCTCCCGATCCAGTAACGGTGCTTTTAGGTACTTCAAGCACCGGTCACCGTTCTCGTCGAACCCGACGAAGGGCTCGACGAGTAAATTAACCCTCAGACACAGCCCACTGAGTTTCTCGCCGGATCTTCTCAGTGGGTCGCGTTTCCGATCCGGTGGTAGATTCTGCGAAGCACGGCTCTTGCTAGGGCTCGTGTTAGCAACGTCGTCAGGTTTGAGACTCGTGAGCTCACCTACTAGTTAAGGTTACGCTGGAATAGCCTCTCAAGGCTACCAGCTCAGGTAGGAAAAAAAAAACTTCAGTTGGCTATCATTGTGAGACCTAAATCTGCTGGTTTTACGAACGAGACAATGAAATTTATAAGTTACTAGCCGTATTCGCCCGCTTCGCTGGTCATTTAAAATTAACATTATTATTTATTGTCATTATTATTAGCGAGTCCAACACTGCTCAAATAAATATTAGCCTATCAATTAAGTACGTGTATTTTCTACATGGACACCAAGTTTCAAGTCAATCGGATGCACGGTTCAGTAAGTTATAACGGAACATCCGTAAAAACCACTGTAGATTTATATATTAGTATAGACACATCGTCTCAAGGTACCATCCTTTGATGGGCTTTGTGTTTGAAACTGTGTTTGAAACTTATCGAACGGATATGAACCTATTCACTGACAGCCTAAGAGGCTATTCCAGTTACGCCCGGACGGGTGGGTAAGCTCACGGGCTCAACCTGAGAGAATTTGTTAACACTGGCCCTAGCAAGAGCAGTGCTTCGCTGACTCTTCTTTTTATTTTTTTTATTGCCTAGATGTGTGGACGAGCTCACAGCCCACCTGTTGTTAAGTGGTTACTGGAACCCATAGATATCTACAACGTAAATGCGCCACACACCTTGAGATATAAGTTCTAAGGTTTCAGTATAGTTACAACGCGGCTGCCCTACCCTTCAAACCGAAACGCATTACTGCTTCACGGCAGAAATAGGCGGGGCGGTGGTACCTACCCGTGCGGACTCACAAGAGGTCCTACCACCAGTAATTACGCAAATTATAATTTTGCGGGTTTGATTTTTATTACACGATGTTATTCCTTCACCGTGAAAGTCAATCGTGAACAATTGTCAAGTACGTATTTCATTAGAAAAATTGGTACCCGCCTGCGGGATTCAAACACCGGTGCATCGCTATATACGAATGCACCGGACGTCTTATCCTTTAGGCCACGACGACTTACTCTACTCGTACCACCGCATCAGAATCGCGACCAACGGAGAAGGTCCGGCGGGAAACTCAGTGGGCTGATTTCCGCATTAAAACAGTCATTCGTCTATCCACTGCTCGCTTAACAACGAGTAGGCCGTTAACTTGTCAAGACGCCCAAGACGAGAGCATTAAGAAGAAAATATTAACACATTAAATGTTACATATATAATAAAAACGCATTCGAAAAATGTCATTATTTTTAATCGGCCTTTTAAAATAACGATGTTTAGAAAGACAAGAGAGTCATCATATTTTTTGTGAGACCACCCAGAAAGAGCTTTGACTAATTAATTAATGTTCTACTGCCAGAATACTACATCGGGCAGATCGTAAAGAACACTGTTCATATCTGATACTAGCGACCCGCCCTCGCTTCGCTTCGGAAACATTAAATTTTATTATTGATTGATAGCTGAGTCCCGCGACGTTACCCGTGGTTATTGTTGTACAGCGAGTGAAGCCGCGGGGCGAAGCTAGTCTAAAAAAAGTAGCCTAAGTTACTCCTTGTATCATCAGCTATCTATCAGTGAAAGTCCCGTCAAAATCGGTCCAGCCGTTCCAGACATTAGCCGGAACAAACAGACAGACAGACAAAAATTGTAAAAAATGCTATTTTGGTGTATGTACCGTATATATATTCATATGCATGTAGTAAAAAGAGGCTATTTCAATATTACAAACAGACACTCCAATTTTATGTATATGTATAGATTAAAATAGTCTTCGACTTTACCTCGCTTTAGTGAAAGACTTTAAGTTCCTAATCTATGTTTCACCATGTTGTTTATTGTCTATGTTTTCTGTATATTCTGTCACTATATTTATTAATGTTTCATAATGGGACTTTTTGGAGGGAACGCGAGGAGTGAAGTTGTGTAATTTGTTTTATTTTGTCTATTTAGTGTTTCTTCGGGTTTAAATGTGTAATAATGGTGGTTTATTAACTGTTTAGTATCTATGAACGTGCACAAATGTGGGAAAATATAACTAAGCCGCTGGACGTAGCTCCTCGGGATCCTCCAATAAGTCCACTGAAATAATCTCAATAAATGACCACCATTTTACTGAGATTATTTTTCATCCCATATCATCTCATCTCGTTTCATTTCGTGCCATGTTCCATATTAATCACCTTCATTTCACTTCACATTATCATTTTCCATATAAAAGTATATATTTAAATATAAAAGATTAGGCTGTATGGTATGACACTTTTGCCTTTCCAGTTGGAAAAATAAAACTACTAATACTACTACTTCGTGTATATGGTGTAATATAATATGGTCTGCCCTAAACTTAAATACTTATTATGTTGTTGTTGTTTTTATTTGATATAAATAAAGCCTACTCCTCATAGTTTTATCAGTTGATGGGATTTTATTTCGCTGAGTTTCAGGCAAGCAATTATAGCTAACGTTCCACAGAAACGGTAAAATCACTGACGCGTGTTTTTTTGTTGTTGTTGGGAAGGGCAGGTGAGCCAAAAACAACATTCGATCATGTATAATGATGACCCAAAATAGAATTTCCGTTTATTTCATTTGCTTCTGAATTCGAAAAAAAAAAACACAAAACAACGTTATGACGTGAACGGCAGAATACATTAATTACCTTTGCCTAATTCTAGCATCATTAAAAAATACTAAATGTCAATCAATATGACTCGTGAAAGAAAGATACAAAATTCTTACTTGAAAATGGCATAAAGTTAAAATTATTGCCATAAAGAAAAAAAAGAAAAAAAGATACAAAATTAAAAGATTGATTTTGTATTGTTTACACAAACTCATAAGAGTCTTGAAATGAATGAAGATTTCTAACGAAGTGTACAGGTCGACATAGTTATAAACAAGATAATGACAGAGTGCATAAGATTGATACATTTTTCTTTAAATTAGAAGAATGTGAAATAATTATTATTACGGCTACTCAATTGTATCAATAACGTCCTAAATGCTGCTTAATCTATGCATGGTGAAACAATGTCGGTTATCGCAGTATCAAATTATTTGTATGATAATTAGTTTAAGAGATAATTAGTTTAAGTAACCTTAGAACTTATATCTCAAGGTAGGTGGCGCATTTACATTGTAGATGTCTATGGGCTCCAGTAACCACTTAGCACCAGGTCTGCTATGAGCTCGTCCACCCATCTAAGCAAAAAAAAGAGCTCTAAGAATGCTACGAAGAAAAATAATATTAAGCCTTAGAGCGGGAACCGTCGATAGGTCGACTCTCTATCATTGCGTATAAAGTTTGGAGCGTCGGAATACCGACTATTACGCAGTTTGATTAAAGGTATTGGGTATTGACCTGTACGGACGTGTCTTAGCGCGCGCACATATAATGTTTTAATAACATTTATAAATAACCATTTATCATTCTGTGAATTTAACGTTGTTTTTTTTTTAAATAATATTTTTTCAAATGTCTTTTAGCAGTTTCTGCAAAATTATGTGAAAATAAACTCAGCGTTAAAAGGGTTAACGTACCCACATATTACGTCAATGCTAAATAATCACCGTACATTGTATGCATTATACATATTTACGTTCAAAGAAGTCGGCCCAAAAACCCTAAATCATTTGTGTTATGGCTTCATTATTATTGTTTTTTTTTAATAAAAACTCGGTCAGAACAGACAGAACAGAACAAAAAAAAAAACTGGACCACACAACGACCTCACCGTGCCCACGATACAGCTTCGTCTTCGACTATAAATACAGTTCTTATTTTTATAGAAATAAGGTGTATTTAATCTGCATAAATAAAATTGCGTTTAAACAAATTACATATTGTTGAAATTACCGGATTTATTTCGAACGATGACTCTCCGATTTGACGTATAATTTTTTTTAAAAGTTTGTTTCGTTTTTTTTGACTAGAACATGTTCAGGCATTAACCCTAATATAGACTAATATAATTTTGGCGCGAACAAGAGATGTGAGTCTGTGTGATTTGTTTTTGAATTTTGAAAGCTTTGTCAATTTAGTTTTTCTCCTATGATTTGAGTAACTCCGTCCGTCGATCTTATTTTAGAAGTAACTAGTCGTATTCGCCCGCTTCGCTGGGCATTTAAAATTAACATCATTATTTATTGTCATTATTATTAGGGAGTCCACTATAAATATTAGCCTATCCATTAAGTACATGTATTTTCTAGATGGATACCAAGTTTCAAGCCAATCGGGTGCTTGGTCCAGTAGTTATAACGGAATATCCTTCGATCAATACGAATAATGTACTATTATTGATCGAAGGGAATATCCGTAAAAACCACTGTAAATATATTAGTACAGATTACATAAGTGCTTAACAGTTATCCACGAACGACTTCATAAAAAGATTTTTTCATTTCGATTTTCTTTCTAACATTCCTATTTAAACATTTCCTATTTAAAAACGCGCATTTCCTTGTGAAAATGCCGATGTTGGATCCATTAAAGAAACAAATAGAACCCTAAAGCGATCTTCAGAATCTTAGCAACATTAATGGGAATAACGTGGTTAATGACACGGCAAAAATCTAACATAAACAGTAACCATGAAACGCCCCATAAAACTCACTACATTTTCATAATTACACGGTGTTTATATTAACTTGCGAGTTATTCAAGAGCACGCCCTCAAGCTTTGAGGTTAAAACTTAATTTCTTAAGTAAATAACCGTGAAGTACCGGCTGAAAACAGTTAGTTAAAAACTGGAGTATATTTTAAAAAGGTTTTTGTTCGGAAGCGTTTTTCCTCCACATAAACCTTAACCACAGATAAAGAAATGCTAGTGGTGTTGCCAACCCTCAAGGTTAGACGTCACTCTGCCCATTTTTATCGGAAGACTAGCTGATCCGGCAGACTTCGTAGTGCCTCAATCGAGAAATAAAAGACCTAAGCTTTTGTATAAAATAGACTTAAAACAAACAAAAGGAATCCGTCCGCCGGGGGACACATCAAAAGAAAAACAAAATTATTATTTTTATTTAGTTCCGAGCATTTTCATATTTATCTACCTTTTAAACCTTCTCTTGACTCCCACAAATAATTCAAGACCAAAATTAGCCAAATCGGTTCAGCCGTTCTCGAGTTTTAGCGAGACTAACGAACAGCAATTCATTTTTATATATAGAGAAGATGATCCGTAGCATTTACATGTCGCCTGTCACTTGCGGTTGTTTAAGCTCTAGCTAGTCAAAAACGTAGTCCATAGTCCGAATCAACTACTGGTCATTGGCTGATGTTGGCACTACCCTACTTGTTTCTGCCACTTCCTTATCCGTTCCACTGTGAAGCATGAGTTGCGGTTAGTATAGCCGATGTTACACTTTAAGATATGCGTCTCTAATCTTGATCTAATTATGTATACGCTTAGTACATTTGAGTCGACTATTATCAAAGCCGGCAATGTGACTTTTGGACAATTATTGGTAAATCAGAAAAACGAATTATTGACTTTGTATTCCATTGGCAGTCACAAACTCTTCTGAACGACATCTTAGATAAATAACAGGTTAAGTATTAACCTTTATTTAATGCAGGTTTTGAACCGTATTCTTTGAAGGAGACGATTATATTCAAATCAATCTGTATTGACATATCAATAACATTTTTTTGTCCAAATGCACAGATTGCCACCTTAGATAATAGACGACTCATTTATAACAGTTCATTGCACAATAGAATTGTGAATTCAATTTTTCATTTGTTTTAATTATTCATCATTTAATATTCTTCGATAGGCGTGGCAGTTGAAAACAAAGTGTCATGCATTTTTTTTTCAGTCGAGGCTCACCTGATGATTGATCATCGTCATTGGTGTAAATCAACAATTAGTGCGTTCTATCAGGCCCTTTTTTTGGTCAGAAGGAACGCCGGGCTTTCTCCACTCGGGATGGAGGGCGGGGCATGTCGGAGTCGAGCTGACTAAAACCTCCTGTCGCTCAACAACCCACGTCCGAACCTCGTATGAGACAGAACTGATGTTTTTTTTTTTTATTGCCTTTGTAGACAGACGGGCATACGGCCCACCTGATGGTGAGTGGTTACCGTCGCCCATGGACTTCAGCAATGTCAGGGGCAGAGCCAAGCCGCTGCCTACCGAAAAGGGAAAGGGGGAAAGTGGAGTGCTTAGTGCGGAGCACATCTCTCCCATCACCCTCCCCCTCGTCGCAACAGGCTAACACGTACGAATCTGAGTCGATCTGATCACGAAATCTGATTTAGTTTCAGAGTCCGCAGAGTCGCTACTCATTCAAAACAACATAAATGCGCCACCCACCAAGAGATATAAGTTCTAAGGTCTCAAGTATAGTTACAACGGCTGCCCCACATTTCAAGCCGAAACGCATTACCGCTTCACGGTGGAAATAGGTGGGGTGGTGGTACCTATCCGCGCGGACTCACAAGAGGTCCTGCCACCAGTAATAAAGTACCCTCTAATAGAACGGTCAAGCTCTTTGACCGTGTCTAAATCTTATTCAATCCGTGACGATGACGTGACGTGACGGATGTTGATTTTAAGGCCACGGTCATTAACCCGTCACTTTGACACGGTGAGAACTCATTTCCCCCGTGGAATACGTTGAAGAGCCTAAAAAATTCTCTGATTGCTTCTAACACTAAATTGTATTCATTATTTAGGAAAAATCGTTTAATTCATGAAACAAAATGAAACGAATTTTAATGAGTGTATTGGAATATCACAATTCAGATATCACCACAAGCCCCGGTCACCGTCCTCGCCTAACCCGTCGCTTGCGACGAAGGGCTCGACGAGCGAATTAACCCATAGACACAGTCCACTGAGTTTCTCGCCGGATCCTCTCAGTGGGTCGCGTTTCCAATCCGGTGGTAGATTCTGTGAAGCACTGCTCTTGCTAGGGTTCGTGTTAGCAACACTTCGGTTTGAGCCCCGTAAGCTCACCTAGACACGTTAGGGTAAAGCTGAAATAGCCTCTCACGGCTACCAGCATAGGTAGGAAAAAAATTAACAAACAAACCAGTTAATCACATGCCTGATGTGGGAATCGAACCCACGACCCTCAGCGCAACAGTCGGCCGCTAATTACTACACCACCGAGTCACACAAAACCAATAACACGGTCAAATACCTAAATCTCCGTAAACGATAACAAAGTTACCTTGAAAATTCAAAGCACCGTGTTTACATTACGATTTATTAGTTTACATCTCACTTACTTAATTACGGTGCTTGTAATTATTTTGTTATGATCGTTAATTATAGATAAGACAAATTCGTTGTTACCGGTAAACAATTTACCCTAATAGAAAAAAAAACTTTAAAGGGATTCTTGAAGGTTAATTACTGTTTTAAATCGATCAACAGTTGTTATTCCTAACGTTGTATGCTGTTGTCGAAGATCAATGAGTTAGAGAAACTGATTGTACACTTTATTTGTTTACCAGAACTCGATTTCGATTAATATAAAAATAAATTTACAATTCTATATTTATTGAGATTAGGAGGTGTCGAAAACGAAGATCTTCCGAATGTTATTTATTGTTCGAAACTTTTATATAAAATTGTAAATTTATATTGAACATTTCGTTAGCACGATTCAGACATATTTGTATTACTCTCTTTTTTTTTTTTTGGTCAGGGGCAATCGCCGGACTTCCGCCCTTCACTGGGGATGGAAGGCGGGGCATGTCAGAGTCGAACTGACCAAAACCTCCTGTCGCTCAACAACCAACGTCCAAACCTCGCATGAGACAGAGCTCATGAAAAGGCAAAGGGGGGAAGTGAAGCGCTTAGTGCGGAGCGCATCTCTTCCATCACCCGGATGCTCTTGCGTACAACGCGTGCAGAGCAGCTTGCACGTCGTCTTCTTAGGCCCCCCTCGCCGGTCCCCAGGCCGATATGTGTATTTCTCCCTACCTATGCGCTGATAACCTAAAAGACTATTCACACCTTGACGGGTAGGTAAGCTCACGGGCTCAACCAACCTAGCAAGAGCAGTGCTTCGCTGAATGTACTACCGGATAGGAATCGCGACCCACTGAGAAGATCCGGCGAGAAACTCTTTAGGGTCAGACCTCTATCTAATATCTTATTTTTTGTGATAGCTACAAAGACATAATGTCAAGAAAATTGTTTTAGGGGACATCTTGTTTGGCAAAATATGAATAGAAAGCTTAGGAAACAAAAAAAAAAAAGGAAAAAATTTTATGAAAATAAATTATGGAATACAATAAGTAAATATAGATTTTGTATTTCTCTGAATTTTACCCTTCGCGTTTAGTCGAGGCGCTAGAGCTTAATCTAGAATTTAAACGGCTTGTAAAATCTAAAAGCTGGATATTATTATGAGCTTTTTACTGCAAGATTCTGTTTTACGACAGCTTGTTGCGAGTTTAAATACTCTATATTCTTGGATCCGATATCAAAGCTGTTTTTTTGAAATTTCATGATAAAAATTCTTAATCAACAATCTTGTCATAGCTATTGACCTTGTTACTCAAGGTGGACAGAGGTTGCGTGCTGGTGTCTGGTCATCTGCAAATTAGCTACACGCTCCACTAAGGTTAACTAATTTCAGAGTTTTATGGTATATAGTTTGCCATTATCATCATCATCAGCCTGATCTCTTCACTGCTGGATGTAGGACTCAGCCATAGTCCGCCACAATGAACGGTTTTTCGCCATTCATCTGCCACATGTTCCGGGTTTACGGGTACTCTATCTGGAAGAACTTGGAGAATAGGGGAGTATGCACCAACCCCGTTATGGCGGAAGACGCTTTAACAATAATTTACGGCTTAGTCTCGTGTCATTGCCGCTATATTATTGCAGTCTTTTCGAATACTATACGGCTTTCCTGGTCACGGACGACGAAGCGGTCGCGAGAGATTAAGCCGTAAATAAATAATAGTTTAAAAAAACTAACAAAATAAGATAATTTTATAGAAAATCCAACTAAAAAATAGAAAATAAACTTTAATAAATTTGAATTAAAAATAGTGTAATAAAAGAATGAAAGGAAATCTATCGTAAGCCCATCAACAAGTAACCGCCTCAAAAGGTCACAAATCATTTGAAACACGTAACCAAATTAAACATCTCATTATATATCGAATCTCGGTTTCCGAGACCTCATTATCGTGATTGATGATAATAACTTGTCACTTGTGATTGTGGTCGCGTGTGATTAATAATCTCTCGTGATACTGACGCGGATGAAAGCTCGCTTGATTGTTTTTTTATCGGTCTTCAAATCATCTTGGACAACTAGGGCATGGCGACTCCAATGGTCTATGTTTTAGTGGATTCAGCCAATGCTGTTGTATATAGGTGTTGATATATTTTTATTTTAACACACTATAAAGCCGATATTGATTTTTAATCTCATAGTAACGGGTCGACGAACTCACAGAAACTTCTTGTTAGGAAGAAGGATAGTTGAAAACACGTTTTTTATTGTATATATGTGTGGACGAGCTCACAGCCCACCTGGTGTTAAGTGGTTACCGGAGCCCATAGACATCTACAACTTAAATTCCGCCACCCACCTCGAGACATTAGTTGTAAGGTCTCAGTTTGATAGTACAAGATAGTACAAGTTTTTTTTTTTAAAATACAAATAAAATTTTATCCCTAAAAATATCCCCAAAATTTCACCCCCTAAAAAAATCCCTGTATAGATTTTTCCTCCCTAAACTGGGGGGGGGAAACCCCGCAGTTGGCATAACTGGCCCCACCCTTCAAACCGAAACGCATTACTGCTTCACGGCAGAAATAGGCAGGGTGGTAGTACCTACCCGTATGGACTCACAAGAGGACCTACCACCACGGTAGGTGGTTTGACGATAGTTATCATGGTGTAGAAAGTATTCGACAATTGCCTATATCGCGATAACGACATTTCGAACGAAATATAAGTATCGAATAACAATATTCCTACCGTCGGTCTACTGAGCAATTCCATCAGCTCAAGCTCAGCCAAGATTTCACCATTGCTGATCCCTCCGAACTGGTGATCCGGACGTGATTTGACAATGCATGCTCTTGATTAATTTCAAAACACTTTCAATTCTGAAGTCAAGTCAAGAATTGCCAATTTACAAGATGTTCTGAAGTACATCTGACGTCACATAACATTGCAGTGATTCAGTGTACCTGCACGCAGACACTGGGAATTCCAAATCACTAAAAAGATCCTTGACTTCTTTCACCGGAACTTAAAGCAGAGTAAATGCATTGCACATCGCGAAATAACATTATTTATTAGGTACGTAAATAAACCAAAACAATAAAATTGCCTTTTTTATTACCTTTTTAGGCAGACGAGCATACGGTCCATCTGATGGTGAGTTGTTACCGTCGCCCATGGATGTCAGCAATGCTAGGGACAGAGGGAACTGACTGACTTGCTGATTAAGATCAATGTAAAGTTAAGGTACGGACGGGTCCGGAAAATAAGAAATCAGCTTTTTTTTCCTATATAACCTGATAGCCTTGAGAGGCTATGTCAGCGTAACTATGCGAGTAGGTGAACTCACGGGGCTCAAACCGGGAGTGTTGCCTACACTGGCCCTAGGAAGAGCAGTGCTTCGTAGAATCTACCACCGGATCTGAAACGCGACTCACTGAGAAGATCCGGCGAGAAACTCAGTGGGCTGTGTCTTTGGCTTAATTTACTCATCGAGCCCTTCGTCGCAAGTGACGGGTTGGGCGAGGACGGTGACCGGTGTTTGTGGTACCTAAAAGCACCGTTAATAGATCGGGAGGATCCGTAATGACGTGTTCAAGGCGACGTCAACTGTTCCAAATCGGGCAACCATTTTTTATCTGGGTCTTTTATGTTAATATACATTTGGGTATATCTGGTTCGCACAGTACAGAGAATTCTGATTTTGGGCCAGATAACCATCCGTGACTTGTTTCTGACTATTATTATTATTTACAAACTTCATAGGGCGTATTGTACAGACGTATTCACAACGGTCCTACTTCTCCCTGCCACTAAGTAATCGTGTGTGTTCGCTTTGAAGAATGGGACGGGTCACATGTGACGAAGTGGATCTCGGTATCTTCATTATGAGGCTTTTAGTGTCCATCTTCCACTTAACATCCCTAATCTTAATATCCTGTTTTTTTTACTTGACACTAAGATGAGTGGACTCGTGTTAAGTGGTCACCGGAGAACATAAACATCAACCACATCAGTTCTAAGTCTCAGTTTGATAGTACATCGGCTACTCCATCTTTCAAAGCGAAACGTATTACTGCTTCACGGCAGAAATAGGCAGGGTGGTGGTACCTATCCGTGCAGACTCGCATAAAGTCCTACCAATACCACGTTATTCCACTAGTAAATATATAGCTATTATCTATGTTATTGACACGTGAGACAGCTGCTAGTGCTACATGGACATAGTTAATAACGTGGGCTAACACCAAGGCTGACGGCTTGTCCGCTTGCGAACTGATAAAAATAACTTATAGATTCTAAAATCTAGACTCAATCGATTTGTGAAAATAAAATTGTCGTATCCATTTTATCTCTAATTAGTGACCTAATTCTTTGTTGTTTTCAATGAATCTATTACACTGCTCCGTGAGTGAATGTCGCCGCTTCTGTCCATGGACAACACCAGACACACACACATTATTATTATCGTCTATCTATATACGTTACTGAGGTATTATTGACGCTCCATTTGCTTTGTTAAAAATTTAACGTGTTACTATGTGATTCAATAGGAATATTTCAATCGAGTGAGATCGATAAAAGTGTTTGTTTATTCGTCGAGTCTTGAAAAAAGGTTTATTATTTCGCGCCGCTTTCGCTCAATTAAGAAAAACAACAGAAACTCGGAATAGGAAAGGGTAAAGATTAGATTGAAATCGAATCTATACTATATCTATACTATAATAATATTATAAAGAGGAAAGATTTGTTTGTTTGTTTGTTTCGAATAGGCTCCGAAACTACTGGACCGATTTGAAAAATTCTTTTTCCATTAGAAGCCGACATTGTCCCTGATGAACATAGGCTACTTTTTTTTTTTTTTTTTTGTTTCATGTGTGTTTTAATGTTTCCGAAGCGAAGTGAGGGCGGGTCGCTAGTAATATTATAAAGATGAAAGATTTGTTTGTTTGTATTGAATAGGCTCCGAAACTATTGAACCGATTTGAAAAATTCTTTCATTGTTTGGAAACTACACTATTCATGAGTGACATAGGCTATAATCTTTTGAAAAAAATCAGGGATCCTTACTAAAACTCCAATAATGTAACCCAAGGTGTAACAAAAATTACCTAAAATATCCTTTACATCGCGTGTCCTGCGAAAAGTATTGATGATAGAATAAAATAATGTACGGCTTTGTGGAACACATTATTATTTACAAAAATTGTGGCGATAGCATATGTCTAACTATTATAGTTATGCCGCAATAAGTGTTATTTTATTTTAAAAAATAAAACAACGTCAAATACCGTTGAAATTTTTGTTAAAGACCCGAGCGGAGCCGGAGCGGGCCTATAGTTTAATAATAAGTATATTAAGTTGAGAACATTGCGGCAACTTAGTTTGCAGTTCAAGCTGTTAAGATTACAGACAGCCCTATTGGCATTCTAGGTCACAGACTTAACCCAGGTCTTGGGCAACCAGTACTTTGTTATTCAAATTTATTTGCGACATAAGCGTGTCCCGGACCGCAATTAGGAGTTTACTGTCGATCGCTTATCTGTTATTACTATGTACTATACCGCTGGGTTTTTGATAAAACACTATTATTCTTAGAATATTTTTAGGAATACATCGTCTGATAAAAATCAAACCCGTGTAGACTCATACTCCAGAGCCAGTAAATAAATACACAGATTGCAATAGTTCACTTAATACTGCTTTATTTGTAACTCCACTTGTACAATCTTTAGATATCTGCTCACTACTGAATACACTGATTTCTGTGTCGTTTTTTCAGACTACCGTCTTTTTTATTATGTTACGTCCCCACTACTGCCATTGCTCCCACTAACAGTGTTGCTATTTGACAATCCGATAATTGCCTTAAGTTTAACATGATACATTTTATTATTTTTGTTTTAATTATTTTACAATAAACCTTACACCCGCAAAATTATATTTTGCGTAATTACTGGTGGTGATAGGACCTCTTGTGAGTCCGCACGGGTAGGTACCACCACCCCGCCTATTTCTGCCGTGAAGCAGTAATGCGTTTCGGTTTGAAGGGCGGGGCAGCTGTTGTAACTATACTGAGACTTTAGAACTTACATCTCAAGGTAGGTAGTGGATTTACGTTGTAAATGTCTATGGGCTCCAGTAACCACTTAGCACCAGGTGGGCTGTGAGCTCGTCCACCCATCTAAGCAATAAAAAAAACAGGATACCGTAAATACTTTAGACTACTTATCTCGTGTCTTGTACCCGTCGATCACGTCGGGGTCACCAGTTTGGGAAGATATACGACAAAGGGAAGATCTTCCACCGAGCGGGTGATATTTGCTCGGTAGACCGACGGTCCGAATGTTGTTGTTCGGAACTTGTATATATGCGCTTTATCTTGAAAATGTCGTAAGCGAGATTCAGGCATCTGTCAATTATCTTGCGTTGTATGATGGCTACCCGCCACATGCTCAAACATGCGTTATCATAAGATCGATAATAAAACGGTGACATTATAATTAATCGGTTTTCGTGGCGTGTGATCTCCACCGAAGAAATTACGGCAAAATTCTGTCCGCTATCTAAATTCCACCCGCCAATATATCACGGGGATTTCACTCGGAGACTATTCATCTATATATTAATACGTGAAGCAAAAATTTTGTATCCATTTTACGAAAATTGCGCGGACGGAGGAGTATGAAATTTTCCAAACTTATAGAGAAGGAGTGCAGAATGGTAATTTATTTTTTTAATTATGCATAAAAATACATTAAATCAATAAAGAAAAACATTACACACACTACCATGTATTTGACACACACACGCATGCATACTATTTGTTTATTGTCAAAATGTTCTTATTGCTTATACGAATAGTCTGTGGTCAAATTGAGAATAGATTAAATATTGTTTATCTTTCTTAATATTTGTCTAAAGTATACATAGTCTTAGCTGAATCTGTGATTAAAGAAGTATAATATGTAGTCTTTGAAAATAGTATCATAATAATGTACAAACTTATAATTTCACTTAATTATAGTCGAATTTCAACCACTAGTCTTATACCTTTGAGCGAACAATTCTTGTATATATGTAATCTGAATCTCGGAAACGGCTCCAATGATTTTCATAAAACTTAGTATACAGGGGATTTCGGGGGCGATAAATCGATCTAGCTACGATTTATTTTCAGTAAATGTTGTTTTATTCGTATTTTCGATAATCAACGCTTCCCGACATCTATTGGCGAATATTAATACTATTTTTATTAATTGAGGGCAACTAACCGCTTTAAAGACACAACAAGATGGCGTTATCAAAAAAAAAAACCATCATCTAATTCTATTAATGAGCTAAACGTTAAAACTACGGTTATAATTAAATCGGGAGTGACACTATTAAATTTATGAGCCAAGGAAGATGTTTCTTTTTGTGCATTGATACCTACATTTTTTTTATTAATTTTTCCATCTTTGAAATTTATCAGATTAATTTTTGTATACTATCCTCCGTGCTCATAATAACGTTTCATTCTGTCTTTGAGCTAAACAGTAACCGCTTGTAATCAGGTCGGCTGTGTGCTGATTCGCCTATCTAAAGTATACGTTGCAGAGATTGAAACATATGTTCCACACAGCAAAAGCTCTAAACAAAACTTTAATCCGTTCTAAGTGATTAAAAAACAGCTATTTGTAGTTAATATATTGCCTTACAAATGCATATAAAATTGTTCTTATTTACATATTATAGTTCACTAGCGACCCACCCTCGCTTCGCTTCGGAAGCTGTAATTTATTATTGATTTCTCCACCATTTAATGGATGTTATTATACATAAAAACCTTCCTCTTTAATCACTCTATCTATTAAAAAAAGTCGTATCAAAATCCGTTGCGTAGTTTTAAAGATTTAAGCATACATAGGGATATAGGGACAGAGAAAGCGACTTTGTTTCATACAATGTACCTAGTGATATTTCAAAGCATTGATACATTTCTCCATACAGTGGCGAAGTGGCGACTGATTGAAAGCATCTGCGAAGGCTTACTCGAGTGAAAAACTTATTTTTATTTCACTCAATTAATTCCTCGAACGCCATAATTAAATAAACCCATAAACGACAATTATGGAAAGAATTTCTATAATATATTTTTAATTGAATTTATTGACCGATATAATGTCACGAGGCATCTGTCAAATAAACATTGGTACATATAGTTATGAGGCAATTCAGCCGATACGACCTGAAGACGTGAGAGAAACTTATAAAATAGAAAGAGAAAAAAAACTTTATACACATTGCATTGATTTATTATATTAACTTAACCCGTCGCGCATTAACTTTGATGATTTCGAATCGGCTGACCATAAGTCAGCGTGTTCCTTATTTTTATTTTCAAATATTTATGTGCCTATTTCTGTAATACAAAGTTCAACGAACCCGAAAGCTCACCGTGAAACTTATAGATCTGTTTTATTTCGGGACTAATTTTTCCCCGTTTGGTAATACTACGAGTCGAAGCACGTGATTGCCGTATGGCCGAAACATAGACAGGATGGTGGGAACAAGGGGGCTCACGGCCCACCTGTTGTTAAGTGGTTACCGGAGCCCATAGACATCTACAACGTAAAAACCGCAACCCATCTCGAGATATGAGCTTAATAATAAGGTTAATGGCCTGCATGAGATTTGCCTACTGAAGTAAAAGGTATACAATTTTAAGGCCAAAAGATTGACAATACGTTGACTGATTCAAAATGGAATGGGTTTTTATTGCCCTTGTGAGCAGACGAGCATACGGCCCACCTAATAGTGAGTGGATACCGTCGCCCATGGACTTCAGCAATACTAGGGGCAGAGACAAGCCGCTGCCTACCTAATAGAAAGCAATTCGGTAATGAATAACTGACATCCGCTTGTGACGTCACGTCGTAAAGAAACACGCGTGCGAGAGAGACAACTAAGATACTCCAAGCTCCCATTACGTTCTATCTCAAAGTTCTGATTACTGTCCTTGACCAACACTTTCAAAGGGGGTTTTCCAATAAATAAAAAAATGATGAATAAAGAATGAGGTCGAGTGTGATGCGGATGCTACCTTGAGACATGAGCTTGAGGTTGTGATAGCGTGTTTTGATAATTTCGAAATAAATATAAAAAGTATGCACGAATAAGTTCTAAGAATTGTTTGAGGAAAACCCGCAAACAGTTAATTGTCAACGGGTAATCTAACCTAAGTGTTTGTATTTAGAGTTCAAAACACCTTGACCGCGGCTATTGTCAGATTCGTTTTCGATAGATTAGTGTATTTAAAAATTTAACAATCAATCGCAATTCCAGATGGAATATTTTAAAAATTAAAAAAAAAAGTTTCATTTTGGGGTTCCGTTGAGAATAAATTATATACTAAATATAAATAGTATTTTTTTTACAGCTTTCTAGATTTAATTATTATTAAAATATAAAAAAATTACTATGTATATTCATTAATAATAAAATGAATTATATTTAATTATGTATAAATTATGCAACCAACTCTAACAATGAACCTAAAACTAAAAACCATAAAAAAAAATTAAAATATATTATTAAAAGGAGTCCCTTTAGGCAAGGTACTGACATTTTTTTTTATTTTTTTTATTGCCGTATAGGCAGACGAGCATACGGCCCACCAGATGGAGAGTGGTTACCGTCGCTCGTGGACGTCAGCAATGCCAGGGGCAGAGCCAAGCCGCTGCCTACCGTTTAATACTCTCCACAAACCTCGTTTGAAGAAGGACATGTCATAGCGCTCGGGAAACACCGTGGAGGGGAGCTCATTCCATTGCCGGATTGAATAGATGATTGATAGCATTGAATACCTAGACTAATTCTCTGTCCAAGGTAGCCTCCAGCCCTTCGGTCTAAATCTCTATAAACTAATACTAAAAAGTCTAAATCTCGTCGTCTGTCTATCCTCCTGCGTGAGGCACATACCGGCGATTTGACCCGGAGACTATTCCCATACCACAATTCACCACACATTATAACTGTATCGAAAATGCGAATTGTAAATAGCTTGACTCTACAAAATATGTTCACCACATACAAGCATATCACATATGTTTATATGTGTGTAAAAGGACTATACATATATGTATATCCACATAATATATAAGCAAATCGGACATGTTTATATATTTTTAAAAGGACTATACGTCAATGTGTATTTATTAGGTTATTTTTTAATGATAAATGCCTTTTTTTTTTATTGCTTAGATGGGTGGACGAGCTCACAGCCCACCTGGTGTTAAGTGGTTACTGGAGCCCATAGACATCTACAACGTAAATGCGCCACCCACCTTGAGATATAAGTTCGAAAGTCTCAAGTATAGTTACAACGGCTGTCCCACCCTTCAAACCGAAACGCATACTGCTTCACCGCAGAAATAAGCAGGGTGGTGGTACCTACCCGCGCGGACTCTCAAGAGGTCCTACCACCAGTAAAGATAAGGCTTAATAAGCTAGTAATTTTTTTACTATCAGAAATTAATTTCGATCGACTACTTTCTTTTTCAGTAACAGGCAACTTTGCTTTGCTAGGCTATGCTTTCGGTATTGCTGATGTCCTTGAGCGATTGTGAACACTCACCATCAGGTCTTTACTGGTGGTAGGACCTCTTATGAACTGGTGGTAGGACCTCTTATGAGTTCGCGCGGGTGGGTACCACCGCCCTGCTTATTTCTGCCGTGAAGCAGTAATACGTTTCGGTTTGAAGGGTGGGGCAGTCGTTGTAACTATACCGAGATCTTAGAACTTATATCTCAGAGTGTGGCGCGAGCCTCCGACATGTTAACATCGTTTCCGCGTAGCTCCGTACTAAAAAATCCGATAAAATAGGAAAAAGTCAACGTATCTCTATGACCAAGGTGTCAAAGGACTTATCTCGTTGAGCTCCATATAGTGAAGTGTAGTGCAGTACCGGATTAGTGTTGGAAAGTGTTTTAGTGTGAATAATTAGCTTTTTTGAGGTTAACACTCAAAAAACATCCACTGAATCACTCACAGCCCGAGATCCACAAAAGCCACAGAGTCGAGCGATACGTCATTATTCGCGCCTCGGCAGGACCAGTCTACAGGTGCTTTTATGGAAATTCTACGACCTCCCACTCTGGAATAAGGAGACAAAAACCGAAAACCACGTGGCCACGTGGTCCGGGAACGCGACGCTCCACAGACTTCGTTCAAGGTTTGGATGCTGCAGCTTGAATAAAGAAGAGGTTTGGTGCAATTTCTAGAAAATGTTGACAATAACTTTTATAGTTATAAGAATTAGAAATTTAAAACTTTGAACCTGTATATCTCTAAAAGTAGATCGATAACATATATTTTTCAAGAAGCTCTGCGTTGCGCGTAAACTTGATTTACATAACGAAATTCTAAAAAAAAAAAAAAAAAACAGGGGGTGGGGGAAGCGGTTTTGGGCCTTGAACGAGTCTCCTTGTTTTCGGCAGGGAATATTGGTTTTCAGGAGTTTTTAAGAGAAAACTTTTTTCTGTTTAAACCACTGTCACAATATAGTCTTTATACGCCCTATATTGGCATACGAAACCGCGAGCTCAAGTGGTTAAAGTCGGACTTTGACGGCCATTTTGATCTTCTTTAGGCTGTCATATCCCCGGATCCCGAGGGTCGCAGAAGATCGCGGTTTTCAGCATAGAGGTAGATCTGAAACTCTATACACGGTTTTATAGCGGAGACGTCTGATGAAGCATACCCCCAACTAGAATAAACAACCTCTCAATCACTACACCACATCATCCCAGAGCCGAGCAAATCACGTAGCAAGATGTCTTCCAAATCAACTTCGAGCGTAAAAGGCAACACCAGAGCTGACCCGAAAACAGGGACGCGAGGAACTGATCGTGTCCTCAAAATATCTCGTCTGGAAGCACCCGACATGGTAATGAGGGAGGAGAAGAGGAAGAAAACCCAAGCTCCTCTGCCCAACACCGAAAAAGGGGACACTCCGGTCAGCCTAGCCACTATCCTAATAACCCCCTCAGACGCTGGCACTGGACATGCCGGTGACACAAAGGAGAAACACCCCTTGACCGTAGCAGAAACACAAGAAGCACAACAGTTACGGGGTGGAGCTGCATCATTAAGAATCAAAACGCAATTAAGGCAGGCCAGTGTAGCTGAAGAAATGTCGGCTCTAACCACCTCAGACTGCCTCGAAGACCTTGAGGACAGAAAAAGCACGGACGGCCGATTTTCACTCAACAACTCATCAAGCGCTGGACCAAACAGGTTAATGAATGGGCTTCCAAAACGAGCAAACGAAATACTACAGGAGGCCAAGGCAGAGTTGGAGAGATCGGGAAACCTCAAAAGGGAGATAAGAGAAAATGTGGTCGCATCCCTTCAAGAGTTGTATGAGATGGTACTAAGACTAGCCGACTCACGCATTTTACTCATGCTCGAGGCCCATAGAACCAAACCAAATGAAACGAAAAACATTGACAGAATCAGAGCCAAGCACACAAACGAGTTGAAAGATGCCCTCAACAAATATGAAGAACTGGATGGCCATATTCTAACACTCAACAAAGACACGGAAATGGTACGACAAATAATCCTGAGAGACGTTCATGATGAATTAGCAAAGGTTAGACAGAACCAGGAAAACTCCTCTAAGGAAATTAAGAATACCCTAACAGAGTTAAATACCCAAGTACAGAACATAAATAGTCAGATCACGAACATCCAAATGCATATTGGGACAAATACAGCAAATACTCTACCCGAATTGGAGGAAGTGAACAGGCGAATACAGGAAGTCCAAGACACCCTACTTCACTTTACACAGGTACCGAAAAAATCGACGGAGGAAAGACAAGATAAAACTCCAATTGAAACCTCATACCTGAGAGACACCATACAGAAGTCGGTCGAAACCGCCCTTGAAATTAGTGAACTAGGGGTAATCAAGGAACTCTGCAGCGATACCAATCAAAAGATGGCCGAAACCAAGGATAACACTGCAACTCTCCTGGGACGGACCAACAAAGATGAAGAAATGGGAAGAGCTCTAAAATCAGAAATAACAAAAATCAAGGACGACATAGCAGATCTAAGAGATGTGTCAGTGGAAGCAGTGGCCCCCATCCGTACGGCCATTGAAGAGATAAGAGGAGAAATTAAAACATCAGAGAGACGATCAAATAGGATACCAGAAAATGTGGAAGGACAAAGAAAGAGTAAAATCCCGTCAAGAGTACCACCAACTGATCCAAATTGGCCAATAGTACTTGAATCAGTAGATCCCCGCTCAACCAGCGACGATATCATAAAAAACGTTAAAGGCAAAGTAGACCCTGTCGCACTAGGAATAGCTATCAATGGAATCAGGAAGATCCGAAACCAGAAGGCCATAGTCTGCTGTGATTCTGAGAAGGATCGCAAAGCCTTTTGCCAGGCTCTCAAGAACGCAGAACCCAAGCTGTCAGCCAAGATCCCCAGCACCAAAAACCCACTACTAAAACTCCCAGGGGTAGCTAATGACATGACCAACAGCCAGATAGAAGAAGCAGNACTAGGAATAGCTATCAATGGAATCAGGAAGATCCGAAACCAGAAGGCCATAGTCTGCTGTGATTCTGAGAAGGATCGCAAAGCCTTTTGCCAGGCTCTCAAGAACGCAGAACCCAAGCTGTCAGCCAAGATCCCCAGCACCAAAAACCCACTACTAAAACTCCCAGGGGTAGCTAATGACATGACCAACAGCCAGATAACAGCCAGATAGAAGAAGCAGTCATTAAGCTGAACAAAAGACTTTTGGTGGAGGTGGAAAACAAAGATCTCAAGGTCAAGGTGCAGCGAAGAACAAAGGGAAGGAACTCACTGGTGGCCAACGTAATTTTGGAAGTCAACTACAAGATATGGACCAGACTAAAAGATCTACGCTTAAAAATAGGCTATCAAGTGGTGTCAGCTACAGATCACTCCCCAATCAGACAATGTTACAACTGCCTAGGATTCGGTCATTTGGCTCGAGATTGCAACCAAGAATCCAACAAGTGTGGATACTGCGCACAACAATACGATAGCAGAATCTGTGCAAACAAGAATGGCCCACCAACTTGCGCTAATTGCAAAAAAGAAACAGGTATGGCCACTGCACACCCAGCCTACAGTAGGGAATGTCCGATTTGGCAATTTTCTTTCTTTAAGTAATATAATAGTTTCGGTAGATAGTATGGATTTATTATTTGTAGACACTTTTCGAGCAACAGTTTTGAGAGTATTTACAAAATAGCAGTATGTCGTCTCAATTGCTTTATTGTATTCCTTTTGTTCTTTTCTCTCTAGAAATTCTTTTAAATTGTTCATTATCTCTAAGTTATTTTTAATGTCCACATAGGGAGTCAATCCAGTTTGCAGCTTTCGACTTTTCTTTGTATGTGACGCTCGTAACGTTGCACGTATCATTTTATGGTCCGAATTAAAATTTAAATTATGTAAAACTGACAGATCTTTAAAAACTTTTGGTTTATTGGTCATAATGTAGTCGATTTCATTTTTAAAGAGTCCATTTGGGGAAGTCCACGTCCATTTCTTATTCTTTTTCTTTTTAAAGAAACTATTCAAGATACTTAGTTTGTTTTCTAAACCGAAGTTAACCAAATGTTGTCCGTTTTTGCTCCTATTGCCATTGCCATATCTTCCTACAGTGTACTCTTCGCCACTACGACATTCCCCAATTTGTCCATTAAAATCACCCATTATTATTATATTTTTGTGAGCAGTATCAACAGTACTTTGTAATTTTTGGTAGAATTCCTCTATTTTGTTTGTGTCTTGTTTTTTATCTGCTTCAGTTGGCGAGTAAACCTGAATAATTGACCATAATTCGTCTCTGCTATTTTGTACGGGAAATTTGACGTTGAGTATTGCTATTCTTTAGGATATGCCCTTCAATTCCTCGATTCGGTCCGTATATTTTCTTTTTATCAAAAAACCAACTCCGTATTGTCCTCGTGTTTCTCCTTTATAATGCAGTATATACTTTCCGTGGTCTTCTATGCCTTCTCCCATTCTTCTCACTTCACTTAATCCAATAATATCCCAATTTATTTCATCAATTGCTGTTTCTAGTTCGATGAGTTTCTCTGGGGTTCTTAGTGATCGTGTGTTAAGCGTCGCTATGTGTATGTCGCAATTATTATTCCTTTTTTGGTTCTATCCTTAGAGGGTGCTGGTCGTTTTCTCCCACAATGACCAGTCGGCTTGGGAGAGAGTGTAGTTTTTCTATTGTATGTATTTTTGATTCTTTTTTTTGTTGTATTTTCCGATTGCCGGGGATTGGTTGCTACTGTTGCTTGTTTGTAAGGACGTTAGTAAGAGAGTTAGATCTCATTCTCATCACGTCAAATGCGTTGGCTCTATTGGCCTTAGAGGGTACGGTGGCTTGCTGTTTTTTAGGTTGAAAGTCTGAAGAATGCGGTGAAGAAGAAGTTTCCTTTTTTCTTTTTTCGTTAGTTGTGTCCATTTCCTTCACTATAAGCTTATCATATTTCAAATACGCTATTTTACCCTTCTTCCTTTCTTCAATCAACTCCGCCTGTAACACCTTCCTTTTGGCCAGTACATTCTTTGGATAATCTTCGGTGACATATATCTCCTTAAGATATTTTTTATTTTTTACTATCTCATTCTTTTTCCATCCGTTTNTTTTGGACTGTCAGACAAAACAGGCTGTACACAAGTATAATAGATATAACGGCATGCAGTGACGGACTTCTCAACTCAATATCAGATTGGAAAGTAGATGAGAATCTAATCACCACCTCCGATCATCGCTCAATCACGTTCAGCGTCGACCTTACCGGGAACAGAGGTTCTCAGAAAGGAAATCTTACCACTACAAAGAAATACAATACTAATAAAGCAAACTGGCCTAAATTCAAAAATAAACTACTAGAGCAATTCTCTGAACGAAATATCACAGTTGAAACCATCGCCTCAAAAACTGACAACGAAGAGTTCAACAAAATGGTAGAGGACTACGCGGGATGCATTGCGGTAGCTTGTGATTCCGCGATACCTCTGATTGACCATAGTAAAAATCAATGTAGGCTATCCTGGTGGACCAAAGAACTAACCGAACTTAAAAATGAGGTTAAAAGAATCAGAAGCAAGATTAGGAAGGCAAACCCTAGAAGAAGGCCGCTTCTGATAAAAGATTATCAAGAAAGGTTAAAAGAATATAAACACACAATAATCACAACGAGGACCACCAGTTGGAAAGATTATACATCACGACAGAAGAGAGAATCGATGTGGGATAAATTCTACCGCATTATACGTACTAATAATAGAAGCAGAGATGAGGTGATGCTCAAGAAAGGGAATGACGTCCTCGATCCCCTCAAATCCGCAGAACTACTAGCTGATACATTCTATCCTAAGGACAATAAAGATATCGAAAACGAAGAACATCACCGCATACGAGAGGAGATAGCTGCATGGAGGAAGAAAATGATCGAAGAGAAGGACCCAGCATTTAAAGAAAAGCCGTTCACACCGAAAGAAATACAAACGGTAATCGAAAATATGAGCCCGAAAAAGGCTCCAGGCTATGATGGCTTCACATCAGACATTTGCATCAAGGCGATAGAAGCAAACACAACTATATTCCTCACCATCCTGAATCAATGTCTGACCCTCACAATCTTCCCGAAGATTTGGAAGCAAGCCACCATAAGGATCCTCAGGAAACCAGGGAAAGAATCATATATTACTCCCAAATCATATAGACCTATAGGCCTGCTTCCAGTACTGGGCAAGGTTTTTGAGAAGGCCCTAGTCAACCGTCTCCAGTGGACCCTGGGAAATGGAAACCACCTCAGTAATAGGCAATACGGCTTTCGACCCCAAAAAAGCACTGAGGATGCGCTATACAGACTCACGAACCTGGTGACCCAAAATGTGAACCAACACAAAAAAATTGTGGCTATGGTGAGCTTGGACATTGAAGGGGCGTTTGACAACACCTGGTGGCCAGCGATAATGAAACGACTAAAGGAGGTCCAAATCAACCCGCAAATCTGGCTGGTCATCGATGACTATTTGCGTGATCGAAAAATCAACCTCCAGTATGCGGGATGTACAGTAATCCGATACACAGAAAGGGGCTGCATCCAAGGCTCCACTTGTGGCCCTTTGATGTGGAACCTGCAGCTGGATCCACTCCTGGCCGAAGTGAAACATCTGGACGCACACATACAGGCCTTCGCGGACGATATTGTCATTGTAGCATCAGCGGACTGTACTACCGAGCTGAACGACAAAGTCAACACAGCTCTGGAAAAGATAGCCAACTGGGGAAGGACCAACAAAATGAAGTTTGCCGATCACAAAACACAAGCTGTCATTTTTACGAAGAAACTAAAATACGACCAGCCTAGTTTCTACCTTAACAACACTCCGATCAAATTGGCCGATAAGATGACAATCCTGGGTTTAACCTATGACAGAAATCTAAACTTTAGACCCCATCTGGAACGAATCACAGGAAAAGCCCTAAATATCTATAAGGCAATAGCCCAAGCGGCAAAAGCAACTTGGGGACTGAACCCCGACATCATAAGAATTATATACACGGCAGTCATAGAGCCCATTATGCTATACGCAGCAAGTTCATGGGCAATCGCTACGAACAGAGAGTACATTAGGCGTAAACTAGACAATCTCTCCCGGATATTCGCCATCAAAATATCGAAAGCTCACAGGACAGCCTCATATACATCAGTGCTCCTTTTGGGAAGAATCCTACCGCTCGACCTCCGGATAGCGGAGGCTGCTGAGCTATACAAAATCAAAAATGGCTCGCCGATCCCCATGCTACCAGGTAGACCTATAGAAAAGAGAACAAGCATATATAGACTACCCCATCCAGCCAGTAGATATGACCTACACTTCAAGATATTACAAACCCAAGAAGAGCTGATAGAGGTAACAAACAAAACCCCGACCATTTATACCGACGGGAGTAAACTAGAAGGACGAGTCGGTAGAGCTGCAACTTGGTGGGAACAGGGGGAAGAGAGGAAATCCAAAAGCTTCCGTTTAAACCCGTACAACTCAGTCTTCCAGGCGGAAATAGTCGCAATACAAGAAGCACTAATGATGATAGCAAAATCACAACATAAAGTAGTCAACATCATTAGTGACTCGACATTAGTGACTCGACTTAACACCAACACTACTCACCCATTAATCTTCAATATACAAACCACCATGAGGAACTTGGCCAGTATGAACAAGACAGCAAACCTGTTCTGGATAAAGGCCCACGCCGGGATACCAGGCAATGAAAGAGCTGACGAACTAGCAAAAAAGCAGCCTTAACTAACAAACAGGCACCAAAATACGATGGAGTCCCACTATCATATGTACGACACACACTAAGGCAAACCACCATAGACAAATGGCAACAAAGATATACTGAGGCAACGACGGGAATGACTACAAAGATGTTCTTTGTAGATGTTCGCCGCGCCCACAAGATACTTAGTAAAATGAAAGTTAACAACATCATAGCACAGCTCTTAACTGGCCACGGTGGGTTCGGCGAATATCTATTTAGGTTCAAACTCAAAAGCAATCCCTACTGTGAGTGTGATGGCGGGGTCTGTGAAACTGTCCTCCACATTCTAACAGAATGTCCTAGGTTCGGATTTAGACGCATAGAAACAGAACAGATCTTGGACTTTGCCATGGACACTCAAAACTTCCCCAGTATTATCGAGGACGACAGTGCTAGAGAAGCGTTCCTGAAATTCGCTATAAACAGTATAAAAATTGCCAACAACAGAAATAATAGTATAATGAAATACGCTATAGATTAATAATGAATGAAGAATGTGATGATAACGTAAACGTCTCTGTCCGGGGACCTGGACTTGGGACCCATAAATGTTACTTTAAGTTTAATTCTAATTTTATTCTAATTTTAATTCTAATTGATTGTAATTCAATTTTTGATAAAAAAAATTATTCCATATAATTAAAAATATATATATATAATAATAATATTAATAATAATATTTTCCATGTATGTGTACTGTAATAATAATAATAAAAAAAAAAAAAAAAAAATATAATAATAATTATAATAATTATAGTAATCGCTAGAATGATGACTAACACAGGGATAAAGGTTGTCCCGTAGTGAAAGGGGACAGATAACCAGGAGGGAGGTTTTAGTCCGTAGGTCACTGAGACACTTCCTCAGTGGAGTCGGGCATGCCCTTTGGCCCGGGCCCTTGGGTATCCATGAGGATTTCCTCCCGCCCACGAAAAAAAAAAAAAAAAAAAAAAAAAAAACTCATATCTCAAAGGCGGGTGGGCGCATTTACGTTGTAGATGTCTATGGGCTCCAGTAACCACTTAACACCAGGGGGGCTGTGAGCTCGTCCATCGCCCATCTAAGCAAAAAATAAAATAAAAAATGGCCACCACTATGTCAAGAGTGACGGCTCTAGAAAATCTAGTATAATTACTTATAGGTTGAATAGATTCAGAATGTTTCATGAGTCCTCTATTAGCACTGATGTAAACATTATGATGAAAAGTTATCATAGCTATTGATAGCCTTTAATTTTTTATTGTCTTCGCAATGAAATATATAGCCCAATTGACGGGTGGCTGGCCGCAATGTCAGCAACGCTTTTTTTCTTCATTGTACACGGTTGATGTGATATCGAAATATGTAGATTAATGAGCTATATCGCATACTGCCGATAAGAAACTCAAACGTTAGAGCACTTAAACTAAAATGTTGAATCATCAAAAATACTCATTTAATATTTTGTATGTTAAGAAGTCTTTGTAGTACGCGAACAGAAATATGTAAATGCGAGAAAAAAAAAACAAAAAAAAACTTTCATTCATTCTCGATTCGGGTGACAACACGTGAAGAATAAATTTGATGGACGATCTTTTTATTTCTGCTTTTTTTCTCTTTCTTTTTAATATCACTTCAAAATCTATTAGTAACAAGAGCTCAATTCGCTGCGAAGGTATTTTATCAGATAAATAATCTGTACCTACATTAGGCACATTATCAATTTCTCTGAAGTGCCAAAACAAAACGTGTTATCTCTTCAAACGAGAAGGGTCTAAATGAAGAGATGTATTCATTTCGGAGCTACAACTATTGAGAGAATATAATTTTCATCATTCATTCGGGAAGCGTGGATCGAAATGGCCCTTGACGCTTAGACGGGCGTCGCAGGTTCGCTACTACCGGACACATGTGATTGTGATGTAGCTTCGACGATTTTGTTACCGTTTAAATGTAAATGGAGATTTCATGTGTTAGATACTGCTCTTACTGTATCTTAATATTTTCCAGAATTTCTGTAAATTAAACCGTTGTTGATGTTTTTTTTTATGATTGAAAGATTACTGGTGGCCCGGAGGCCTTTCTAGTTTCACCAGGACAGATGGGCGAGCAAAGGCTCAGCCAGGAGGGGTGGGATTTGCCATGCCAACAACTGCCCGAGCGCCTCCGAAGGAGACCTAACCAACTCAAGAGCAATTGCTTCGGAATCGCGACCCGCTGAGAAGATCTGGCGAGGAGCACAGCGGGCTGATGCATGGGTTAGGTAGCACGTCGACCTCTTTTTCGGGTTCGACGAGTACGGTTACCAGGGTTCCTAAGCATACTTCCTTTTGTTATCCTTTTGTTAGAGCTGAAGGCCTATAATACAAAGGTTATTGGATCTGATGGATCCGTAAGGACGTGACCTTAAACCGCTGTCTCGAAGTGACCGCTTTTAGAAATAAGACCGCCTATTGTACAAATGTCTACCACTTGACTGTTTTCTTTTAATCTTGTGTTTTGATGTGAACGTAGATTATCTCTCTCTCTCTCTCTCTTTACTGCTGTCTTTTTCAAACCTTACAACACCATTTACCCTGCATCGTTGAAATAAATAGTGCAGGAAATACCCGAATGTTATGTAACAACAATCCCTCCCATTCTCATTGATCATGGTCACACTGTACACTAAGAAAACATGAGGTCTCATGATAGAAGCCCCTTCAGAGCAACGACGCGAGCGCAGCCGTACGCGCGCTCCTCTCTCCTTCGCAGCAAAATATGAACTTTATCTCTTTAGCGTAAAGTACAATTTTGACCGCTTTAAAGTGAAAAGTGAACTTTAGTGCCACTGTGTATGTGTTGTGTGTGCATAATTTTAATTCACGTATTATGTGGTAAGATATATTTTTTAACAGTAATTTGGTGGTATTTTGCGTTATTTTTAATTGGCATTATCAATTTATTGGAATGATTGTCAATCAATAGTTAAGAAATTTTGGATTTTCTATTTATTTTTCATTACTCCATATACAATTCACTAATACAAATATCTCTAGTTATTCATTATGTCGATGTGCGCAGAAGTAAAATTGACGGCGTGTATTCCCGATTTACCCAAGATAATTTTGTGGGCGGCGCATTTACGTTGTAGATGTCTATGTGCTCCAGTAACCACTTAACACCAGGTGGTCTGTGAGCTCGTCCACCTATCTAAGCAATTAAAAAAAAATTAACTACACTGCTGCAGTGCAATATCTAAGACAGCTAGCTAAATACTGGACACTTCCAAATACGCCTTTACATAACACATCATCTTCAATTGACCCCCATTCTTATCAGGTAACAAAACCGAACACGATATGCCGAAATCTTCGACACTTCTATTATATTTTAACTCAGTTCTGTATTTTTTGGGCAGCGTTCGGAAAGGTACGTAAAATCTTCTCATCACAAATACCACAGTGTCCCAAGACGAAAGTCTTTGACCAGTGTGTGTTGCCAGTGATGACATATGGCACGGAGACGTGGTCGCTCACAATGGGCCTTATAAGAAGGCTCAAGGTCACCCAAAGAACAATGGAGAGGGCTATGCTCGGAGTTTCCCTGCGAGATCAAATCAGAAATGAGGATTTTCGCAGGAAAACCATGGTAACCGACATAGCCCAAAGGATTGCGACGTTGAAGTGGCAGTGGGCAGGACACATTGCTCGTAGAACGGATGGCCGTTGGGGCCAGAAAGTTCTTGAGTGGCGACCGCGTACTGGAAGACGTAGCGTGGGTAGGCCTCCCACAAGATGAACCGACGATCTATCGAGGTTCGCGGGGATCCGCTGGATGCAGGCAGCGCAGGACCGGTTTTTGTGGCGAGGCTTGGGGGAGGCCTATGTCTAGCAGTGGACGTCTGTGGGCTGATAAGAAGATATAACATTGCAGATGATTGCACGCTGCACAAAAACTCACATACACCGCTTAATTTGAACACAAACATGTGAAAATGCCGACGTGTTTTCACTACTGCAATAACATTATATGTAACTGCCTCTTATATAATTTGGTCAAAGGTAACAGTTATATAATGTAAAGTTTATTTACTACTAATTACTAAAGTTAATTTAGTATAAATCATGATAATTTCATTAGCGTATCGCGTGTGAGGCGTATAATTGTTACATAGTATATATTTTTTATTAGAATCGAACCATTTAGATTGTCTGTGACATATTTAGACGGTTTTTCAGTTCGTCAAACGATTAAGCGCCTCAATTAGCATAATTGAGTTTCGATAAAAAATTTGAAATTTAAATCTATAATTCAGTTCTGTTTTGTAGAATCAATAAGTTTAAGAACATTCATTATCCGGTAAAGTAATACGGACTATTAGGTAAATAGGTATTTTTTATTGCTTAGATCAGCCTTTCCCAAAGTGGGCGATAACGCCCCCCTGTGGGCGCTGCAGGCCTAAAGGGGGGCGGTAAGACACCCAGAAAAAAAATAAGGGCGTTGTGTAGAGGCTTGGGAGGCGATTTGTGATTTCATCTAGGAGGACTCTTAGACACCGAATGAGCTATAGTGGTTTTTAAGTAGGTTAAAAAAGGGGGCGCTAAAAAATTATTTATTCTCAAAGTGGGCAGTGAACAAAATAAGTTTGGGAATCCCTGGCTTAGATGGATGAGCGAGCTCACAGCCCACCTGGTGTTAAGTGATTACTGGAGCCCATAGACATCTACAACGTAGATGCGCCACCCACCTCGAGATACAAGTTCTAAGATCTCAGTATAGTTTACATTCACATAGAAAGAATACAGTCGTTAAACAAACGCCACAGATAACAAAAAAGTATGTAACAGTGTTTGTTCAGAAAGCTCTATTAAATAATTTAATAATTATTATTTCAAATATGCCTAATACGCTAAAGCTTATGTAAAACTGTTTGAGAAAGCTTTATAATAAAAACAAAAACGGTTTAAAACATGCCATACAGCGACATGTTTGTTTTCCTTGGATCGAAAATATAAATCTGCGTTTACGTGAATACGGGCGTGTTGAGTTTGTCGATTACTATGTAAGAGTTAAACGCTAACTAAGGGTCCATCGCTTTTCCACCCAGCAAGATGGTTCACGTCCAGACTGGACTCGAAAAGAGCAGTAAAGAAAGTAGGGTAACCAATGCTGACGCAAATTTCAAGACTGTAACTATACTGAGACTTTAGAACTCATGTCTCAGGGTGGGTGGTGCCATTTGCGTTGCTGTGAGCTCGTCTCCCTATCTAAGCAATAAAAAAATTAAAAAAAGACCACACCCTTAGTAGAATGTTGGGCAGAATCATCAGCCCTCTAAGTAGGCGAAATATTTTGTATCCCTTAGAGCACTGAGAGTTAGTCGTACTGGTGATACTAAACTCTAAAAAAGAGCAAACAGTTATTTTCCTACCTATGCTGATAGCCTTGAGGCTATTTCAGCTTCACCCTAACGTGTAGGAGAGCTCACGGGGCTCAAACCGGAGTGTTGCTAACACTGGATCTAGCAAGAGCAGTGCTTCGCTGAATCTACAACCGGATCGGAAACGCGATCCACTGACAAGATCCGGCGAGATACTCAGTGGGCTGTGTCTATGGATTAATTCGCTCGTCGAGCCCTTCGTCACAAGCGACGGGTTCGACGAGGACGGTGACCGGTGCTTGTGATACCTAAAAGCACCGTTAATGGATCGGGAGCAAACAGTAGCATCTGTATAATGTGTTTACAAAAAATCCTTTAAAAATATACTTAGGTGTCTTACTATAACACAAAACACGTCTACGGCTTCCTTTAATAAAACTTAATGTTTAATTACACAACATTGCCAACACATTGATTGCAATAACTTTTTTATTTATTTACATTTGTACTTTCGCTTTTCCACTTGAGTTAGACGGTGAAACCTCTCACTTATATCAGCTATACTAACAACACGAGATGACAGTACTTAAACGTGATATTTCGAACGACCATGACGAAATTATAATTAGATACATTGCGTAGGTACGTGTTTTTCAGTTGACAATTTCATAGACAATAATTTCAGACTGGTTTATGGCAAATAGGCGACTGCAGTTTGTAGTGCAAATTAAAAAAAAAGCATTATGTGTAAAAAAATTCTTTTTTTAGTATAGCAATTCGCTTCGTACGATGACATTGTTGCCAGTGCCTAATTTACAAAAAAATTCAATTATTGAAATAGTTTTAATGAAAACAGGAGTGAAATGAAAAGAGGTTGATTTATTTGAAAATAAGATATATTACGATGAAATTGAATGAAACGAGACGAAATGATGTGAGATTAAATAACGTCTTAGTAAGTGATGAGAATATACTAGGACGTGAGTGTGCTTAGTTAGTTAGTTTTTAACTTCTCATACAAATCTGAGTTAACTTTTACTTAATCGAGAAGTTAAAAAAACTGCACTAAGCACACAGGGCTTCAACTTTGTTAGAGGAAGCCGAGAGGCCTAATCCAGCAGCTTTGTTCTCTATTGCCACACTTGTGCATTTTCACAGATCCTACACATAGTAAATAATTCACCACATTACGTTTCAACATAAAGAAACAAAAAATTAACAAAAAAAACAATACACAAACTTCTCACCTTACCGCCACAAAGTCAATATCCGTAATTAGTATAAATTTTGCACATAATATATTGTATGCATAAGAGTATCAAAATAATATTTACCGTAAATGGCAGATTTATATTTAATATATATTTTTAACGGTCATGCATTGGCGACGGTAACGCCTCGTCATCAGGTGAGTTGTATTCTCGTTGTGTCTACAAAGACAGACAAAAAAAAATTACATAATGTAAACTGATATTTTTTACTAGCGACAAAAAATTACACGAACAATAAGTCTATATATATTGTATTCTCTATACAGAATTGTTGCCAGATATATCAACGTAAGCACACTTACTATGAGGCAAGGTAAATATCGCTATTATAACTACAAACATTATTCTAAAACAACATATACAATTACAAAACCGCATTTATGTAATTTGTCTTTTACAATAATACATTACGCGAATGATAAAACACAATTGAATGAACATTAAGGCTTGTGGTTTCGAATAAAATTGGTTTGACCGACATTGAGTTGTGTCATTATGGGTATTAATAAATTAACTACCCACTAGTAAATACGGCTTAAACGCTAGAGGAATAATTTCGGCAACGATTTCAGCAATTAATCACACCAATCGCAAATCGAGCGCCCCGCGATCCTGTAACTCATCAACAGATCCTGCTCATCACTACATAGTATAAAACAAAGTCGCTTTCTCTGTCCCTATATCCCTATGTATGCTTACATCTTTAAAACTACGCAACGGATTTTGATGCGGTTTTTTTTAATAGATAGAGTGATTAAAGAGGAAGGTTTATAATATGTATAATAACATCCATTAAATAATGGAGAAATCAAGAATAAATTACAGTTTCCGAAGCGAAGCCAGGGCGGGTCGCTAGTCTTCACTAAAAAACAAAAAGACTTAATGACCCGAATTGCTTTTTTTCTTTCATTTTGTACCACTTTGTAGTTTTATTCGGCAGTGACTATTAAAACTACAGTTCGTATATGTAAAAGGCTGTCCAATTTCGACTTTCTATCTATGTTTACTCTCTCTCTCTTCCCAGCTATTTATCCGATATGGTGGTGGGGTCAGCTTTCCTGACTTTACTCCTCCACTTCGCTCTGTCTTCGACATCCTCGTCAGCAACATTGCATTCTCTCTTGTCCTTCAGCACTACGTTCCTCTCTAACTATGTTTACTATGGTAGTTTAACTATTTTAATAATTAAACGGCACATCAACATCGCATGGCATATTCAAATATATTGTCGGAGGCCAAGACCCGTTTCGGGGTCATAGGGTCATACAGTGGTAGTAGTATTTTTTTTCGGACCTTTTGGCGCCCCTGTGTGAGTAGCGCCCGAGGTATGATGCCCCTCTTGCCCCTCCCTCGCGATACTACTGCTTGAGACACAAAAAAAAGGTACGATGCTCTGTTTACCCATGCGGCTTCACCAAGTAGCCCAAGGTGGCTATTATCATTTACAATTCTCTACAATTATCACACGCATCCTTGCGAGTATTATACTTAAAGAGTTGTCCTTTCCGTGCACGTCGTGATGTGGGTACGCGATAACGAGTCTATCGCGTTTCGTTCGTTATCACCTGTGTCATTGTGTTGTAGTTTGACGTGTGTTTACATACTGTACAATTATCTGCAATGTATTCCTTTATATACGAGATACGAGAAGAAATTGGGAACGTTTTCGTAGAACCTTGGCCTTCATTATTTTTTTGATTCCTAGCTAAGCTGATGGTCTTGAGAGACCATTTCAGCGTAGCCTTAATTAGTAGGTGAGCTCACGGGGCTCAAACCTGACGACGTTGCTAACACTAGGCCTAGCAAGAGCAGTGCTTCGGAAACGCGACCCACTGAGAAGATCCGGCGAGAAATTCAGTGGGCTGTGTCTGAGGGTTAATTTACTCGTTGAGCCCTTCGTCGCAAGCGAAGGATTCGAAGAGAACGATGACCGGTAATTATTTTATCTTAGTACATGGAAGAATTGTCGATTGTCAACCGCGTTAAGTAAGAAGTTCATCAATTTGGCCGTATGATCGACCTTTGGTGGTAACTAATAATAAAAAGACAAATTGTGACTATGATTCACGAAAACCGAAAAATAAAAACTATAAACGTCACGTATTCCCATCACCTATCAATCCTCCCGAGATCCGTAACACGGGAGAAAACCTTAACTCGGAAACTTTTAATGTTTAACATTCATCGGATTTCTCGAATATAGTTAAAGCATTGACAAAATTTTAATTTTTTACTAGAAAATATATCATTTATTTACTAAAAGTAGCTAATTATGCCTGCGATTCACGAACACCGAAGCAAAAAATTTATAAACGTCACGTATTTCCCATCACTTATCAATACTCCCGAAACCCATAACACGGAAGAAAACCCTAGCTTCAAGACATTTAATGTTTAACATTAATCGGATTTCTTCGGATATAGTTAAATCATTGACAAAATTTTAATTTTTTACTAGTAAATATATCATCTATTTACTAAAAGTAGCTCTGCGATTCACGAAAACCGAAGCAAAAGAACTATAAACGTCACGTATTCCCATCCTCTATCAATACTCCCGACCCCCATAACACGGGAGAAAACCCTAACTTGAAAACTTTTAATGTTTATCATTCATCGGATTTCTTCGGATATATTTCAATAAATCATTGACAAAACTTAATTTTTTTACAAGAAAATAGACCATTTATTTACTAAAAGTATCTGCGTTTATCGTCGGCAGAGTCTTGATGCCGCATCTAGACACAATCTTAACTTGGAAATTCTTCAGATTAGCAAACAGTCTCTTCTGTATCTCCCTGATGCAAATTTTCAATACTTCGTAAGCTTCTGTTTGCGATAACGCTGCGGAAAAGATAAACGACAGGATATCTAAGTGTGGCAAAATGAAAATTAAAAAGAAAAACATTGCGGTTTTGCTATCTTAATTGCATACTACTACAACAATGTTCTATTTACTGGTGGTAGGTCGTGTTGCGAGTCCGCACGGGTAGGGACCACCACCCTGCCCACTTCTGCCGTGAAGCAGTACTGCGTTTCGATTTGAAGGGTGTCCACCCAATATAGCAATAAATATACATTTTCTTCAAACTTACTTGGTCTGTAGAGGTCATCCAGGATACCCAAGCTGATGATGCCTCCGAAGCCGTGGACAGCGTACGGCACTTTGACGCAAGAAGCCAAGAAGTCCAGGGCGTATAGTGCACTGCCTGTGTTCCTATCATAACCAGCTAATAGCATATTCACCATCGTAGGATTCTGTAATTAAAAGGATTTTTTTTATTGCGTACACGTGTGACCTTACAGCCCACTTGTTGTTAAGTGGTTACCGGAGTCCATAGACATTTATAACATAAATGCCGCCACAATCTTGAGATATGAGTTCTAAGTTCTCAGTATAGTTACAACCAATACTTAAAGCTTCGGAAGCGTTGGAACAACTTTTTACTGGTGGTGGGACCTTTTGTGAGTCCGCGCGGGTAGGTACCACATCCTTGCCTATTTCTACCGTGAAGCAGTAATGCGTTTCAGTTTGAAGGGTGGGGCAGCCGTTGTAAATATACTGAGACCTTAGAACTTATATCGCAAGGTGGCTGGCGCATTTACGTTGTAGATGTCTATGGGCTCAAGCGACCACTTAACACCAGGTGGGCTGTGAGCTTGTCCACCCATCTAAGCAATAAAAAAAAATTGTTTCGAACCTAAACACAGACTGCTTTGCGGTTGTATTATAGTTAACATGAATTGCTTAACTACCATTTAAGCCGTGGAGGGTCATTGCGAGCACTTGTTGTTATCCACGCATGAGTGTGGTATCTCCAAATCGAGTATAAGACAGAGAAAGTATTAAGGAAAACGGTCTTGCTGAAGATTTTTGTAAAGAAAAAAATCTAAAAACTCGGTGTTTTTACCAAATCCGAGGTCTCTCAAGACTGTTTTCCATAAAATTCGTGTTTACGACTTTCTTCAGCGTATAATTAAAGTTGTTTAATTACTTTCATAATTAAAATGAATCTCGGATGGTATTAAACTTGTCGACTAGAAGAGATCACGTTAAAATTACTGAACCATGAACTTTATGTATCCGAATTAGGTTCGCATATCTCTCTTCATTACTGCTTGTTATGATCGTAGCGCACGTGGCCAAGTGATACCGAAGCTGTCAAATCGCGAGGTCACTGACCCGAGAAGTAAACTTATCCTTAACAGCAGATAATATCATGACGTGGGAGGAGGTAGAATAGACTGCCCAAGACCGATACAAATGGAAGAATTTGATTCGAGCCCTATACCCCAGCAGAGGTTAATAGCAAAGAAAGAATAAGAATAAGATAATATGGACACAGAAGTTCACTCGATGCGTCGATTTCTAATTAATTCTAGTTGTTGTGACGAATCAGGGCATCATACACTTTTGTCTTCAGCAGCGCTCGCCTCGGCAACGTTGCTATTGGAGGTGACATGGATATAATCTTCCCTGCGTATTGAATTCCATCCCCTTAGTCGTCGAGGGAAGAGTTCTCTTAGTCATCATAATCCACCTACATTTTTGAAACTCTTTTTTACAGCGATTTTACGGCGTTATTGAAAGAACCATTATCCCAACAGACGATCACTCGGGAAGAATCATCGCTAATTTAGGAAAAGTGAACAGTCTCAACACCCCCTCTGCAGATCTTTTACTTAATCCACCTTGAGGAGGCCTACCTTCGCTGCGTCTTCTGGTGCGCAATCGCCACTAAAGAATTTTTTGGCCCCAACTTCGAATAATATCGGCTATCATGGTCCTCTTGCGAATCTCCTCGATCCTGATTCGATTTTTAGGGACACTTCGAGCATTTCACTCTCTATTACACAATCGATTTCAAAATTGTGGTAAAAGCCCGTCCAAAAAAGTGTTTAACTAACGACGACACAGTTCTTCCTTGAAAATCTTTTAAGCCGCTTTTCTACATCGGATTCGTTGTTAAGTAACATCATTCGCAATCTTATATACCTGATTTCTTACCGACTACCGTGAAATGCTTGAAAAATCGATCTAAATGTGGCAACAATACGCTTCCGTACACAGAGAGTTTATTTGTTAATCAAACCACAGATATTGCACGATGGAAGTTACTTTATACAATAGCAAAACACTAGCCAGATGGTCACATCTGGTTAAGAAAGTAGTTGGTAGCAATCTATACCATGCGGTCCATGTCACGAATGATAGAGCACTGTGGAGGAAAGTCGCACGTGGTCGCAATCCTGAGCAGTGAGGGAACGATGAAGAAGAAGATACGTATACATGGTTATAAATTTTTCGTATTTCATATACTGGGGGCAGGATATGGTAAAAACCAACAAGAACCTCAATTCTGTTAATTCTGCCGAGAAGCTTTTCCAGCGTTTCAGTTTGAAGAGTGAGACAGACGCATTAAAATACAATTAACGATTTTGCGTTGTGATGTCTACGGACTGGAAGCTACTTAACACGAGATGAGCCGTTATTTCGTTTATCCATGATATGTAGTCCCATGGTAGCCAGAGTGTGAACACACTTTTGTCGTCGTCGTGGCCTAACGGATAAGACGTCCGGTGCATTCGTGTTGAACGATGCACCGGTGTTCGAATCTCAGGCGGGTACCAATTTTTCTAATGAAATAAGTACTCAACAAATGTTCACGATTGACTTCCACGGTGAAGGAATAACATCGTGTAATAAAAATTAAACACGCAAAATTATAATTTGCGTAATTACTGGTGGTAGGACCTCTTGTGAGTCCGCACGGGTGGGTACCACTACCCTGCCTATTTCTGCCGTAAAGCAGTAATGCGTTTCGGTTTGAAGGGTTGGGATAGCCGTTGTAACTAGCACGGTGGGGCGGTGCTCCACTTCCCCGTCCAGCGCGGTGTTCCACAGGGGTCGGTCCTTGGCCCTCTCTTGTGGAACATCGGCTACGACTGGGTCTTGCGTGGCGCCCTAAGCACTCCTCTCCCGGGTCTGAGCGTAGTTTGCTACGCGGACGACACTTTGGTCGTGGCCCGGGGGAGGGACTTGCGAGAGTCTGCCCGTCTTTCCTGCGCGGGGGTGGCCTTCGTCATCGGCAGGATCCGAANGGCGAATATCTATTTAGGTTCAAACTCAAAAGCAATCCCTACTGTGAGTGTGATGGCGGGGTCTGTGAAACTGTCCTCCACATTCTAACAGAATGTCCTAGGTTCGGATTTAGACGCATAGAAACAGAACAGATCTTGGACTTTGCCATGGACACTCAAAACTTCCCCAGTATTATCGAGGACGACAGTGCTAGAGAAGCGTTCCTGAAATTCGCTATAAACAGTATAAAAATTGCCAACAACAGAAATAATAGTATAATGAAATACGCTATAGATTAATAATGAATGAAGAATGTGATGATAACGTAAACGTCTCTGTCCGGGGGCCTGGACTTGGGACCCATAAATGTTACTTTAAGTTTAATTCTAATTTTATTCTAATTTTAATTCTAATTGATTGTAATTCAATTTTTGATATTTATATATTATGTAGTATGACAATACCTAATGAAAGTTATTGTCATATATTAAAGAAATGAAATGATATGAGAGGTTTCTTTTAATATCTCTAGAAGCAAAACTTACGATACAACGTTTTTTCTGAGCGTTGACCAAGTTTTGCGTGATTGATTTTTAGCAAAAAAATCCATAACCGAATCGATAATTCTACTTCTTTGTTATGGATAACAACAACATGGAACTGAAAGGGATTGGACGAACACCTTTTTACGAGTCGATTTTGAATTCCCCGTACTGGTCAATATAATTATGAAGCCACAAGAAAATGTGTTGTTGGGTTATGTTTAGCAAGGTATTATTTGATATCTCGGTTAGGTAAGTAAGGTAAGTTTTCGGGTAAGAATCAAATATTTAATAATCCGCTAAATCTATATATTTATAAATGAATTGCTGTTCGTTAGTCTCGCTAAAACTCGAGAACGGCTGGACCGATTTGGCTAACTTTGGTCTTGAATTATTTGTGGAAGTCCAGAAAAGGTTTCAAATATAGATAAATATGAAAATGCTCGGAATTAAATAAAAATAACAATTTTGTTTTTCCTTTAATGTATCTCCCCTGTCGGACGGATTCCTTTTGTTTGTTTTAAGTTTATTTTATACAAAAGTCTAGGTCTTTTATTTCTCGATTAAGGCACTACGAAGTCTGCCGGGTTGGCTAGTAATGTATATAAATGAAATATGAAGTTTTTTTTTGTGAATTTTTATTTTATTTACTTTGTAGGCAGACCAACGTACGTGGTGGTAAGTGGTTGCAGTAGCTTATGGACGACAGCAATTCCAGGGGCACAGCCAAGTCGCTGCTTTAAGTAGGTAACTGAAATCTTTGAATTCAGGAAAACGATTTAGCCTTCACCACATCATCAGTCTTTTGTTGGGTCGATAACCTTTCGAAACCAATCATCTGGACCGAGCTGAAAAAAAGTCAAGGAAGGAAGGCAAGGGGGCATTGTAGCGTAGTTTTTTCTAAGCTAAATTTTTTCTACATCACCTCTCAGGACGCCGAATTGGTGAACACCAATCAGTAGACTCACCGGAATTATCATCTTGACGATGCTATTTTATTTCAGTAAATTTAAGTCTCTACTGTATACCAAGCCGTGAATGATTTTAATTTGGTAGACATTAAAGGTATTACAAATTTTATTTCCACAAATACTACTTACTTATTTACAGTATTTATTGAAACTGTTATTATATCGAAATAAGTGAAAGCTTCTTGATAAATATCAATACTCTCGTATTGTCGCTATGCGAGAGAACCAAAGCTCAAAGGGAGCGAGTAAGATCGATACGGTTCATAATAGCCCTGTGTAATCAGACATAAAAACACTTTTAATTTCGCGCCGACCTTCGGATGTTGGCCGTTCACGAAAAGTGAAAACGAGAGGCAGATAAACAATCAAGATCGTGCACAGCCCACTTCGATTGAAGTCTTTTATAATTGTATTGCTAGGGAAAAAATGTTCGAAAAAAAAAAAAAAAAAAGAAATAGCAGATTGATTTTTGTATTCAGTGTCTGCTTAAGCTATTGAAGATAGTTATTGTTGTCGATAGAGTATATCTGCTTTCCTGAGGTTTTTTAGTAATACAAATAACACTTAGAGTAAAATCTGCACGGGCTCTCTCAAAATAATGATACAAATTTTATTTGATACCTTTGGAAAATCTGAAAAACTTTCCGTATTTCTGATTTCCTTTTTTAAATTTAAATTCATTCCTAAAAATAAAAACTGTTGACACTCTAACGGGCTTTCTTCGGGACCTCTGATTGCAAACGTTAGACATTTGGAACAACTTCTAAAACGTTTAATACAAAAAAAAAACTGTCTCCCTATTTTATTTTTTTGTTCTGTATTATACTTAGTAGCGATCACGATCAATCAAGGTTTTGTCTACGTCCGTCGAGGCACGTGCGCCAATCTAGTTAAACTCTTGTGAATTTTTATAACCTTTATAGAACCTCTCTAAGCCTTATATGTGAAAGCAATAGTTGAGGATTTAATTATTTGAAAAAATATACTCGCAAATGATTATGTAACAGAAATGTAAATGTTATTTATATCGTGTACTTACTCAGACAGCTGATCAAAGTTTTTGATGACATTGCTAGACGAATAATCACGTAGATTTTCTGCGGAGAAATACTAAAAAAGCCAACGCCTTCAGCTCTAACACTAGGAGCAGGCTTAGGGACCCCGGTAATCGTACTCGTCGAACTCGACAAAGAGTTCGATGTGCAACCTAACCCATGAAATCAGCTCGCTGAGTTTCTCATCAGCTCTTCTCAGCGGATCGCTATTCCGATCCGGTAGTAGATTCATTCGCGAAGCAGCTGTTCTTGAGTTGTTAGGTCTTCTTCGGAGGCGTTAGGGCAGCTTTTAGCAAATCTCACCCCTCCTGGCTGAGCCTTTGCTCGCCCACCTGTCCTGGTGAAACTGGAAAGGCCTCCGGGCCAACAGAAATCCTTCAATCATAAAAAAAAAAAAATTAAGAAAGTTCAAGCTGTTGTACTTCGAGTTGAGCAGAGAGGCTTTAATTAGGAATATACTCGTGGGTTTTTTGAGATACGAAAAAGCATTTTTTTATCATTTTTTCGCTGGTAGCCTTCGGGGGAACACGAAATCATTTACTAAGTCTAGCCCTAGATAAAGCGGTACTTGAAGAGTCTAAAAGCACCGAGAGTGGATCCGGGGTATCCAACGAAATAAAATAATTTATTTAGTTTACTATACTACATATACGTTGATCATGTTCTTGGCGTAGACCTATTTGTGTAAAATTTATCAATCAATATAGTATCAAAAGGTTAAAGTATCGTCACATTCCTTCCACGAATGCAACGGAGGAGTTTGTTCAAATTACAGCTGAAGGCTCTGGCAAAAAATTGAAAAAGAAATCATTTTCGGACCACTCCTTGCTTTTGAATCGCAGACTGTTTTAAATTTACTAACATATAGCTAAAATCGCTTATCTGAGCCAAATCTCAGCATTGCTCTCAAGGTTTGTAGACATTGATGAACTATTAGATTATTAAAGTTATGCTTAAATGCTCACGTTAGAAATAAGCAAGACGACAAACAACGTGTTGAAAGTACTAACTTTTCCGTCCAAATTGGTCACTAAATATCAATAACTATTTTTTTTTATTGCCGTTGTAGGCAGACGAGCATACGGCCCACCTGATGGTGAGTGGTTACTGTCGCCCATGGACTTCAGCAATGCCAGGGGCAGAGCCAAGCCGCTGTCCACCGCATTGAGATATCGCCAAAATTCAATCTATAAAAATTTAATACCAGATCGTTAATATTGAAATAATCGTCATAAATTACAAAGTTGTTACACGATCCACCCATATTCTTACCTTTACCATAAAAACCCATATAAAAATCGATAAAATAAATCAACAGATTCATTGCAGCTTAAAGTTCTTCAATGTCGGAGAGCAAGGGCTTTTTGTTGTACCGCTTATTCATTATGTGACGACAACCTTACTTCAGAAAGTATTAAGAGGCTATGGCACATTAGTAATATCGCTCAACCCAATAGGAACTTACATTATTTTTTTTAATTTATTACTTAGATGGGTGGACGAACTCACAGCCCACCTGGTGTTAAGTGGTTACTGGAGCCCATAGACATCTACGACGTAAATGCGCCACCCACCTTGAGATATAAGTTATAAGGTCTCAGTATAGTTACGAAGGCTGCCCCACCCTTCAAACCGAAACGCATTACAGCTTCACAGCAGAAATAGGCAGGGTGGTTGTACGTGCGGACTCACAAGAGGTCCTACCACCAGTAATTACGCAAATTAAAATTTTGCGCGTTATGTTTTTATTACACGATGTTCTTCCTTCACCGTGGAAGTCAATCGTGAGCATTTTTTTAGTACGTATTTCATTAGAAAAATTGGTACCCGCCTGTGGGATTCGTACACCAGTGCATCGCTAGATACGAATGCACCGGACGTCTTATCCTTTAAGCCACGACGATTTCCCATGTTCATGTTATATTCCCAATAATTCAATAATTGTACATGTTATAAAAAAAATGTCGAGAAAGAAGGTCAATTACAAGCTTATACTTAGATTTACGACAGTATAGCAATAACAGGTCTTTTTTGAATAAGCGCTGCGTCACGCCGGTATAGATTAGATACCCGGTGCATTTTTGTCGAGCGATGCGACTGTACCAGTGTTCTAATCCCGCAGGCACGGTTCAATTTTTGTAATGAAAAAACGGACTTCAGAAATGTTCACGATCAACTTCCACGGTGAAGGAATAGCATCATATAATCAAAATGANGACTGTACCAGTGTTCTAATCCCGCAGGCACGGTTCAATTTTTGTAATGAAAAAACGGACTTCAGAAATGTTCACGATCAACTTCCACGGTGAAGGAATAGCATCATATAATCAAAATGAAATCCTTAAATCTAATACTAAAATCTATACCGGCGTGACGCAGCGCTTATTCAAAAAAGACCTGTTATTGCTATACTGTCGTAAATCTAAGTACATATAAGCTTGTAATTGACCTTCTTTCTCGACATTTTTTTTATAACATGTACAATTATTGAATTATTGGGAATATAACATGAATATGGGAAATCGTCGTGGCTTAAAGGATAAGACGTCCGGTGCATTCGTATCTAGCGATGCACTGGTGTACGAATCCCACAGGCGGGCACCAATTTTTCTAATGAAATACGTACTAAAAAAATGCTCACGATTGACTTCCACGGTGAAGGAAGAACATCGTGTAATAAAAATATAACGCGCAAAATTATAATTTGCGTAATTACTGGTGGTAGGACCTCTTGTGAGTCCGCACGTACAACCACCCTGCCTATTTCTGCTGTGAAGCTGTAATGCGTTTCGGTTTGAAGGGCGGGGCAGCCGTTGTACCGTAAAAACAGACTCAGAACTTATGTCTCAAGGTGAGTGGTGGCATTTAAGTTCTTAATATCTGTGGATTCCGGTAACCACTAAACAATGGGTGGACCGTGAGCTCGTTCACTATTCTAAGCAAATAAGAAAATAATAAAAAATATGTAATATAGGATTACTTAAAAATATTAAATAAAAAAATCATATGTATGTACCATTCTGATAGTATTGTAATTTACATTACATAGTAAATAAGTAATTACCTTTTTAAGTAATACATATTTGTGCTTGGTTTATAAAAATAAATGACTCACAACGAGCTAAGTGATCAATGTGGCCCTCACATATCAATTATAGGCGATAGCAAAAAAGGAATTGGTAAAAAAACTACAATTTTTAAACAAACATATGAAATTTGTTGTTTATATGTTTCTAAGGTTTTTACGTTTATTATTTAGCGATGAGGAAGCGCCTTATAAGAAGGATTCAACCCACACATTTTTCACTAACTTTTGAACGACAGGCTTTAAAGGATTAAATGTCTTAAGGTTCTGTTACATTTTTTTTTTTATTGCCCTTGTAGGCTGACGAGCATACGGCCCACCTGATGGTGAGTGGTTACCGTCGCCCATGGACTTAAGCAATACCAGGGACAGAGCCAAGCCGCTGCCTACGCAATAAACGTTTCAATAAACGTCCTTTATCCTGCTCTACGTATTCATGATAAATTTTATTTTTAGCTTATTATCTATGCAGACGCATGGACGAACTGATTAGCTTACTTGGTGTTAAGTTATTATTAATTTAAGTCATATAAGAAATTTTAATTGTGTTTACAACTATTCATCTTTTAATTAAACATAATATTTACATATTTCTAGAGACATAGAAGCTTAAACATATTTCAGAGACTGTCTCGTTTTCAGAGATTTAAAAAAAAACCTACAAAATCAATAAAATTGCCTTCGAATGTAAATGCTGTATTTTAAATTTATTGTTATTATTTTATTCGTGCAAGGCTATTTTAATCAGATCAAAATACAACTGTAACTGTACAACTGACGTAAAAGCTTTTTATATAAATATATACGAAAAAGGACATGACTTTTGTCCCGTTTGTCTAACACTTGATTTTAAAACTGCATTTAAAAAGTTGTACATTTTAAGATCACATTAGGAAATGACTTTTCATTATTATAATTTTGACAAGTTTTTTTTTGGTAGAGTACCTTAAATTGCTACCCCTAAAAACATTTTGTCAACAGAAATATCAATAACACTATGTACATTTTGTTTGTCAGTGTTAATATAGTTTGATACAAGTGTCTATATTAATTTGTTTCTGTATTATTAGCTTGTTAGGTAAATAAATATAGATATTTAATTTAAAACTTAAAAAAACACACTTATATAGCATGCCGAACTAGCATTAAATATTATATTTTTTTATTCTGGTCAGGATATTAGAGCAAAATTATGTGTTGTCATCAACATTATCGTATTGTCTACAGTCCTTTATGCGTATGCAAAGCTTCGAATTAAATGACGTCCAAAGATTTCCTCACATACAAACAAACATACAATTTACCAAAGTAATGAAAACGTGTTAATAACTAAATTAGTTACATGAAAAAGAAATTTATATGCATAGATTATTTTATCGCACATGAAAAAGCGATTTTCAAATAAGAGTGAATGTTTTTTTTTTATGTCTTAGATGAGTGGACGAGCTCACAGCCCACCTGGTGTTAAGGTGGTAAATGCGCCACCCACCTTGAGACATAAGTTCTAAGGTCTCAGGTATAGTTACAACGGCTGCCCCACCCTTCAAACCGAAACGCATTGCTGCTTCACGGCAGAAATAAGCAGGGAGGTGGTAACTACCCGCGCGGACTCTCAAGAGGACCTACCACCAGTAGCCAAAACTTCAATACGTGTCCAGGAATTAAGTCATGTGCTTCATAAAGACGACCCTTTTTTTTTTTTTTTTAACGCTGGGGAGTCCATTTACGGATACCCGGTCGAGGGGGGTAACGGACCGGGTTATGTCGGACTCCGGTGCCTCCTGAGAGGAAGAAGGGGAGAAGAGAAGAGCCGAGGTATAAAGACGACCCTACCCTTTAACAATATTTCATGAACTCGTCGTGACCTAAACGAAAACACAAATGAAACAGATCAAATATATTAAAATACTACAGGGCAGTTATTAAATAAAATATTATATGCACGTTTTTAAAACGTGTAAATGAACGACTACCACGATGAAGGAATTGCTTGGTGTTAGGATAATTAAAACTTTAAACATAATTAAAACTACTTTTAGTTTTGGGTTAACTACTTACAGTACAGTACTTTACAGTTTTACGTGGAACCCTAAAGTTTTATTCGTTGAAAATTCAATACTATGCTCATTATATAAAAATAGACGGTAAATAGTCGTAAATAGTAAAATTTAAAATTATATGGCAAGTCTGCACGTGTAGGTACCACCATCCTTCTTATTCTTAGTACTAAATAATCATGCGTTCCGTTTTCTATAGTGGGTACCGCTGTCCTCATTCAAATCGACCTCATGTATTCTGTAAAATATGGGATTAAGTAACCAAAAATAATGTGAGAAGTGTGCTATTTTATCTATTTAATATTATAAATAAAACTCAGGAATCAAACTTGAACTTCGTAATTTAATGTTATATGACAAACGCGTATAATCTGTGTTTTACTTAGCAAGTTGACGTTAGTTCTGAGTCAAATTATAGATAAAACACAACTAAATACATAGTTAAATATCCTTTTGAACTGATCGAATCCGGCTCTTTGTTTCTGTAGCAACTTGTTATGTGATTTCCTGAAGATAACTGCTGTTGTATTGTGTAATTATGACCGGCACACTTCGTGCGAGATCTGTGAACATTACTTGAACATAGAATTGCGTCCCACTCAAACATTGGACATTTTAGGATGAACGAGTAGGATGTAAATATTCTATTCCATCTATCATTTTAGATTTTACGTTAAAATTTATCAAATCAATGCTTAGCTAGACAAATAAGCGTGTGTCTGTTTATTGACATATCTTAAGATAACATTGAATGATTGCTGTTGTTTTGGTACTAATTATTATTACTTTGTCTTTGCATTAATTAGAATTTTAATGTGAACGTAACTTGTGATTTCCTTGGATCAAACCTTGTCTTGTTTTAAGATTTTATCAAAATGTTTTACTACTCGATCGAAATGCACAAATTAAATACTTTCTTACAAAAATTATACGTGTTTTATTATTACACATTTTATTTGATGTTTATTTGAATAATGAAACGCTACGCTATTTGTTTTTACAAAAACACTTAATTTTCACAAATGAAATGCATTATGGATAAGCAATTCGAAATGAGTTCTTGTTCACCTGGCTTTAAAGTTCAGAATCGCGTATCATAAATATGTAATGTGTGCCAGACGTAATATGGGCTTTGGAGCCTTAATTTAATTTAAAAAAATAGCTGAATTGATCTTAATAATAAAAAATGTGTGCGTGTACTAGTGTACACACGTAAGAAGTGAAACTTGTTTATGGCCTTATTTTTCGAAAAATGATCTACATGCAACTTTCTAGAAATTGGTTAAATAAAGTTAAATTAGATAAAGTTTAAACAAAAGGATTTTATTATCATAGACATGAATACAAAACAGATGGCGCGTAACGGAAAAATGTGACGCGTAACCGAAAAATGTGACGGTAAATTTTTTTCCAACGCCGATAAGGAAGTTTCACTTCAAAAAAACCTTTAGTAATAATTTACAGAAATTACTTATAATTAAAATGTTTGTTTCATAATGATGTTCATCGTTGAATTTGACTATTATAAAATAGATGATAATATGTAAATAAATTTTTAGAAATTTTTGTATCTGCTCAGCATCGAACCGTCGCATTCATCGTAGCCATTTGACGTTCATAGCGTGTATCAATGTAATCAAAATCTCTTTTTATTAAACAGTTAATCATTTAATTAAGTAAGACGTATGTAAATGTTAGTGAGTGAACTATAAAAATGGACGACAAGACGGCCAAACCTGACTTATCCGGGCAGTGCGGGCAAGTTCAGTGCAGCGAATCCGTAACACCAACGGATTTGTCTTTCGAAGAGTTGAGGAATAAATTCGACACTAGCGCCACACATGCGTTGGTGAGACGGGAGATCGCATCGAAACCTTCGACGCACGGCAGCGCCACTAGACAAGTCGTCAGCGGTAAAATCTTCAAGAAGTGCAAGAGTGCCACGTTTCAGATAGATGGCGCCACGTATACAATAGGTAAGTGAGTTTTGCGGAAGCATTTAGTTCTGTTTTTCACCGCTCGTTGTAGGATGGCGCTACTTGTATGTAGATGTTGAATTTGTTTTGTACTTTTTATTAATAAGCTTTTATTACATTCAGACGTATGTCTGAATACAAATATATTGTAACGCAATCTTTGAACATGATTTTGACTACCTTCAAAACGTCTGATTAACTCGAAATTTGGCATACTTATTAAGGACCGATGACAATTTAATATTTAAAAAAAAAAGATTGAAAAAATTGAAATTCAGCTAAAAAATGAAAAATAAATAATAGTATAAAAAAAAACAAAAAAATACACTTTTATAGAAAATCCAACTAAAAAATAGAAAATAAATCTTAGTAAATTTGAATAAAAAATAGTGTAAGAAAAAAAAGGGGATTTAGTGGATTTTCTATAAAAGCCTATTTATTTTTGTTATTTTTTAACTATTATTTATTTCTATCGTGATATGTGAAATACTGCTTGTACTAACCTAAAAAAATGTAAACATCAGATGAGCTATAAGGCTTATCTTCTTTAGATGGCCGAACAAAAAAACGGGAATTAATAAATTTCGATCTTTATTACTTTCATCTCTATAAATAATATCTCAGTCAAGTGTTATTGGCATTTCGGACAAGTTGCTTTCAGCCCGCCTCGGTACGACGCTGGATGATCCTGGATAAAATTTATAAAATGTAATCTTATTGGTTTAAAACAGGACTTTTGACAAAAAACATGCTTTGCTAAGTATATACTCCCGTAGAAGAATTGGTACCACGAAATCGTGTTTTTGAAGTCAGAAGAATACATGTCCTAGGTGCTATGAATTGTGATCAGTTTTATCGATAGCGAAAATAGGTGGTAAGTGGCATTGGCGATTCGACACTACCGAAAGCCAAAAAAGGACACGCCTTTTAAGAAATTTTGCTTTTTTATTTATTGCCTTTGTAGGCAGACAAGCAAACGGCCTACCTGATGATAAGTGGTTACGGTTGCTTATGGACGTCAGCAATGCCAGGTACAGTGCCAAGCGGCTGCCTCCCGTACTTTTATTATCTTTAAAAGAATTTTCACAGTTCCATTAACGTAATTCGGTTATAAAGTAAATTGTCGTTAATTCTAAAGGGCGTACATAGAATTCGACAATAATTCAAATACATGGAGCCTATATCAACATTATAGGACTCGGGGATTTTAGGAGTTTCTAATCGACAATGTCAATACCATGCTAATAGACTCGCGAGTAAAAGTATTTGATGTCTCACCTTACATTCAACAGCTTTGAATACCTACCGATTTTATGAAAAACTTAAGGCTTGAACAGACATTTTTCTAAAATATTTACAATTCTTTAGAATTCTTCCCTTGTGAGTCCGCACAGGTAGGTACCACCGCCCCGCCTATTTCTGCCATGATACAGTAATGCGTTTCGGTTTGAAGGGTGGGGCAGCCGTTGTGACTGTACTGAGATCTTAGAACTTATATCTCAAGGTGGGTGGCGCATTTACGGTGTAGATGTCTATGGGCTCCAGTAACCACTTAACAACCAGATGGGCTGTGAACTCGTCCATCCATTTACGCAACAAAAAAGTCTCTGCTGTGTCATCATAGATGGCTTTTTGGAAGCAGAAATAGGCAGGATGGTGATATTAACCATTGCCACTCTGTCTCCAGTAAACATATTTTATAAAAATAATATCTATATGAAGTTTCGTGACAGCACCTGTAACAGAGAAGCTGAGGAGTGCACGTTTGGGATGGTATGGACATGTGATGAGACGGAATGAAAATGAGGTTGTTAAGAGAGTGTTAACTATGAATGTGGAAGGATTTAGAGGAAGAGGTAGACCTAAGAAGAAATGGATGGATTGTGTGAAAGACGATATGGGTAGGAGGGGAGTGAGCGAAGAAATGGTATATGATAGAAGAGTATGGAAGGAGAAAACATGTTGCGCCGACCCCAGGTGACTGGGAGAAGGGCAGGATAATGATGAATGTATAATACATTACGAATGATGTAAAATACTACAAAACGTAATTGAATTTTATTCATGGATTATTTTGTAATTCCAAATTAAGATGTATAAGTATATCATGCATTTTGATTAGCGAATATAAACATATTCTAGTGAAATAGTTTACTGGTGATAGGACCTCTTGTGAGTCCGCACGGGTAGGTACCACCACCTCGCCTATTTCTGCCGTGAAGCAGTAATGCGTTTCGGTTTAAAGTGTGAGGCAGCCGTTGTAACTATACTTGCGACGTTAGAATTTATATCTCAAGGTGGGTGGCGCATTTACGGTGTAGATGTCTATGGGCTCCAGTAACCACTTAACAACCAGATGGGCTGTGAACTCGTCCATCCATTTACGCAACAAAAAAGTCTCTGCTGTGTCATCATAGATGGCTTTTTGGAAGCAGAAATAGGCAGGATGGTGATATTAACCATTGCCACTCTGTCTCCAGTAAACATATTTTATAAAAATAATATCTATATGAAGTTTCGTGACAGCACCTGTAACAGAGAAGCTGAGGAGTGCACGTTTGGGATGGTATGGACATGTGATGAGACGGAATGAAAATGAGGTTGTTAAGAGAGTGTTAACTATGAATGTGGAAGGATTTAGAGGAAGAGGTAGACCTAAGAAGAAATGGATGGATTGTGTGAAAGACGATATGGGTAGGAGGGGAGTGAGCGAAGAAATGGTATATGATAGAAGAGTATGGAAGGAGAAAACATGTTGCGCCGACCCCAGGTGACTGGGAGAAGGGCAGGATAATGATGATGATGATGAAGTTTCGTGATCGCAATAAGAAGTCGTTGTGGCCTAATGGATAAGACGCTCGGTGCATTCGTATCAAGCGATGCGACTGAGCCTGTAATAAAAATCAAACCCGCAAAAATTATAATTTCCGTAATTACAAATGGCCTCCGCATCGGTCCATAAACAACTTCGTTCCAAAAAAAAACTTTATTAACCACCCTACCTTGTCAGTACTAATCCTAATATTCCTACACTTTCACGTTGACTGACCTTTATACCGGCCCATAGTTTCAAGGTTTTCAAAACAAGGCGGGTTGAATACAGAACTGCCAACATCATGTCTCGTTAACAAGTTTAACGTGTCTTCGTTAAAACAAATGATGTTGGGAATACTTTTTGACTCGGATTGATAAAAAGCTTTCTTTATCATTCCAAAGTTTCTTGAACATAATCACTTAGTATCCGAACTTGATTGTTTTAAATTCAGAATAAGAATTATTTCCACTATATTTTATGTATTAAATCGCCCGATGGTAAATAAATTACCGTAATTAAATAAAAATTTTAATATGAACGTTATTCAGGTTCTATTTTCAAAAGTTCTATATAAATATAGATCGAAGGGTGAAAAGCTATTTGGATTAAGCGTCATTTTTGCAAGTTTACAGGAGAGCCATTTAAAGTGAAAATTTGGAATAAATATCATAACAAAAAAAATTCTTCACCTATTTGAATGGAGTAAACATAATTGAATTTCAATTACAAACATCGAATTGTTATTGCTATTATCAAATAAAACAGTCCTTTAATTATAAAGACTAGAGGCCCCGCAGTAGTCGAAATTCGACTATAATTAATTGGAATTGTAAATTTGTACACTATTATGATTGTATTTTATACTTCTATAATCACAAATTTCGCCAAGACTACACTATAAAAAATATTAACAAAGACAAACAATATTTAATCTATTCTCAATTTGACAACGACGTCAAGAACAAAAGTTTGACAATAAATACCTATAGTATGCATGCGTGTGTGCGCCAAATATGTATCTAGTGTGTGTAATGTTTTATTTATTGATTTAATGTATCTTTTATGCATTATTTTAAAATAATATTAGCATTGTGTACTTCTTCTCTATATTCTCTATAAGTGTGAGAAATTTCATACTCCTCCGTCCGCGCAATTTTCGTAAAAGGGGATACAAAGTTTTTGCTTCACGTATTAATATATAGATTAATGACGCGTATTAAGCGAAATGTCGTTGAAACCAAATAGCCTTTCACCTTTCAGCCTTTTTTTAAGTAGTTATCGAATTATTATTTTTCCTACCTAAGCTGATAGCCTTGAGAGGCTATTTCGGCGTAACCTTAACTAGTAGGTGAGCTCACGGGGCTCAAACCGGAGTAATGCTAACACTGACCATAGCAAGAATAGTGCTTCGCAGAATCTACCACTGGATCGGAAACGTGACCCAATGAGAAGATCCGGCGAGAAACTCAGTGGGCTGTGTCTATGGGTTAATTCGCTCGTCAATCCCTTCGTCACAAGCGACGGGCTCGACGAGGACAGTAACCGGTGCTTGTGGTACCTAAAAGCACCGTTAATGGATCACGAGGATCCGCAATGACGTTTTCGTAGCTTATTGACATCCCAACGCTAGCGCAGCCTTCTGAGGACAAGAGATCGAAGTTGCTTATTGCATTATTGCGTAGCTATCATTTATACAGAAGGATTGACTTCTCTACGACAGAAATTAGCAGATATGTAATCCTTATCTGTGCTCTCAATTGGATCTTTACCAATGAACGAACGAATGAATGAATTTCAACTGGTGGTAGGACCTCTTGTAAGTCCGCACGGGTAGGTGCCACCGCCCTGCCTATTTCTGCCGTGAAACAGTAATGCGTTTCGGTCTGAAGGGTAGGGCAGCCGTTGTAACTATACTGAGACTTTAGAACTTATATCTCAAGGTGGGTGGCGCATTTACGTTGTAGATGTCTATGGGCTCCAGTAACCAATTAACACCGGGTGGGCTGTGAGCTCGTCCATCCATCTAAGCAATATAAATAAAAATAAAAACTTATGATTGAAGAATTATTTACATTTAGCAAAAACTTTATAAGATCTATTCCTTTTGCAAAAGCATCAGTGGCTTAATTTGAGAAGTGCAACGTGCCTTTCAATTATGATAAGATCTGATCCTCTTCAATGATATAGTTAAACATATCTTCTTACAGCCCCATAGATTATAATTATTGATGTAGATGATAAGATCGTCTGACGGACTATTTTGGCGAATGAATCCAGATGGATTTTTCCTGTCGTCGCGAGAACTAATAACGCTTTCACAAAGTATCGTCGAATTGTTTTCTCGTGCCAAGGATAAAATTAGGAGGCACGTTCGCATCTAGAGGACTTCACTTAAATTGTGACTTTTGTACAGAGCCGACGACCTAAATTGATATAAATCGAGGTTCCGAACGAAAATAGTGGTTAAATAAATTTTTATTGGAAGTGAATGTGCTTAAGTTGTTTTCTGGTTTCGGCTTTATTGAGTTTTTTTCTATTCGTCGTCGTAGCCCAGTGATATAGTGCGTATAAAAGAATAAATTAGATTTTTAATTCCGAATAACTTTATTGAAGAATAATACAAGTCGTCGTGGCCTAAAGGATAAGACGTCCGGTGCATTCGTATCTAGCGATGCATCGGTGTTCGAATCCCGCAGGCAGATACAAATTTTTCTAATGAAATACGTACTTAACAAATATACATGATTGATTTCCACGGTGAAGCAATAACGTCATGTAATAAAAATCAAACTTGAAAAATTATAATTTGCGTAATTACCAATGGTAGGACGTCTTGTGAGTCCACATAGGTAGATACCACAACCCTGCCTATTTCTGCCGTGAAGCAGTAACGCGTTTCAGTTTGAAGGGTGGGCTAACCGTTATAACTATACTAAGACATTAGGTGTTTTCCGAGCGCTATGACATGTCCTTCTTCAAACGAGGCTTGCGGAGAGTACTTTATGGTAGGCAGCGGCTTGGCTCTGCCCCTGGCATTGCTGACGTCCATGAGCGACGGTGACCACTTACCATCAGGTGGGCCGTATGCTCGTCTGCCCACAAAGGCAATAAAAAAAAAAAAAGAACTCATATTGCAAGGTGGGTGGCGGCATTTGCGTTGTAGATGTCTATGGGCTCCGGTGACCTTAACATCAGGTGGGCCGTGAAATCCTTCACCCATGAATGCATTAAAAAAAATGTCTTCGTGCCAGCAGACAACAATACCTTCCTGTGCAAACTCACTTCACGCTTCAGCACCAGAGCCGAATGAATTGAGTATGATGTGATTTTTTGACAGTGACAATAGCGAGGGTGCAATAATGATTGAATTGGTTAGCAAAGCCCATACAAATTAGAATGTAAATCACAATTGTAGAGGTGTTTCGACAGATACAAAATATATAGTAGGATGGAAAGTATAATAGACTATAAGTATGTATATAATAGTATGGTATAGTATCTATTAAGTGTATAAATCAAAAATAAAATCGAATATAATATAATCAAAACAAAGCTTAGTCTAGTAAAACTATAGCACAAATTGAGTTGCTCTATATAGAGAAACAACATTTAAAAATATTGCTTCACCAGTTTTTATGTTTTTTTTATATTTAAATATTCAAAAAATGTTTTAATATTTCTATTGTTCCTTCTTCCAATGTTTCAATATTCAAAATCACCATTTATGTCACCTTTATAACATATTAACCTCTTTTAAGATTTACGTCATGAATCATATAGAGTTTACAAGTACAACTTTCCTTGCCGCGTTCTGTAGATACATGAAATGTTGAGATACTTTCTTAAACAAGACCATTGATACTAATTGTAAGCTCGTCTAACTTAATAAGTTCAAAGCTATGCGACCTCGTCTATGCTATAGCGAGCTATGACGCTGTGATGTCTACAGACTCTAGTAGCGACTCAACGTCATACGAACCGTGAGCTTTAGGCCAAAGTAGAGCAATAAAATTAATCTGAACATTTCCAGCTGTGGGTGGGTTGGTATGAGAAGTCAAATCTTGTGGTTTCCGTGATCCTTACTGAGCATTCAACTCAGGAGTCAACCGTGAAAGCTACCCGCGTGAACAAAAACACATGGAGGGTTTATATCTATATATTAATACGTGAAGCAAAAACTTTGTATCCCTTTTTACGAAAATTGCGCGGGCGGAGAAGTATGAAATTTCCCACATTTATAGAGAATATAGAGAATAAATGCACAATGCTAATATATTTTTTAAATAATGCATAAAAGATACATTAAATCAATAAAGAAAACATTACACATACTACCATGTATTTGACACACACACGCATGCATACTATTTATTTATTGTCAAACTTTTGTTCTTGACGTCTGTGGTCAAATTGAGAATAGATTAAATATTGTTTGTCTTTATTAATATTTGTCTATAGGTAGTCTTGGCGAAATCTGTGACTATAGAAGTATAATACATAATCTTTGATAATAGAGCCCTAATAATGTTCAAACTTATAATTTCAATTAATTATAGTCGAATTTCGACTACTACGGGTCCACTAGTCTAAAAAAATAGTCAAACGTAACTTTTATGTCAAATACAATGTAAACGTCCACCGAGTGGACAATGTTACTTGGTGGATTGAATGTTCGGACCTTGAATATGTGATTATGAAAGATTTCTCGGAAGCGACCTTATATCGATTCGGGTTTTTGTCCGATTTCTCCTTTTCTATGATACCCACCACTGTGAACACTATCAAGATATATGTATGTACGAAGATGAAGACTTAATATATATATATATATTTTGAAATATTTTAATACGATCATATCGTGTTCACTAAAGAATAACAGTCTAGTTTTGAATTTATCTTATTTCTCGGCGAACGAATAATCTAGAATTACATAGCTCTTGTTTTCAGAGAAATGCTTTATTTTTCGATTTTAGTGCTCAAAAACGTTATCTATATATATAAAAATGAATTGCTGTTCGTTAGACTCGCTAAAACTCGAGAACGGCTGGACCGGCCCGATTTGACTATTTTTAGTCTTGGATGATGTGTGGAAGTCCAGAGAAGGCTTAAAAGGTAAATAAATATGAAAATGCTCAGAATTAAATAAAAGTAACAATTTTGTTTTTCCTATGATGTCCCCCCCGTCGGACGGATTCATTTTGTTTGTTTTAAGTTTATTTTATACAAAAGTTTAGGTCTTTTATTTATCGATTGAGGCACTACGAAGTCTGCCGGGTCAACTAGTTTATAATAGATTTAGAATCACTAAGACAGCATAATTAACGCTACAAAATTAGTAGAAGTTGATATCAAAGAGCTACAATCGGGAAAATGTAAAATATGTAATTTTCCCAGCCAGATACAAATTGATTTGTACACAAATCAAATGTCGCCGGGTCTTCATTGGGCGATTTCATCTGATACCCCGGGAATAACGAATCTGGATGTAACAATTGCTCGGTACTAAATACTAATCAGCTTCTACCTGTAGAGGCGGGAGCTTGTCGTGGCGTGGCCGACAGTCGCGCGCAGGCCTCCACGCGGACCGGTAGTCTGGTCACGACTCGCGCACCACCGAGCATGACCGTACTTAACGCGAAACCAACCGACAAATGAATTCGAAATTTTTAAAACAATTAAAATAGAAAAAAAAAACGCTACCGCGAGTTTCTTGTGAGTTTCCTTTCGTAAATAATTTCGGGCCCACCTGTTGGCCGGCCTCGTCTTGACAACGTCACGATCTGTTTACAAGCGGGGACCACCCTAAGCCGTGGGTCATGACGCAATGTTTTATGGCCGCCCCGTGCCGCGTTACTACAAACCGAAAAACAACACTTTCCGTTTCAAAATAGATTTTCGTATTTCCGCACGTGACTCGTTCGACGCGTATTTAACGCGTAAATTGTCAACGGTTTTCAATTAAATTGAATCATATTCAGTTACAACCACGATTTTACAAACGCAACTTGTTTCCGAACTTGTATCTCGAACGTAAACACGACGCGTCCTATAGAACAACGAGTCTGTTTTCGGTCAATTAGCCGTGCTATTAGTAACGAGTCTCGTAACAAAGAAAGATTTTGTTACGAATAATTATTTACGCAACGTTAAATACTTAATTAGGAGCGATCCGAAACCTAAAGCCCAAGGCCCGCAATGAATTATCAATGCTCGGTAATGGTTTTGTAATTCGAATGCGAGAATAATAATCCGATGAAGCAATGCAAATAGTAATCGAAATACCGCTTTTAATAAATGAATATCGTGACTACGAACACTCATTCATTCCGAAATGATTAATTTTAATTTAACTATTACGTCTCCTCGAATACTGACACCAATAACTTTCAATTTTGATATTTCGAAACACATTTGCGCCATAAATATCGTATCAACTTCATTCGTTTATCAACACAATACGTTCGAACGTGTTAACGAAAATAATTATCGCCTCGCAAAGTATCTTACAAATTTAAACTATAAACATTCATCATCACACTAACACCGCGTCCAAACTTACGCGAACTTTTCTTACAAACTCAAACGCCATCGCGTTTCTAAGCTGCCAGCAATTTTGTTAACGTTCAAATCGTAAAAAAGAACTTAGATTTTTGATTTATTAATTTTAGTTAAAGGAGGCTATGAGAAACGCCCAAAGCGAACTAATTTGCTACCGATAGCATATCAAATACAGTTTTGAAAACATATCGCTAATTCTAAACGTTCCGAGTTACGGTAACGCTAAGAACCAAAGGCCATCGAAAATGACAGTGGACGGATTAACGCAAAAACATTATCTATATATAAAAAATAAATAAAAACAGAGATTTTACTGTGAATAACACTGAGACAGGAGTGAATTCGAACGGTGATTGAAAGTGATTTGATTAGTGAGTGACTTCGTTTGACTCGGTGATAGCGTATGATGTGACGATGTGGCGAGGCAAACCGCTGCTCGAAGGCAGCAGACAGGGCTCGGTCGACGGCAAAAGTAATGTTTCTAATGACAAAGAGCTGGTACACAAGTGCCACAGCGACCCCGGTGGTGGACGAGCGTTGGGTGCAGCTCCAAGGACACACAGACATCGATCCGCCTCCGGTGCGTTGAGGAAATGCGTTCTCACCCTCGACGGATACTCGTATGTTATCGGTAAGTCACTCAAAGAACCGAGCGTAATGTGTAAAATATACTAATGTATTATTTTATAGACTAAGAAAACTAAATAAAAAAAGATGTCTTTTGGAATGAAGTTCCTTACGGGACGATGAGCAGGGTAAAAACGTCCGTAACGTAAGATTTTTATTAGTAATGCACACAGTGTTCGACTTAAGTTTGTAATAAACAAAAAATAACATATCTTTTTATTATATATTTTTTATAAATCATTTTCAATAAAATAAAGTTGATAGCTTTGTAGTTTTTTTTTGTTTTTTCAATAAAAAGATCATAATAAAAAATGTATACCCGAATAATGATTTTCTTTATACCTCAAATAGAACTTAAAATTAATATTTTTATAATAAGGAATTTCGTTCTTATCCGGTGTCCCACGACACCACATCTTTTTTTTTGGTAGCTTTAATAATTTCTCCCTACGTTTAATTTCTGATTGCCAAAACATTAAATATTCTAAACGTCGCAATTCATTAATATAAAAAAAACAAACTGTACTATAAATTTGGCTTCATCATCACGGATTGTTCACAGTCCACTGCTGAAGAGTGATCTAAACTGAAGTGACTTAGCTATTAGTAAATTTACACCCTAATCTATAGCAGTTTAAAAAAAAAAACACCCAAAAATATTTAGAACTCAATTCACCGTACACAGTAACAAGACATTTTTATCCTTCGATTATACGCCATCAAAGTAACTACTAATGCTTCAAAAGCAATATAATGAATCCGCTCAGGATTCGTTAAATCTCACTTTCATCAAGAAATATATTATTATTATGTTCATTTTTCATCGAAGAAGCAGAAAACGTACGACGTAACGAACGAGATTATTGGATTACAAAGTCTTTTTGTCTGATGTCAGTGTAATCACATTATTAACTTGATCTACGAAGGTTTCTTTAAGCGATCTTCTGTGCGTGAATTTTGAAAGTTTCGCTTTAAGAGTTTGTTTTTCGGCTAGTGTAAGTGAAGGGACAAAAATGCTTACAATTTTTTTACTGGTGGTAGGACCTCTTGTGAGTCCGCACGGGTAGGTACCACCACCCAGCCTATTTCTGCCGTGAAGCAGTAATGCGTTTCGGTTTGAAGGGTGGGGAAGCCGTTGTAACTATACTGAGACCTTAGAACTTATATCTTAAGGTGGTTGGCACATTTACGTTGTACATGTCTATGGGCTCCAGTAACCACTTAACACCAGGTGGGTTGTGAGCTGGTCCAACCATCAAAGCAATAAAAAAAAATCTAATTGGAATATCATATTCGTTGGTCACCGTTGGTCCTATGACCATTTTTTGCCGTGACGAATATCTCTTGTACAATATAAGCTATCGCACAATACGGTTTGTTTCTCTTGTGAAACTGGAAAGGCCACCAGTTATCCCTTATTCATGAAAAAAACATATTTTTCTCATTCAGCAAACGCATCATATTTCGTTGTGAAAACATTTCATTATTAAGGGAAAATAAAGATATAAACGACAAATCGCCTTCTGAGTTACGTGTCGTGACCACAAATAATATCGTTAGCTCATTTAATTTTGTGGACGAACATTGTCATAGTCATTAAATCTATACGACATATAGAATGACAGAAACTATTAATTATGACTCGAAATTAACCATCGTTATCACTAAATGTGTCAAGGTCAGGTTAAACTGTACATTTGAAATTTAACTATTTGGGGCTTAGACCTTATGTAGGTGTCCAATTGGATTGGTATTCACATTGTGATACTTCTGAGTTGCTGTAACCACTTAACAGCAGAGGGATCGGTGAGTTCACTACTGTTCATTCACTTGTGTTTCCTTCTGATCACTTGTCTATGCATTAAGAAAATAAAATGACACTTCACAGGTACAATGCCATATCAATAGCAGTGGATAAGTTTGATTTCCCTGTTAATCTTATAGCGAATGATGCTGATGCAAGCCAAAGTCATTATCTTTGTAAAAGATTTGAGATTCAGTGCAGCACTCTTCTCTCGTATATGTACCTCCGACAGCTAATACAGGAGATGACCCAAATTAAAATCCAATCCGAATTTGGGGCGTAAAATAAGAAACATTTAATCAATGTAAACTTTTTCAAAATACAAAGACAACTATTACGGTAGCTGGAATAGTAGGTAATATATTAGATATCCATTGCACTACGAACTCTGTAGTTTTTCAAGTAAGGTTTAAATATTTATCTAGCGTTGTAGGTAGTTCTTTTGTGGAGCCTGCCGGCTTCTGGCGCCCTCTGTGCGTTATGGAAGACCATTGACCGCGTCAGCTGACTGCCGAATTTTAACATCGTGTGCAGTATATTCTTTATACAGTATGCAGTCGCAAAGCTACTACCCTACAAATGGAAGGGCTCCTTCGGAGATGCTCGGGTGATTGTTACCAAATTCCACTCCTCCTGATGAAGCTGAAAAGGCCTCTAGGCCAAGCCAACATCCAAAAAAGGCCAAATTCCACCATAAAAAATAATTAAGCACAATTTTTTTTGTGGACCGATTTCCTTCATTTTCTTTTGTTTTATTATTTATTGAAGAGCTTTTTTGATAGAAAAAAAATTTAAGTAGTTTTAAAAATGTCGAAAAAGAAAACAGGAGAGAAAATTTCTATATTTTAAATGAATCGAAATATCGAGGTGTCAACGATTACAGCCAAATTTCAATCAATAAAACTAACTAAAAAGTGACGTTACATATAATATAGTGATCAACAATACCAATCTCGAAGAAAAACTATTAAAATGTAATTAAATACGAAATTACATTTTGATGATTCTACTATCGCCTCCACTGATTTCCTCGGCTATCGTAAATTTACTCACACGTTACTCGGATTAGTAAAATCGGAGGCTTCGTGACGGGGCGTGCTGTGCCTCGCGTGACGTCAAAACATCGATAAACATCGATAAAATACGATAAGCCTTTATCTCCTAACGGTGATGTATCATTAATCGAATGTGTTTGTAGTTTTGTTTTATTAGTTTGTTTTAGATATATCAGATTGTACTATATCATTGTTTGTTTATTCAAATGTCCTCTTTGTTATTGTTCTTGCAATTGTGGGTGAATTATTGTTAAAATCATATTATTTTACACTTGATTCTTTAATGTACATAATATAAATCTGTATATAACATCACTTGAATTACAAAATTTGGGGTGGGGAAGTCGTTGTACCATAGAATGTAGACTTAGAACTCATGTCTCAACATGGCTGGCGGCATTTACGTACTCTTAGATCGTTCACTCGGCTAAACAATAAAAAAAAATGATAACGTACTTAAATTATTGTTGGATTACATCTCAAGGTATGTACTGGTAGCTGTGCGTATTGTTAGTACACAAGGGTGGGGGTCTACATTGCGTTTACCGCGAAGTCGTCGTGGCCTAAAGGATAAGACGTTCAGTGCATTCGTGTTGGGCAATGCACCGGTGTTCGAATCCCGCAGACGGGTACCTATTTTTCTAATGAAATACGTACTTAACAAATGTTGACGGTTGACTTCCACGGTGAATGAATAACATCGTGTAATAAAAATCAAACCCGCCAAATTATAATTACTGGTGGTAGGACCACTTGTGAGTCCACACGGGTAGGTACCACCACCCTGCCGTGAAGCAATAACGCGTTTCGATTTGAGGGGCGGTTAGCCGTTGTAACCATAATGAGACCTTAGAATCTCAAGGTGGGTGGCGGTATTTACCTTGTAGATGTCTCTGTACTCCAGTAACCACTTAATACCAGATGAGCTGTGATCTTGTCCATCCATATATGCAATAAATAAATAAAGCCGTCATGTCTATGGTTTGTAGAGTGAAACAGCAGTTATAAAACACAATCTATACTTTATCGTCATATTTTCAGTGGGTGGCGGTATTTATGCTTTGATATTTTCTTAGGTAACCACTTAAATTAGGCCACGCGTTCGTCTGTAACATTGGAAACCTTTACAACAAAAAGAATCCCTCGGTGCTTAGTTACTGATCTGAAAATCATCCATTAATATTACTATCGCTACGAGTAAGCTTAACTATCTGCGCCTTTTTTTTTCTGCCTAACCTCATAGCGTTGGGAGGCTATTTCAGTGTAACCTTAACTAGTAGGTGAGCTCACGGGGCTCAAACCTGACCTATCTTCACCAATATTCCTACAGACACACAACCCACTGACCTTCTCATCGTATCTTTTTAGTGGGTAGATATTAGCAAAGTTTCCCAGGTGCTTACCCCGTAAGCATCCAGTCCAGTGAAGTCGGGAATAGCAATCAGGCAGGGACAAAAGCACCAATACAAAAAGAAACCAATAAAAAATCGTTTTTCAACTGTTTCGTGGTTTTCGAAGCCCACATAGTATAATACATAACACGAATGCCACCTGCAATATTGATACATGAGAACTAAGTCTCAATACTATATAACGAATATTTCACTCTTCGGGCCTCACGTTCAAAATGAAAATAATCAGTCTAATTTACACGTCACAAAATATTCTACTCGTAATATTTATTTATTTATTGCATAGATGTGTGGACGAGCTCACAGCCCACCTGCTGTTAAGTGGTTACTGGAGCCCATATCTACAACGTAAATGCGCCACCCACCTTGAGATATAAGTTCTAAGGTCTCAGTATGTTACAACGGCTGCCCCACCCTTCATACCGAAACGCATTACTGCTTCACGGTAGAAATAGGCAGGGTGGTGGTACGTACCCGTGCGGACTCTCAAGAGGTCCTACCACCAGTAATAAGTAATAGTAAGCGTCATTTTGTAATATCACACAAATTAAACTTGGTCTAAATAATTCAAAAGGTGCTCTATTAAATTATTAAAATCTTACGTCGTAAACAGAAGCAGAAAGAAGACATGAATAAGGTACTGTGTGTGTGCAAGTTCTTAAAGGAACTTGGCGAAGTAGCTTTCCATTGTTCCCCGCCACAAAACCACCCCGACAACTTGGAATGAAGTTCGTTATATTCTCAGATTTGGAGTGTCCTTCAACGCGTTATACATACGTCTAATGCTTGTTCATTGTCATAGTTTGTTTTGTTATTAATATAGATAAAAGTTACTCACTTCTTAGTTCGTTTTACATATTTTGTAATTAGCTGCCATTTCTAGTTTAATCTTAAATCAACAGTAATCGTGTAACGTTAATAATGAGTTTATTAAAAAACAATATATTACTTTTTTTTGTGCCTATCTGAGATCAGCGCTGGACTATGAGCAGATGCGTTGCGTGTGCCATCGCGTCGAAGAGGCTCCTCACCAGGAGACTCCTCATTGATCACTTTATTTGAAATCGATCAAGGTAGCGAACAAACGATAGTAGAAAAGTTTTAATGGATTTTTTTGGTTGTCTTGATTTTTTTAAACATTCCTACCCGTGGAAGCGTCTTTCCATTAGTATTTAAGAACATTTAAATATGGGGACGTCAGGAGGCCAGACTATCGCATGTAATAGTCTATTCGTGAAATCGTTAGCACAAGAATCCGTGGCGGGCGATGAACTATAGGAAATGTTGAAATATGGAGACGACAGCATTAATTCTTCGCTATTTTAGTTATACAGACGCTTAAACTAATAAAACGTTCAACGATTACAGGAATAATTAGTGATTTAGTGCCATTTGTGTATGACCAATATGTCCGACCGCCGCTAACAAGAGAATATGTTGAATATATGAATGAATATGACTTCGATTGACATTCACCCGCCATGACAAACGCAACATTATTCGATATTATCCACCCTTTATTACAAGTACCATATTTATTGGAAAAAAAAACCGATTACTTTTTATTAAAATTACAGAATAATTTTCCAACGATTATAAATATTACAAGATAATATTTAGCTGACAAAATTAGTGGATTTTCATTATTTAAAAATATTACGCGCCGTTATACAATGCATATATTTGGCGTGTTTGTTTTTTTTTGCGCAATATTATTCTTTGTTAAAGATCAAAAAAGAAAAAAATAATGAAAATTTGATACCTGTCACCGATTTTTGAATTTAAACATAGGAGCGTCACCTGATATGAGTGCCTACATATGTATCAAGCAACGCTTATACATATTTTACTTTGAATCACCACGACAATAAATTGATAAAATCAAATATTAATATCTTATTTAGAGCGTAACAATTGTTGAGAATTTCAGTCTATATTGAAAATAGGGCTTATAGCCTTTGGTTAAATCAATCATCTTATCAGCGCGAGAGCAGATGGCAATTAGTCTTCGCTAATGGAAAAATCGCGGAATAACAATGACGTGATTGACGAGTTTTACAATTGAACCCTTAATTTTGTACGGTAAGCTTATAGGGAAGTCGGAAGAAAACAACACCTTGCTGTGACTTGAAATAGCAGAACCATTTATCAATTTATAGAATAAGTACCTAGTGGTTCTTATACGTTTCAATAAAATATTCTACAAAGTTTTCCTTCTGAGTATTAGTTTTGCAGTGAAGTTCAATCTGAAACTAAATAAATAAACTAAATAAATCAAATTTTGAAAAATAGAATATTGTTGTTGTACAATATTTTGATTTTATTGATTTCGTTTCACTATCTTAAAATACAAAACATCATTATCATTACGAAAACAACTTTTAAATTTTCAATTAGGTTGTTGTTCCTGTGCGCTCTCAAATAAAAAAAAATCTACAAAATTAAATCTTTTTTTTTATTGCCCTTGTAGGTAGATGAGCATACAGCTCACCTGATGGTAAGTGGTTACCGTTGCCCATGGACTTCAGCAATGCCAGGAGCAGAGCCAAGCCGCTGCCTAATGTTAAGTACTCTCCACAAGCCTCGTTTGAAGAAGGATATATCTAGCGCTCGGGAAAGACCGTGGAGTTCAAAATTCCGCTCATTCCAAAGCCGGATGGTACGTGGCAAAAATGATCTCTGGAAGCGCACTGTGGATGAACGCAGTGGCTCCAGGTAGTATGGATCTGTCTATGTATTAAAATAATAGTAGGACCTCAATGATATGCACAGCACACTACTCGTATAAAGAATCATAACAATAGATGAAATCTAATTATGTCAAACATTGTATGTTAATGTAAATTCCACGGTATTGATATCGAATAAATTTGACTACGAAATCAACTAATTGGTTTTGTATTACCATTATACCTTGTAACGCTTTGAGGTTAAGTTAGCTCCTTTAGGGTATTAATGCCTCCAAATTAGTCGTCATAGTTTTATTATTATTCAAGGGTTTGGTTCAGCATCTATTATTTCTTTCTTTTCAATATGAAAATTTTACAGGATAAAGTGAAATTGATCAGGGATGAAATTCAATGAAACATCACGAGATGATATGAGTTAATTAATATCCCATTGAAATTATTAACTGTTTGACTGAACCCGAGAAGCCACGTCCGCGATTTTTTGTCATTTTCTCAAATTTTCACAGACAGCATTTAAGCAACGTTTACATTTAAACTATAGAAACAGTAATTTTAAATTCAATTAACCACTCTATTTATGTAGTGGCCAAAAGTACGAGTGATCATGGTCGCTCATGGGTGTTGTGTAAAGAAATTTGCCAAGATTACATCCAAACAGTTGTGTACATACTATCTTTGAAGCTCGTTGTGAAATATGCTTTTATAGTTTAAGTATTAGTCTTTGTCAAAATATATGGATATTCTACTCCAGCCTCACCTTAACCTGCTGCTGCCCACTACTATTCTATGATCCAAAATTTATAATTCCCGAAATCGTCCCTATACTTATCTATAATAGTGTCTAGATACTCCATGAATCTATGGATTAATGCTAAAAGGATTGCAAGCGCATTTCGTATTGCGATGTCTATAAGCTTCGATAATTACTTCGTCTCAGATGAGCGTTTCCAACGTGTGAAGAAATCCTTGAACATATTGACAAGATTCTGTTGATTTGTTTATCTCTCACGTACATTGGAAATACCGGAACGTCACAATTTTGTACGCTATCAACAAGATGTTGTTCATTAGTAATCCAAGAAATGTTTTATTGTTATTTCTACTCTACTATTATGAATACGATTTCAATAATAAAATTGCCACAAATAAAACTAAAACCCTATGGTGAACAAGGTGCTTTAAATTACGTTGAAATATTCCTTGAGCTGAGGGGAGATTTTAGTTCCATAAATGGTCGAATGGAGAGCTACCTAGTTCTAATTTCGTATTACGAAAGGTTCATCTTTTCGAAATAAACCAAATAACATTTCGAATTGAAACTTTTACGTGAGTGAAAGTTCAGTGCTGATCTGCTATTGTACATGTAGAGCTTATTAGTGAAAAACGGTCATGCTGCGCTGTGACTATCACTAATCGTTTAAAAAACATATTTTTTTTCACAAACTACCTACCCGCCACTTGTATTCCGTTAATATTGTAGCCCACGTGCTGTTCTCTGGTATAGACTAATAAATTGGGAGATTGAAGTTAAAGACACATACATACATCGATACTCACAATCTTTCGCATTTATAATATTAGTAGGATCACTCATGTAAGCTTCTACTGTACAGATGAAAATTTTATCAAACTGGTATGTGTCACTACTTCGATGATGTAGGTAGTATTATAATACCTATCAGTGCGAGCACCAGTAATCGATGGATGAAGAGATGGGGCCAATTAGCACTTAAGGTATAGTTCTAATGAAATTTGTTATTAGCTCGACTCCTCCGGATTTCAGAATTTGGCACTAAACCAATATAAATCGCGAATGTGTTATTTTGTTCCGTATATAGAATTTTATCTAACATAATTATGAATCTCCAATTCTCCCGACCTTTCGTACGTTTTGAAGAACCAAATAAATTTAATGTAAAATCACCATCCAATCTCTGTTTCTTCGCTCTCCATGACTTTCGCGAATATCAAAACGACCTTGACAGCACCACCTGAAAAAACAGCTGACGAAATATATTTAGCTATAAAAAGTCCATTCATTGAAACTACGTGCTTTTGATTTATTATTAATAAAAATAAAATGGACGAAATCAACTTTTATTTTCAGGTTAGTAATTGAAACAGAATTGGAATCGACTTCAAGAACATAGTTATCAAATAAACGAGTATGCGTTATTAATAACATTTCTTTCCACTATTCGTTATTCTTTTACCTTTGAATTTCACGATAAGTTTTTTGTTTTTATGTTTTTGTCTTCCTATTTGTCTGTAGCTTTAAGGAGCTATTCTGGATTCACTGTGTCTGGTGGACAAGCTCACAGGGTCAGCCTGAAAGATTCTGCTAAAATCTGCCCTAACAAAAGCGGTGCTCTCCACAGATGCGACGAGAATCTTAATGGGTTTGGAGAGTAAGGCAATCTTCGATATAAAACAAGTGAGATATTAATGGAGGAACTTTTTTGTGTTTGTTTTTATTGCCCTTGTAGGCAGACGAACACACGGCCCACCTGATGGTGAATGGTTACCGTCGCCCATGGACTTCAGCAATGCCAGGGGCAGAGCCAAGCCGCTCCCTACCGCTATCTCTTGAAGTTGCTCTTGAAGACAGAAATCACGATTACTCATGGACAACAGCAAAGCTAGAGGTCAAGTTGATGTCCACCGACGGCGATATTTTTCCCAACTGCAGTTCCATAGTGCTCTAGAAATTCTGTAAAGGCAAAATCATTTAGAGCCGAACCATCATTTTCTGATATTGAAATACGATGAATTTTGAACTCCAATAGTGCACGTTGCGATGTAAATATAAGAGAGGTGGTATGACTTTGACCATAAGTCTCTCCATACCTAGACTAAACTAAACTAAACTAAGCGAATGGTCACTTTGTCTATGTACTACAATAACCACTTAGCATGAGGTGTATACATACTATATGCTTACCTATCGCACATTATAACGCTGATCCACAATAAATTTATGACAGCAAATTTAATGTGATAGCAACGAGGTGCTTTGATCTGATTATACGTGAATTTATATTTAGTGTTTTATAATACATTCATAAATAGGGATGCCATCTCTTTTTTTTTTAATAATATTTTTTTTTGTAAAAATCGTTAATAAAAACGAATTCGCATCGGGTTTTGACGTCATTCTGTCAAAGTGCAGACCAAACGAAACCGCGAGATAGTTCCAACACGAACCAAATGTAACTTAAAGGCTAATTAAAGTATTTATTGCTCCATAACTTTGCTACTAATTTTTTTATAGCTTTAAATGTGTTTTTTGTAGCATATAAATGAAATGTCAAAAAAATATGAGATAGAAAACAGCCCTAGCACTATTTTTAAAATATCATAAAATAATTACGATGCAATAACATAATTGAGACTATCGATATTTTTCTTGATAAGATGTATCATAAAGTGACATGGTAATTTCTGTTAAGATATGAAAATAGTGCTCCTGTCTAACTTTTACAACGCTATTTATAAATTTTAAAATTCAAACTATTTTTTGGCTTACCTTATTTATTTTATTTATTTATTTATGTACACACAGAAAACAAGACACAGTACAGAGTAATAGGAAAATTATGTACAAAGGCACTGCTTATTTCTTTGAGAAATCTCTTCCAGCATACCTGCGAGAGGATAATGAGAATAATAATAAAAAGTAATAAGTGTGTGTAGAACAAATAACACATAACTAAAATAACAAATACAACATGAGAATTATAGCACATACACATAGCAAAGTTAGTTTAAGGCCTTAGTTTAAGACACGTCCTCTTCCAACCAATTAAGATTCAAATTTACTCTTTATAAATTTTAAATTACGTGAGAAATCCTCCAGCTTCGTTAGCACTTTTATGATATCTACCGCCTTTTCAAATATCTTCGGCTTTGTCACTTCTGGGATACAATTTTGCACATCAGCAATAAATACCACTCAAAGTCTTTTGAAAGACATAAATAACGCTCTACTTACGGAAGCAAGAGATCACAAGACGAACATCCTCCCAGTTAGAGTGGCCATTCTTATCGTGGTATTACTTTGAACAACAGTGATAAAGGAGATAACGGGATCATCTCAACTAAAATCCCCCAAACCCAGAGATCAGCCGTATAAATCTCCAAATGTCTCAGCCTTCTTTATTCTATTTAAAGTTTCACTCATTATAAATATATTCTGTAGACTCTTATCACGATTTTCAAATGCTCTGGAAACAGTAGTGACATAAACAACCGGCGTAACCATGTGAGAAAAGGAATCCTGAATTAAAGGGCTATTTATACCTAGCCTATGCAAACCTTTAAATTTTGCAGCCGTTCAATATTCGGGTAAAACATTTCTCTTCAGCCCAAATTAGGGCCAGGTTTGATCACCATTATAGTCTGATTACTTTTTTTTTTTACTAGACATTATTCTAACCTTATGTTAAGTCACCCATAAAGAAATGTAAACAGATACATAAAACATCATTTCATAGAGAACTAGTATTTTCTCGACGTTTCCCTAACGAATTCCCCCGGGAAGCTACGGATGATATGAAAAGTATTTTATGTCCTTTCACAAAATGCAAGACAGCATTTTACCAATATCGACTCGCCTAGATCATTTCAAAACGAAAAAGATAAAATGAAAGAACAAGTATATTTAAGTTAGTTCAGTTGAACGACTTGAAAACGACTTTTCACGATTTGCGAAAGCTCACAAAGTTCAAAAAATAGATAACATTTATTACAAATGATGATCTTAGACTGGTTTTACAAAGACTTACAATCAGCACAATAACTAGTTAGGTACATCAGAATGAAATAGCATAATTTAAATTACATATTTACTCGTACATATGTATGTGTGATGCAATCATATTGTATCCTATTCGCTTAAGCGTACTGTGACCTTTAGTTGACATTTCCATGAGATTTTAGGTCACAGCTACCGTCGTAACGCTGACTGTTCCTAGCATTTACAGCTAGATCGAGCTAGATAGTGTTACAATAAATATTTAAGCTTGATTAGATTAAAATTAAATGTATCACATTTTTTTGGGAACACGAAAACAGTATAGTTTTTGAAATATTGGACAAAAAAAGAAAATGTTTAAAAGCTTAACAAAATGCATACGTAAAAAGATTATATATATTGATATCTGGTCAGTACACCAAAGCCCAAACTAATATAATTACTGTATTGATATCGGTCCATGAAGTCGTCATGTCTTAAGATGGGTGGCATTTACGTTGTACATGTCTATAGGCTCAAGTAACAACTTAATAAAAAGTGGACCGTGAAATCGTCCGTCCATCTAAGCAATAAAAAAATGTTTAAGTAAATCCTGTGATCGATCGTCTTAGAGTTTGGGAAAATTACATTAAAAACCACCGTTACATAGATATGTAGAAGGTAGATACAGGTCAAACTAATAGAAACATGCTAAATAAAGAACTATATTATTCTTATAAAGTATATTCTAATAAAACACCAGATTACTCCTGACCTGCCTTTGTCTACCGAGAAGCTCTTATAAGCAAATATATTATGAAGATTGACAAGCGCTTCACTATAAATGAATTAAAAATAACCATCAATCATTTGTTAAAAAGTAAAACACAAAACGTAAAACTAACAAACAACTTAAAAATTCTCTCTTTTGTATTAGCTTAAGTCAATCCTTTATAATAGATGTTTATTAAAATTAATTACAAAAGTTTGGGTAGCGACGGCTGCTTATAGACTGCAGAGATGCAAAGACAGCATAGCTAACTTATTTTAATATGTTAAACGCATTTCATTCAATTTCAGAATAGAATGGCATATGTTAATTCCATTGTCTACACGATGAACACGAATGCTAAGGTTCTTTGTTGAAGAACCAAGTCTCGATAAACACAAAATTCTTATTCCAATGTCAACTACAGCATTATCCTTCAGAGCAGCCTTCAATTCGCTAATGTCAGATTATTCAAATTTTAATGTCATTATTTCCTTTCCATTTTCATACATTATTAAAAACAATACATTTTAAAGTTTCGTTGAAACCAAAACAGTATTTTTGTTACGCTCATTTGGTTTACATTTTATTTATATAAAATAACTTTGTTTTGTATACGTATATCTATCATCTATACTAGATATTACGTAAAAGTTTGTATGTTTGGATGTTCGTTGCTTATCACGCAAAAATGGCTGAGCGGATTTGAATGAAATTTTAAACGGTGGTATTTTATATGACACTATTTAAGATGATAAATGACATGACCCAGTCGACGCCGGCAATATCTAGAGTAATAAATACGACAATGTGTTCAGCTGTTCCTGATTTTATGTACCAACGAATCTAAAAATCGATCGGTAACTATGGATCGAAGATATCGACGTAAACTAGTATTCATAACGGGAAAATAATAATTTTATTGTTTCTGGCTGGTACGTGTCTATTAGAATATATTTGCAAGTATTTTTTTATTGCTTAGATGGGTGGACGAGTTCACACCCCACCTGGTGTTATGTGATTACTGGAGCCCATAGACATCTACAACGTAAATGCGCCACCCACCCTGAGATATAAGTTCTAAGGTCTCAAGTATAGTTACAACGGCTGCCCCACCCTTCAAACCAAAACGCATTACTGCTTCACGGCAGAAATAGGCGGGGCGGTAGTACCTACCCGTGCGGACTCACAAGAGGTCCTACCACCAGTAAATATATTTAATATGAATATATGTAGTATATTTTTCAGTAAAGGCAGAATGAGTAAACTAATGCAAGAAAATAGAAGGTTCAGTGTTTAGGATAATTGCGAGAAATCTAGAGCAACTCTAAGGGTATAGTGAGTCATAAAAGGTGACTTTTATAAGTTGAACATCATGGTAAATTCGATACAACAATAGCTTCAACATCTATTACTTATATACATAGTAGCAATTATCAGTTTAATTCATCGAGAAAACATTTCGATGACAAAGAAACCGAGTGAACAGTTTTTCAGTTCGTCAACGCGTCCTTGAAATCGATATTATTCAAACGATGTAAGATTCGACAATATAAATATATTAGTCAAAGAAAACATATATTTAGGAAATCTTCATAGTAGCGTAGTAGTTGATGCTTTGAAGTTTAGTAGTGATCGGATCAAAGATCGACCAGTAAGACGGGCCTGGATAGCTAATTTAATATTGTATCTAAACTTAAATAAAATAAAAAAGAGTTTTAAAAAATATTTATAATACTACATCATTTTGAGAAACACCGACAGATCAGTTTTCATTTTTGACGTGACAACGTCTTATAATTCGATGGAGCTGGCTGCACGCACGAAAAAACATGACTCATGCGGCGTTACCTCGCTCTGAGGCGTTCCATTGAAGGCTTGAAGTGCAAGCGAGAGCGCACAACGAGCGACAAAGAGGCACAATCGCCCTCTGCGTTCGGCAGCGTTCGGCAGCGTTCGACATCTGTCTCTCTCCTACATGAGTGAGCGATGCATCCGCGTGGACAGCTGCTATACAATAATACATTCATATGTTTTCGTCAAGTATGAAGTTCAGTGAAAAGTGAATGTGGTGTCAATTGTTTATGGCAACGATAATTGCGATAATTGATAAACGAAACCATTCCATCAGTATTTTCTTATGACGGTGTCACGTTCAACTATCGTCCGTAAACCGACTTTACAGACAACCGATTTTTCATCCATAACTACGAACTTTCAAGCTAAGAAGTTCGCTGTCAGTTTTCGGGTTCAGTCTTCAGACAAGTGGACTACGTCTCGTTTATATTGTATAACTTTTATCACTTCGAATCAGATAGCATGTTTGTGCCGCGGCAGATGTTAGCAGGATACGTCCACTTGCTAGAAAACGTGTACACAGTGATGTGTGCTTTAACCCCTTTCCTTTAAGATCGTAATTAAAAAAAAAATCAAATTAAAAACAGTAACCTCATTAAAAGTTGGACTGAGGCTTTAATTGTGAGGTAGCGCGCTCGACAACATTCAATAGCACTTATCTCAAGATCTAGGTATTGAGCATTGAAGTCAACAAAAAACAGAGATTGTAATAAATTAATTATGTGTTCGCTAACAAACCTTAAATTATCAATTCATAAATCTCACTTATTTCGTATTTATTATCAAAAAAGATATAACAGTTGTTATTAATAATAAAGAAAGTCTTTCTCTAACTTAAATTATTTCCGAAACCAAATATCTACATCAGAGTCGTCATTTTAACATTATTTTATTAATTAAACTAAAAATATTACGGAACCTTTCAATATAGCATAGAATAAATACCACCAATAGAGTCACCAGGATAATAATATTACTATTCAATTTTTATTTTCTTTTAAAGTTTGTTAATTTTTTGTTTTTCAAATTATTTTTTATTACGTTAGTGTAAAGCATTCGTTTATTGTACTGTTAACAAAATTTCACGTTCTAATCCACGTCCAGGAGTTCCGGTAACCTCTTATCACGAGATGTGCCGAAAACTCGTCCACTTTCCTAGTGCACAAATATTTGAACATTCAAAGGGGTACACTTTGTTAATTATTTTGGAACGAAGTTCCTTATGGGACGATGCGGAGGGGTACCCTAACCGGGAAACGTCCGTAACGTAAGATTTTTTCTATTAAGTTTTTTACCAACAGATGTCGCTGACGTAAATCCAACAATTCCTGAATCGCGGTGACGAGATGTTACACAGTTGATAGGCGTTCTCGTATTTCTCATGCTAAATCACACTTACCTGACGTAGAGAGATACCGTGATCATGCAGGCGGTTCTTCCTTTTCCTCCAGGGCGAGGCTGCTCCATTGCGTTGCGGAATGGTTGATTATTACGATTATTTTTATTTTTATTAATATAAAAAATCGTAATAAAAAATGTACATCAGCATAATTATTTTCTTGATACCTCGAATAGAACTTAAAACTAATATTTTTATAATAAGGAACTTCGTTCCTATCCGGTGCCCCACGACACCACACATCTTTTTTTTTCACGCTATGTTCCAATCAGTGTATTCTCGGTCTCACATAACTCCGAACTAATATGCAGCGTAGTGCGTTTAATCCTCTTTGCGCCGTTATTATAGAACCAATCGGATTACATGTGTTTGTTGTATCAATCAAACTGATGGCAACTGATTTAATCATTGAGCACGACCTCATTTTGGACGCGTCGAACCAAAACAAATATGAAGTCGGTCAAGTAATTTTAGCGTCACGATTGAAAGCTCTTTTATGATTTGATCTTTGGTCACAGCATAGATCGTAATCACGTTGCGATATCTGCCAGCTCCTGTATCAACACAAGAAGCTCCTGATTTTCGTGTAGTAACTTTCGCTACGTTCAATAAGGCTAGACAGGTTTTTTGTGACTTCAGACATTTTCATATAATAAATAATTAAAATAATTTTGCATTGCCCTTAAAAAAGAGTAGCAACCATAAGTATTCATAATAATATCAGTTTTATTAATTACGTGAATCAATAATTACCTCACAGCTCAGTTTATTTCCCACGACTGTACCACCCTTTATACCGGAACGCCTGACAGCTTCGCGGCAGATCTTAGCCGAATGGTGGTACGGGTAGGTACCACCATTCGGCTAAGATGTAGGCACATTACGTCTTATCACTAGTAAATGCTAGCTTGCATTGAGGAAATGCAACTATGATATTGACTAATGAAATGCAACTATGCAACTTCTACGACGTATCTTGTAAATGGCAACTGGATCTATTCATAGGCTTGAAGGATATTCAACGTTCCACATTATTGCTGGTAAAAATAGACAGATTGATAATATTTGCGTGCTAACAAAAACTCTTTATAATTTACAAGAAATTATCAATTAACTTTCACTTAATGTTATTAAATTTTCTAGAAAAACATGAAAGCAGGATTTTATACTTTTATAATCGCCATGACAACGACCTCGCAATTAGGTAATTGTATCAAGCGAGTACCTAATTCATTGTTTTTCGTAATCTAATAATGAGCACGCCTATTGATTACCAACAATACGAAAACTAGCATTCGATTAAAGCATGTATACTTCAAATAAATTTAATTATTACATCGGTATAAGTTGCCTAGACACTTGGCGAGTAAATTCATGTTATGGCGACATGTCAAACTGGTTGCGTGCGCGGGCCAGCCGCGTAAAGCGAAATTGTACTAATAAATACATTAAAGTGACTTTTTATCATTAATGAGCACACGATTTGACAGCCTGTCTACATTGATACTACCCTTGAACTATTATGTTTTCTTATCGATCTATATTGACTTTTTATCGATCTAAATGGGCAGATGAGCTACTGTGGATATTAAAATTTGAATTTCATTACCCATTTGGAGGTGGTAGTCACAATTATTGAATGACAGTTGCTATTACGTCTTTAAGTAATATAATAAAAAAAAAACCCATTAAAATACCAATAATAATAATAATTTAGAAGTAGTTCCTAAAATATAACACACAATAATTGCTATATGAAACATATACCGAGTAATTATTTACTGAGACATTACATAACATTATATAACATCTCAATCACTGTGCGTCGGAGCTATGCGTAGAATTTATGGCATATGGCGTCAAATATTCTTGAGATGCCAGCGTACATATTACGTGTCTAGCCTTGTTCGACGTGGCTCCTTTTAAATCTTCTAATTAATTTTGATACAACGGGCAAGCTTTTTGAAGTTAAAAACTGATGTTTATAAAAAAATATTCTTTAAGGGCATACAGACACCACAATGTAAATACTGCACCCATAAATATAGTACTAAAGCCTCAGTTAGGCTGATAGAATGGTTGTAAATCAGAACGTTTGATCGTTTCGCGGCAGATATGGGCTGAATGGTAGTCTCCGTGCATTTTACTGTTGGTAGGACCTCTTGTGAGTCCGCAAGGGTAAGTACCACCACCCCGCCTATTTCTGCCGTGAAGCACTAATGCGTTTGGGTTTGAAGGGTGGGGCAGCCGTTGTAACTATACTGAGACCTTAGAACTTATATCTCAAGGTGGGTGGCGCATTTGCTTTGTAAATGTCAATGGGCTCCAGTAACAACTTACCACCAGATGGGCTGTGAGCTCGTCCACCCATCTAAGCAATAAATAAATAAAAAATAAAGAACTTGTAACATCTCCCACCACCTGTACCTACAAGCCAGAAGAGCAAAAGATGTGGGCAGGCCAATAAAATGTATTTGAATTTTATAAAGAAAACGTCGTCTAATTGGACAGACTATAATCAAGGGGTTATGACTTATTTATTGCGCATACCTATTCGCGGGTAACCTAAGGGGCTTATCCAGCTTAAGTGACTATGTCATGGACCTAGACAATGCTAATTCCTTAAGCGTTAACACTTGTAGAAGAATACGTAAAAAAATCTGGGATTGACATAAGCTAACACAAAATTATTTGGTCTGTGAACTTCATAATATTTTCTTCGGTATACGCGAGGCGTAGATATAAAGCGCCTTTAAATATTTAATCTTTCGGTTTTTTTTTGGTCTCTTTTTTTTATTGTCGTAACACGTGAAGCGAAACTGAAAATTAAAACGTATTCGAAATGTCTGATATAGTACAAAAAAAATAAAGCGAAATTCAATAGTAAAAATTGTTTAAATTATTGTGTTGTTGAAATTGTTGTGTTATTTGGGAAAAAACATTTTCTAAATGATATCGAACTAGTTCATTAAATCCCTAAACGTTGAAGGAATTACGTTTTGTACTAAATATAACTAAATAATTAATTAATTAAAATGATTGCGTATGAGTTAGTAAAATCCTTTGTAGGTTTTGTAATCCCACTAAGGTAATGACAATTAAACGTCAAACGGGCAAACGTCACATAAGTAGTGTGCGACAAGGGAAACGCTCTATAAAGCCAAAATTAACCGATTGTCTCTGTCGGAAGATCGATGTGAAATATTGATCGCCAGATACTTTTTTTGCTCAGAAAGGTAGACTCCTACACACAGCCTACCTGGTGTTAAGTGGTTACTGGAGCCCATAGACATCTACAACGTAAATGCCGCCATCCATCTTGAGATATGGGTTCTAAGGTCTCAGTATAATTACGACGGCTGCCTCACCCTACAAACGGAAACGCATTACTGCTTCACGGCAGAAGTAGGCAATAGTACTTACTCACAACAGGTCCTACCACCAGTAATTACGCAAATTATAATTTTGCGGCTTTGATTTTTATAACACGATAATATTCCTTCACCGTGGAAGTCAATCGTGAACATTTGTTAAGTACGTATTATATTAGAAAAATTGGTACCCGCCTGCGGAAGATGCGAACACCGGTGCATCGCTACACCCGAATACACCGGACGTCTCATCCTTTAGGCCATGACGACTTGACGATCGACGACGATACTATAAACTAAGCGTTGTTTCTTTATCTTTAAATCGCATGTGGATGTCGTGATCCCCTATCGGCTCAAATAAACATTTAATACTAGACGAACCCTCCCTCAACCCGATAAAGTATAATAAAACATCGTACAAAAGTACACTAAAATTAATGCCTCAGCTCTAAACGTGATAACATCGCTTTAGCTCCATCGAATAAAGTTTGCTTCGTTAACGAATTCTAAATTCTCGAAATAATTGTACCGTCTAATATAGTTATGAACTACGTGTAAAATTTTGTCTCGACTGTTACTCAGTCCAGTATTTCTTAATTGTTTTAGGTATCGATATTTTGGAATTTAAATTGATTCCGATTCTTAGAATTTTTAGGCTCGTAGCTGTAATCAAAATAGCAACTTATTTATTTAGTCGTATATATTTGAAGGTTGTAGCCTAGAACATTGTTCGTAAAGCTAAAACATACGGATTTATCATTAAAAAAAACATATGATTTAACAACAACAACAAAATCGTGCAACTAAGAAAATGGCGGCAATTGTAGTTCACAAAACAATACTCTTCATTAATTTTATCCTATACAAAAGCTTGTATGTGCAATAATAATAAGCCTAGTATGTATAGTAATTTTTAATTCCACGTTCAAAGTCCGTAGCGAGAGTATTTTGCAACAAAAACCGGGCGTGGTTGTATGTTGGCGGCAATCGCATTACGTCGGTCGACAAACGTAATCTAGAATCAAAAATCATTCGATTAATCACGAAAATCGATTTATTTATATCGTGTTATATTTGTTTTTATGATTTATCGATTGGGTCTACTTTATCCGTCCGTGAGTGATCTCAGAAGAGTTGAATTGTAACGATACTATTAATCTTCGACACATCGAAATATTCAATTCTGAATTATGTTTTAGGTAAATAATGTTCTTGTTTCAACGTTATGTAAATAATCGTGCTATTTATGTAATTAACCTATTTTAAGAAGATTTTTAAATCTCAGTTTTTTTATAAAATTTTTTTGTTGCTTAGATGGGTGGATGAGCTCACAGCCCACCTGGCGTTAAGTAGTTACTGGAGCCCATAGACATCTACGACGTAAATGCGCCACCCACGTTGAGATATAAGTTCTAAGGTCTCAAGTATAGTTACAACGGCTGCTCCACCCTTCAAACCGAAACTCATTAATGCTTCACGGCAGAAATAGGCATTGTGGTGGTACCTACCCGCGCGGACTCACAAGAGGTCCTACCACCAATAAAACTCGTTTTTAACAACATAAAAACAAAAAACAAAATTTTTAACAACATAAAATCATTACTTCGTATTTTATAACTTAATTCTATTAAAATAATTCTTAACGGATTCAACTAAGGACTTCACAAAGTAGCGCGGCTTGTAACAGATCAATTATTTTTAATACACCTGAAATTGAATTCCAATCGTATTTTTAAGAGCACGATATAAAACGTACTTTAATAGGCTAACTTACAATAATCACAGCGTCCTGCTCGCACTTTGCGCATGTAGGTAGGGTTTGAAGAGTACCAAATAAGCTTGCTAATGTCGAAATGGAACGAACATTAACGAATAAATTATATACCAGACATGATTTTGTTTTAATCGACGCGAAGCTTAGTTTATCGAACGAAATCGCTTGGCAAAAATATCTTTGCTCCTTTTACTTAGATATATTGATGGGCACACGTATGTTGTTCGTACGTTCCAGCTGATCTTAAGTGGTATAATATGTCAATACGACACAATTTGATTGAGATATTCTATACAGGTTACATTAGAATCGTTATCGAAGAAGTTAAGAAAGTGCCTGAAATGCTTCAAAAACAAAAATTATAATGTGTGTGTTATAATTTACTATAATTCTTAAATAATATATATATATAAAAGAAAGTCGTGTTAGTTACATTATTTATAACTCAAGAACGACTGAACTGATTTGGCTGAAAATTGGTGAGGAGGTAGCTTAGAACCAGGAGAAGGACATAGGATACTTTTTATCACATTCCCGTGGGACTTGACATAAAACGTGGTAACTATAACAAAACGCAACTGACAGCTAAACGTAATATATTCTATGGTTAATTGTGTTAATTATAGTAGAATTTTGAAGTTGACTGGTTGATGTGTTTGAAAGAAACCGTGTGGCGGAACAAAGTTCGCCGGGTTTGCTAGTATATATATATAATACTATTATAATTTGTTGTGTTTATCATTGTAAATTCATACTATGTTCGAGAGGCGATCACTAGTGAACGGTAATAATTAATATATTATATTTTAGTATTATTTATTTTAAAAACTTTCAACCCACCACGAAAAACATCTTTTTTTTATTGCCCTTGTAGGCAGACGAGCACACGGCCCACCTGATAGTCAGTGGTAACCGTCGCCCATGGACTTCAGCAATGCCAGGGGCAGAGCCAAGCCGCTGCGTACCAATAACATTTTTTTTTAAATGAGAATTTCATCAATTTAATTGAAGTCAAATGAATAGGCATTATTCAAGTTAATTCAAAAACTACTGCTCAGATCTTCATGAAATTTAAATGCGACCACACGAGAAGCCAGCATGTTTTAAAATTAGTAAAAAAATAAAAACATGATATAGGTTCACCGGGAAAAAAGCTCTGACACATAAATAAAAGTCGAATTGGAAACCTCCTCTTTTTTTTTAAGTCAGATAAAAAATAACCTGTCAAAACTTACTAGAATGTACCCGTACTATCGTTATATGTAATACCTACGAGTAAAATAAGTTAGGTCGCACAATGCGAGATCATATTACGGAGACGAAAAAATGAACATATTTTTTTGTCAAATCACGATATCACGGAGGATATAAATGAGGCCGTCTCTGTTATAATATAAAATATATAATACTCTCATAAGGCCTTCTTATTGTACTAGATGGAGTTGATAAGATTTAGCAAATTGTAGTCATGGACTCACGTACCATCACGTGGTTAGTGAGTAAGTACCAAAACTGATAAACATCACAAAGTCGTCGTGGCCTAAAGGATAGGACGTCCGGTGCATTCGTATCTAGCGATGCACCGGTGTTCGAATTCCGCAGGCGGGTACCAATTTTTCCAATGAAATACGTACTTAACAAATGTTCACGATTGACTTCCACGGTGAAGGAAGGTGAGTCTGCACGGGTAGGTACCATCGCCCTGCTTATTTCTGCCGTGAAGCAGTAATGCGTTTCGGTTTGAAAGGTGGGGCAGCGGTTGTAACTATACTGAGATTACGTTGTAGATGTCTATGGACCGCAGTAACCACTTAACACCAGGTGGACTGTGAGCTCGACCACCCATCTAAGCAATAAAAAAAAACGTGATTGCCGTCCTTTTTGGGACACCAAGCTAAAGTCTTCATCGTATTGATTAATCCTCCACTGGCTGAGCTCCGTCCCCGCCATTTATGATAAAGCCAGAATATACCCACGTGGCCACTGGCAGACGGTAAAAAAAAAAAACAAATAAAATTCTCCACTACGAAAATTACCATATAGTTTGTCTACCAATTTTACTTGGTTAAATTAAAATGTTAATTATAATCAAAGCAGGCCCTAAGCAGATGAAGTTACAAATTTGAAATTTGACGCTTAATTTTCTGAACAATGAAAAATCAAATTTCAATGAAATTTCACCGCTATTCAGAGCGACTACTGTCGTGTAAGATATACTTTAGTGGCTCAAACATAAATATTGTTTATCAATATGCTTTTAGGGTTTAATTTCGCGTTTATTATTATTTATTTTTAGACTAGCTTACCTACCGCCCGCAGTTTCGCCCGCGTTGACTAAACTTTATATTCCGTGGGTGGAGATCCGTGCTCAGAAAAGCGTAAAGGCTCTATCCCAGAGTTGAAACTACATATTTCCATACCGAATTTCGACAAAACGATTGAGTTGTTTGGGCGTGAAAACGTAACAGACAGATAGAGTTACTTTCGTGCTAACAATATTATTTTTTGCTATGTAGCTTCTAAAATTGGACTACATGAAAATTTGTTCAACAGTTCCGCTGATGTTTGTGGACTGTTGAATTCTCTGCGAAAAATGAATCGTAGTTTGTAAGATTAGCTTAATTTTAGATTTGGTCACTTCAACATTTTGCACTAATGGCTTTAAAAATGCAGTTATAACTCAGCGTTTTTGTTAGAATGTCACGAACACTTGGGTTATACATAAAAAAAATGTTTAGAGAGGCTTAAGTGTAGGCTACACTTGTAGAGTTGCTGATAAATATAATTTAAGTTACTTTAAACACATTCCATGCGCCGGAAAAAATACACAGATCTCATTATAAAATAAATATTTTTTCTTTTAAATTTAATTAGTGACGACTCTCTCGGGTGTAAGGACATTTCTCAAAAATCAAAATATACTCTTTTTCAATTAAGAATTCATATTCTATATGCTTGATTAAATCGAAATTTATCGTATTTCTCCTTATTCACGATAAACCAATCCATATTTTGGTACATGGTCAAACAAACAGATAGACAGATATAAAATTAAGTAAATAAATTGCTCTTTTTATTTCTTAGTTAAGCTCTTTCTGTTTTTTTTTTGTTTTAGCTTTTAACGAATAAACACACAAAATTCTATTAATTCATTATAATCGGTATTGATTTATAATGATAAAAGAAAATAATAAGAAAAAGTTCATTTCCATCTGACTGTTATTTTGTAGCCGGTAGCCGTCATAGGATAGAAGATATTTGACAGATGCCTGAATCTCTCTAACGATATTTTCATGATATGAATGCGCATATACAAATACAAGCTTCGAACAATAACTTTCGGACCGTCGGTTCAGAGGACAGCTTTAACTGGCTCATGGAAGCTCGCTCCTGTAGCGTTTCCTCAAAAGCTTTCCACAGTACGAATACAGTCATCCGAGTTCACGATATAAACTTAGAAGGGTCCTAAGCGACACCCGACCATTTTTTGTAGCAGTATGTCGATGTCAGGAACGATCGATACATGCTGCTGCAGCTGATAATGATGGGCAAAGTGGACGGAAAGAGACGTGCTAGGCGAATAAAAAAGTCACAGCTCCGGAATATCCGGGAGTGGACCGGTATTGCCTCCGTCGAACAGCTGTTCCGGCTGGCTGCTGACAGTAATGAATGAATACAAGAAGCTAACGGCCAACCTTCAGGATTGAAGAGGCACTGGAAGAAGAAGAAGAATGTCGATGAGCTATAGTAACGACCAATTCATTTAACAAATTCAGGAGTCGTCATGGCCTAACGGATAAGACGTCCGGTGCATTCGTGTTGAAGCGATGCACCGGTGTTCGAATCCCGCAGGCGGGTACCAATTTTTTAAATGAAATATGTTCTCAACAAATGTTCACGATTGACTTCCACGGTGAAGGAATAACATCGTGTAATAAAAATGAAACCCGCAAAATTATAATTTGCGTAATTACTGGTGGTAGGACCTCTTGTGAGTCCGCGCGGGTGGGTACCACCACCCTGCCTATTTCTACCGTGAAGCAGTAATGCGTTTCGGTTTGAAGGGTGGGGCAGCCGTTGTAACTATACTTGAGACCTTAGAACTTGTATCTCAAAGTGGGTGGCGCATTTACGTTGTGGATGTCTATGGGCTCCAGTAACCACTTAACACCAGGTGGGCTGTGAGCTCGTCCACCCATCTAAGCAATAAAAAAAAAAAAAACCTTGAAAAAAACATACGCAAATACACCGTTCCCAAATAAGTTCTATATGATTTAACGAAGCACACTCAGCAAAATTGTAACGAGATTGTCATTAAACAGTTGTCAAGCAAATAGGCCGAATACAATTTTACACGAGACCGACTCGTTAGGAGAACGCCCTAACATAATTACTGCCTTGTTTTAATTGCTCGTACTGAAAACCACCGGCTTCTGTACTTATTACGACTAAAGAGGAGTATACATCAAACGTAATGATCAAGTAAACATTTGTATTTATTTATTTACATTTAAGCATACGTCTTTTTTATCTAAATAGTTCAGCAAATCGAATAACCAAGCAGCCAATCTGGATATATCGACATATAAATAATAATAATAAATACACTTAGCACATACACCAACTATTTTTTTTATTGATTAGATGGGTGGACGAGCTCACAGCCCACCTGGTGTTAAGTAGTTACTGGAGCCCATAGACATCTACGATGTAAATGCGCCACCCACGTGTAGTGACAGCGGCTGCCCCACCCTTCAAACCGAAACGCATTACTGCTTCACGGCAAAAATAGGGAGGGTGATGGTACCTACCCGCGCGGACTCACAAGAGGTCCTACCACCGGTAATAACTTTACCTATAAGCCGACAAATCAAACAAAGTAAAATATTACTTTTGCTCAGATTATAGAGTACCACTAATACCAGATAATATTCAAGAAAATTTAAAATATCAGTTTTTTTAAACTCTTATGAAACAGTTTGAATTTGGGACTAAATAACCCCATAAACTCTCCATAAACTACGTCAACAGTAACAGAGTAATACATTTTTGTGGCTCAGAAACTTTATTTGCCTATGAAGACGAGACAAATAATACTACTTCTGATATTTAAAAAATCAAAGGAGAAATCAAAATGAATTATATAACGGGGTAGGATGACTCATTATGAGAGTGATCAGTCATAGTCGAGAAACGCGGCGAGTTCGTTACAGCGACGCACGTGGACAAGTGACGACCGTTCAGATCGGTGCTCCCATACAGAATGACGACGGCCTTTATCGTAAAAGTGTACCTCAAATGTCAACTGTCAAACTGATTCAAATGTCAAACCGTCGGAAACTAGTGTTGCCATCGCTGTATCGACCTTACCCAAGTGAAACTACTTAATGTTTTCGACTAAACTCGACTGATAACATTTACTGAGACTGCCACATTTATAACAACTTTATTATTACCATTGTCGACAGACAGACGTATCCACATTATGGTGAGTGGTCGCTCATTCTTCTTTCTTCTTTATGAACAGGCCCTGTATAATCCAGTACCTTCTTGACACCCATTCTCCTATCTTAACAATAAACTTTAAATACTGTAAAGATTTGTTCCATACAATAATTTGATCATAATTCCAAGATATGTTAATAAACGAGCGTGTTGAAGCGGTACTTTTACGATATCATGTTAGGTTGTCTTTCGGCCACTGTTTTATTTAAGCAATCCCATGTGCTCCGGTTTTAAACTAACCATTACTCTCACTTCAAGTTAAACCACCGAAAAAGCGACGTTAATTACAGTGCCTTTTTATTCCCAAATAAAAAGGGCTTGCTTTTAGTAACTTTCACGGGAGAATTTACGCGAAACGCTACAGAGTTTTTAATTACAGCGGGTGGGTACTTCTAGATGAGGAATTAATTTGACACGTGAATTCGAATAATCACAGTATGCTTTTTTTTATTTTTTTGTAATTAACTTTTTTTTTTATTGCTTAGATGGACGGACGAGCTCACAGCCCACCTGGTATTAACTGGTTACTGGAGCCCATAGACATCTACAACGTAAATGCGCCACCCACCTTGAGATAAGTTCTAAGGTATTACTGCATTACACGCATTACTGCTTCACGGCAGAAATATTTAGGGTGGTGGTATTTACCCGTGCGGACCACACAAAAGTTTCTACCACCAGTCGTTGTGTTGTATTAAACAGAATCTGTATCGCTCAAAACTTACAAGTTTCGGACGTTACTGTTTGATTTGTCGGTTTATAGGTAAAAGACATCCAAGCCCTCGATGGAAGATACTCGATTCACTCTGTATAGTTGTTGAGCTATAAATCATACTAGTGGTCCCGCTGTAGTCGAAATTCGGCTATAATTAATTGGAATTAAATATATATATAATATATTAATATATATAATATAATTAAAGTTTGTACACTATTATGATTGTATTTAATACTTCTATAATCACAAATTTCGCGAAGGCTACACTATAAAAAATATTAACAAAGACAAACAATATTTAATCTATTCTCAATTTGACAACAGACGTCAAGAACAAAAGTTTAACAATAAATAGTATGCATGCATGTGTGTGTGCGTCAAATACATGGCATGTAGTGTGTGTAATGTTTTCTTTATTGATTTAATGTTTCTTTTATGCATTATTATAAAAAAATATTAGCATTGTGCACTTCTTCTCTATATTTTCTATAAGTGTGGAAAATTTCATACTCCTCCGTCCAGGCAATTTTCGTAAAAAGGGATACAAAGTTTTTGCTTCACGTATTAATATATAGATTTGTTGAAGTGTGTGTGTTAAAAGCGTGAGCTCATTTTACATTTATCATTAATGAAGGCCACTAAAACAATAATAAAATAAAGGGCTTGTTAAAGTAATCAAATTATGCTAGACATATATAAGAGTAACTGCTTGAAATAAGCGCTAAGTCAATATAATAAGCTACGAACACTGCTAGTTCTAATAATAATTTACGTACTTGCGAAANATTTGTTGAAGTGTGTGTGTTAAAAGCGTGAGCTCATTTTACATTTATCATTAATGAAGGCCACTAAAACAATAATAAAATAAAGGGCTTGTTAAAGTAATCAAATTATGCTAGACATATATAAGAGTAACTGCTTGAAATAAGCGCTAAGTCAATATAATAAGCTACGAACACTGCTAGTTCTAATAATAATTTACGTACTTGCGAAATACATTAGATCGCTTCAGTTTATTGGTCTTTGTATACTATATTTGTCTTCCATATACTAAATAGATCTAATTTGATTCCCGAATGAAATCATTAGGTATCTTCCTTTATTTTCTCTTTCTTTCCTTTGCATCCTGTGAAGAAGAGTTGGGTGCCCAAAGCCGTAAGCGTGCTATAACGTATTAAAGAGACCCACAACTTAATTTCCTTACATTTTTCTTGTATAAACATAATATATTTTCGATCTTTGTCATTCCGTATCCTATTCTTCGCCATCGTGAAATTTGTTTCCCGAGAACAAAACAAAAAGTTCAATGACCGTTCGAAAAAAAAAAATCGAACATTTCATTAATCCATATCAATAAACAAACCATTGAAGGCGTTTCGTCACTAAGTAAATACATAATATTAACACTACCTATTCCCGCAATACGATACTATATCTAAATTAATGTTACTAACCGACCTTGTACGCCTTCTAATGTGAATACCAATTAAAATGCTAAGTAATTTCGTAAGAAATTTAATACAGCAGTTACAAAAATGTTCAAACAAAATTACTTGTTACTTTGGAATGTAAACCGATTTTTATTTTCAATTTAGACCCGTTTTGTTGCTTATTTGGACAGCACTCGTTGTGCATCATGTCCAAGATAAGTGTGCTATGAACCAGTATCAGTATCTCCTGTTTTACTACGAAGCGGTGGCTTGCGGTAGGCAGCGGCTTGGCTCTGTCCCTCGCATTGCTGAAGTCCATGGGCGACGGTAACTACTCACCATCAGGTGGGCCGTATGGTCGTCTGCCTACAAAGGCAATAAAAAAAAAGCTGACTTTGACTATATTAGTGGAAGCTTAGGGTGGTATTTACAATGCAGTTGGTGTTTCTGGAATAACGAATTAACAGGTCTCGGGTGCAAACCCGCACAAGTGCCTGCCACTATCTTCATGCTCCTTTTGACAGTACAGTGCCCACACGGGAAAGTACGACTGCCTACTTCTGTCGCGAAGAAGCGAAGCGTTTCGGTTCGAAGCTTAGGACCACAGTTGTAATAATTAAGATTTAGACCTCTTATTTCAATGTGCACATCTGCATTCACGTTGTGATATCTGTAGGTTCTGGTAATCGCAGATTTTTTCCAGATGTGGGAATCGAACCTATAAATCTCAGACCAGCAAATAGGGGCGACAATTACAATGCCACCGAGTCACTCAAAATGTATAGTTTACTATGTATACTAACTGAGCTTACATGCTGTAGTGAGCGCAGTGTGTATCTCTTGTGTGTATGACGCGAAAGCTTGAAAATCGAAATTCAAAGAAAATATTTGTTCTGTGCAAACTTGTACAGGAAGAAACATTTGCCCATCATTTCAGTTCCGTGAATCTAGAGGGAGTGCTGTTGAGATAACAATGTGTACTCCAAGGCGGGAAGCAAGAAAATAATTTACGAAACTCCGGAAAAACAAATTGAATCCCATTCATTCATGGACTGTTTTTTGCGAGAAATGTTTTACAATTTAAGTGGAGCGAGTTGTTTTTGTGTGGTCAAAGTGCAGGAATGAAATTTGCTAATATTTATTATTTATTTCTTTCCGAATATTAATCATGACGGTTCAGTGGTAACGACCTAGCACATACGTTATATACTGGCTTTTGTATTCATTCAAATGCTTACAAAAAGTATGTGAGTATGGATATTAAGAGGAGACTATTTCAAAATATATTTAAAGATCGAACAATCCGGTAGCTCTTTGGTCATCCCCTAAAATAATAAGACTAATATTAAACCGCATAGGCATGCCGAAAACGAATCAAGATCGTAGAATATAGACCCCGGAAAAATGATGATCATACTATTTGTTTTTTTTTTTTGGTGGGATCATCTCAAAAAATTCCTCGGAGAACTTCTCATGAAACATTCTGTAAAAACACAGCAAGTCTTTCAGTATACCGAGAACTTCCAAGCGATCCGATATTTAGACCCCAAACCAATCATGTGATTCACTTTGATGTTCATTTCGATGTTTCATCTTTTTTTTTTATTGCTTAGATGGGCGGACGAGCTCACAGCCCACCTGGTGTTAAGTGGTTACTGGAGCCCATAGACATCTACAATGTATATGCGCCACCCACCTTGAGATATAAGTTCTAAGGTCTCAGTATAGTTACAACGGCTACCCCACCCTTCAAACCGAAACGCATTACTGCTTCACGGCAGAAATAGGCGGGGTGGTGGTACCTACCCGTGTGGACTCACAAGAGGTCCTACCACCAGTATATCTCAAGAGGTCCTACCACCAGTATTCTCAAGAGGTCCTACCACCAGTATGTCATTTCGATGTTTCATCTCAATTTCAACATCAGCCTCACGTTAAGGTGCATTTGCTCCGATAATAATCGCTTTAAAACAGAGCCAGAGCTTGTCTCCTATTTCAAATTAACAGTAGAAAAGAATGCATAATAGAAAGAGCAATAGAAAGAAGAAAATAAAATAGTTCAGTTTAAAATAAATGAAATGTACATAAGAGCCGGCTATTGTTTGATGAACTAATATCAAAGATAGAATTGTAAAATAGAAATTTTATTTTGATACGAAATTCTCAAAACGTTGCGACAGATACCGATCTATTTTTAACAAGCTCTTGTTCATGAGAGCTTACAGGAATATTCTTTAATTTATTATGATTTGATCTTTTTGTGAAATAAAGTTTGAAATAATTTATGTTATAGGTACTTGTCTCGGAAAATCATTTATTAGCTAAGTTTGAGCACCAAAAAATCACAACTCGTCAAATTCAAGACATAATAACTGATTGGGTTACTAATTANACCGATCTATTTTTAACAAGCTCTTGTTCATGAGAGCTTACAGGAATATTCTTTAATTTATTATGATTTGATCTTTTTGTGAAATAAAGTTTGAAATAATTTATGTTATAGGTACTTGTCTCGGAAAATCATTTATTAGCTAAGTTTGAGCACCAAAAAATCACAACTCGTCAAATTCAAGACATAATAACTGATTGGGCTAGTATATATTGATCTAGCGATCGAGGGCTTAGGTAACTCAGTCTACACCGCCATGGAGCCCAATTTGATCGCCGGTACGGGTCAGAACAAGATGGGAGTTGTAATGCTTCAATGAGCTGAGATGTTCTGATAAACCTTCAATATAACGTAAGCTGTGAGCTCAATAATGTACGTATAGCCTTAAAAGCTAATAATCGTTAACAGCATATTTTCTAATTTCAAAGTAAGTGTTTTAATTTCTTTCCTTCAATTTGGCTAATATCTTCCCTGACTACATTCACTACCTGTTAACAAGATACCATATTCGGAATCCACAAACTTCACACCTTTATACGACAACGTTGGCTTCACTAAGCATCCACCAGGCTCGTTCTCCCTATCGTAAAATTTAAAGTGAAAGCAAGACGAAATACTGTACTAAAAACAAACGTAAACCTGTTTAAGGGTACGTTCAAACTTTGTGATGTTCACAGTATCCCCGTTTTCGAATTAATGACACTATTGAGGGTCTGTGTGGGGCCTTATTTTATTGTGCTAAGTGGGTGGACGAGCTTTCGAACTACCTATTTTTCAGTGGAACCCCTATCCATAGCAACATGGATGCCATTATCCACCGTAAGATATGATGTCGAAATACACAACTGCTTCAACAATAGGTAAGGATAATGGTTCCTACCAATGCGGATACACAAACGCCGATAGTAAATCTGATCCATTAAGATCTGAAATTGATGATAATTGAATAGTATATTAATATATTTATTTATATTTTTGTGATTACAACAAAATAATATTACATAGAATTTCTCAAGGTGGGTGGTGCGTGGTTGTAGATGTCTATGGGCTCCAGTAACCACAACACCAGGAGGGCTGTGAGCTGGTGGACCATCTAAGCAATAAAAAAAAACTTTATCAAAGCTTTATTTTAGTTTTGGAACTTTAAAATATTCGTATAGATGATATTATTATGGCGTGATTGCCACATTAAATGCGTTTAGTTGGAATAAGATTCCAATTTTATATTGAGAAAAATAAGTCACATCAAGATAAATGAAAATCCGCTCTGACGATGGGCAGCTAAAGTCGGGCTATATATGGATCCAAAGTTATTACACCCAAAAGGGCACTTACCCAGCTCCTAGTTATTTAATCAAGGATCAGAAGGTAACGCACATAACCTTAGCTGGACCTTGACTGGTTATTAATTAAGCGGGGTACACGATTCGAAGGAGGTTTAATTTGTATGAATATTCGTGGAAAAGTACATTGAAGAAAATTAAAAATAATGGAAAGAACAAAAGATCTTGAGCAACGTAACATAATATGTACTATCGTTTGGGAACTAGCTGATGCTTTGTTCAGTATAAATCTTAAATACTTTGATAATAAGAAAGTATTCAAATTATAATAGCACATATTTCTTGACAAGAGGAGATTAGTCATAGTATGGTACTGAAATACCAATAATTGCTTATTGAATATATGAAAAAGTATTCAATGTATGGTAAATTTCTCAAAATAGAAGACGTAATCTCAATTTGCCTTCCAAATTTAGAAATGATGTTACAAATGATGTTTGATACCACAAGTACATAAAGTGTATTTGACTAAGCCCCTACTAAATTAAGTTTACTTTGTCAACGTAATATTGTGCTATAGATTCCGTAATTTCAACGCAAAATCCTTATATAATCTTGAGAAAGCTATAATAAATTAGTTTCATCGGAAACCAGAAATTTTCGTACTCAATCGACTGAAAGATTACAAGGCAAATTAATGATCCACTTCAAAAAGCTTTCGTTATTTAGATTAAATGTTTTTCGTAAAGAGCAAGTAACAATAAACCCATTAATATGATGAGAAATGGGAGAAGTCAATACTGCTCCACGTTTTTGAGTACAATGAAGTTATTTTGAAAGTTGGAGTGATCGATTTCTGTTACCAGATCGCCGAGTAGAGGCCTTTTATAAACTGGAGACGCGATATAATTTAACAAAATTGATTTGGTAACGTTACAAGAAGCAAAAAGGTTAAGGAACCGACCCGTTTTCAAAAATAACGGAGAGGAGGGGCGAATAATCTTTGATTAGTAGAATGATGTAGGCTTGACCAATTAAAGGAAAGTGCTCAAAATACTACAACACTAGAACGTAACAAATAATTTAATTAGATATAAATCAATAGATTTGTAAATCGTAGCTAAATAGGATTCCAATAGAAAGGCTTAACTGATACTTTAAATAAGTTTGGCGATCGAATGAAGATTATGAAAAATTATAATTTGCGTAATTACTGGTGGTAAGACCTCTTGTGAGTCCGCACGGGTAGGTATCACCGCCCCGCCTATTTCTGTCCTGAAGCAGTAATGCGTTTCGGTTTGAAGGGTGGGGCAGCCGTGGGGCATACTTGAGACCTTAGAACTTATATCTCAAGGTGGGTGGTGCATTTACGTTGTAGATGTCTATGGGCTCCAGTAACCACTTAACACCAGGTGGGCTGTGAACTCGTCCACTCATATAAGCAAAAAAAAAATGTAACTACAAAACTACAAACTACTTTATATAAACATGTAGTATGTTTAATAATACACAATTTTCATGATGCCGGAAAACAAGTCCGAAAACAAATCATTATTTGTTCATGAACAACTAAATGTGAAAAAAATCTGTACCTCCAAAGCACTCAGTGAAAATTTTCTATAATCATCTAAAGCTTGGCATTGGCTAGAGCTAGAACCATTACGAGTTTGCTTATCCATAATTCATAAACGCAAATGAATCCCTTTAAAATGAACGTTAATTAATTTTGTCAAGGTGTTTCGAACGCTGCTAGCGAATTTGCAAACGTGAACATTAGATATCAATTTCAAGTGATATTTCAAGTAATAGATATGGGTAAGCCATACTGTATATGTAAATGATCATTTGCAGTGACATGTTATTAACATATCATGAATATTCTCAGATAATTCTTTGAAACAACATCAAAGGAACTTACAGTGATGCGATACTATAGAAAATTATACATCATTATTACAAGAGTTAAATTATAGGTCACGGTTGGAAGCGTGTCTCATACTAAGGATACAATTTTTATGTCGTAAAAACAAATGCAAATAAAATGATGTCGAAACTTTATAAACAGTGTCAAAGTTTTGTAAAAACATGGCCGTAACCTACTTTCGATATCGCAGAAGATACCTACTTTATACCACGAAACAATTCAAAAGAAACACTTTATAAGTTGTTTGAAGATTTAATCAAGAGTTAAATTTCTTTCAATTACCGTAGAGTGTGTACAACTTTGAGCACTAAAGATTCGTGGGCGACGATCTCCGCTTGGCTTGCTTCCAGCAAATCTCTGTGAAGAAAAATCTTTTGAAAGAACCTTTGTGTTACGATTACGCATCACGATAATGCCAAGACATATCTATGTACATCTGAAGTGGTCCTTCTTTTCACGTCTCATTTGTTTGCCAGATATTGTCTCAATCGTGTCACAATAACATTTATAAGCACATGTTAAGCACACAGATTAACATCAAAAACCTTCACGCAAGCCAGGGTCGAACCACAACCTATTGGTACCAATACATTTTGCGACTTTTCTTATAGTCCAAACTCGCTTACATCTTCTTCTTCTATATATATAAAAATGAATTGCTGTTCGTTAGTCTCGCTAAAACTCGAGAACGGCCGGACTGATTTGGCTAATTTTGGTCTTGAATTATTTGTGGAGGTCCAGAGAAGGTTTAAAAGGTAGATAAATATGAAATAGCTTGGAATTAAATAAAAATAACAATTTTGTTTTTCCTTTGATGTGTCCCCCGTCGGACGGATTCCTTTTGTTTGTTTTGAGTTTATTTTATACAAAAGTTTAAGTCTTTTATTTATAGATTGAGGCACTACGAAGTCTGTCGGGTCAGCAAGTCTACGTATAAAAATAGTCACTTAGTACTGCTTTGGTAATCATCTTTTAAGCTGACAAAGAAATTATTACAATATTTAAACTAATTTAGCTGTAACTAACACCACATGTATGAAATACACCAATTTGTTAGAACGACTCATATGTAATTTTTATGTCGAAGATACTGGGACAAACACCCACTCTGAAGTATTAACAAAAACCGTATACATCTTTAAATCTATTAGAGAACAGTCACAGTTATACACCTATATAGTATCGTTTTTATTCAATTGCAGTGGTGATTTATTCCTGTCCATTGAGTGCGTGACAACTAGTGCCACATGTGGTAATTTAAAAAAAAGTATAATAGGAGATAAAGTATGAAATTGCCGATTTATTGTAATAGGTACTTCGAATTGACACAGAACCTTCACGGTTTGAGATTTTTGAGTTTTTTTTTTTTTTAAAGGGTACCAATGAAGTTTCTCTTTTAAAAAATGTGCAACATTTGATTATAGACTTTCAGTTGCTTTTTTTTATTCAGTTTAGACAAGAAAAATGGATACTTCGAAAATTCGAGTGATTTTTGAATACGAGTTCCAACGCGGAACTAACGCTGTAGAATCAGCTCGCAATATCAATGTTGCGTTTGGAGAGGGAACTGCTAATGAATGCACCGTGCGATTTTGATTGAAAAGCTTTCGGTATGGAAATTTTGATTTGAGTATTTGGTGGTCTCAGCATGGTGCTATTCACTGTAACTTTCTCCGATCTGGTCAAGCAATAACGGCAAATGTTTAGTGTACCGAATTCCAAACAATGATAGCAAAACTTGCAGTGAAAAAGCCCCGAACCGATTTTCACCATTATTGCTCCATGATAACGTGAGACCTTATACAGCACGAGAAACTGTTTTAACTCTACGGAAACTGCAACTAGAAACCATTCATCACCCTCCGTATTCTGCAGACCTTGCTCCAACGGACTATCATTTTTTTTCGTTATTTGGACAATTTTATACGTGATAAAAGTTTATCTTCCCAGGAGGCAGTACAAAATGCTTTCACACAGTTTGTAGAATCTAGATCACCAGAGTTCTATCGCAAAGACATAAATGACCTTTGTATGTTACATGGAAGCAAAAAAAATGAATTTCAATTTTTCAAAACAAACCGGCAATTTCTTAATTTAACCCGTAATATAAATGTTACGTGATTTTATAATTTGATTTCCTTATGAATGATGTATGAAGCTACAGGCACTTACCCAGGAACCTTCTTGGAACGAATATCAGTAAGGACAACTTCTAAATGACCAACAACATTCTCGAAGTAAGTTAAGTCAATAGTATGATCACGATTCTTCAAATTGATCACTGTCACGTAAATTTCACCATCGTGCCATCTGAAAACAATAACTCTTTTATAAATAAATCGACAATCAATCGTACCATTTTGATGACTTCATGTTATTTTGCTAAAATCATCCATCAATTGTCTATTAAAAGCCATGAAAAGTTCATAACAAAAGGGAGCTCTACGTTTATAGATCTCTAGATTAACAATAATTAAAAAGGAAACTAATCGAATTTATGCTGTACACGGCTTAGGAATTAGATTTTCTAACGACTAAACCAAAACTGCATCTCTTAGTAATTTAATTCGAATTATTTTAAACTAATAAATCAAATGACAAAACAGTTTTAAAAGACAAGTTTATCTTTCAATAACAATTAACAGATATAAAACTTATGCAATGCAAAGCAACGAGCAGTGTCACCGCTGTTCTATAGGTACCTTTTATCAAATACCTGTGGATTTCATAAGTGTGATGTAAGACCACAGACACAAACATCTTCCAAATTTCGATAAGCTAATCATAGATAACAAAAAATACTTTTTCTAAGTACGTTGAACCAATACATCCAGCAGCGCAAAAGGAAGCAAACGTTAATTTTAATTGTCCCTACATGCCGCTGTAGATATTGGTTATAATCTAAACACAATAGAAAATTAGCATAGGCTGGCCAAAGATAAGTCCAAAAAATCAATCCAAAAAAGACAATTAAACACTCTGTAATGTGGTGGAAATAATCATAACATACCTTTTGAAAGCGAAAATATCAGGGTTAAGTGCCACTGATTCGAAGCGACCATACCGGAAAACAGGTTCATTTCGCAGACGTGTCAGTTGCTTGTAAACGTTCAAGTGAGAGCGAGAAGTCGATTTTTGAATTTCGACATTGAGGGTTTCATAGCCCTCTGCTACTGGCAGCCATGTTTTATCACCAGTAGAGAATCCTGTGCATTAAATAATACTTAATAAACGGGAAAAAAATCTATATGATTACCTAATCCCACAGAAGGATTTGCTAAGCTTATGACTATCCTGCATTAGGAAAGGAATTCAGAGTATACTCTTTTCCAAATATAAATTTACAAAAAATTACTCAATCAGTACATAAAATAAAGATCACTTGAACAGCAGGAAAACACAAAGCAAAGCAAAACACAAAGCAAATGTTCGTCAATATTTTCCCGAAGTGGAAAATGAACCTATGAACCTCGGTCTAGCAGAGATACTTACTACTAAATAAAAAATTAATTGCTTGAAAGCTTCAACGCAAACCAGTCAACATTTAAACTATATTGAACCAAATATTCAAGTATACGCTCTCACTCACACACACACACACACACACACACACACACACACACACACACACANGCTCGTCAATATTTTCCCGAAGTGGAAAATGAACCTATGAACCTCGGTCTAGCAGAGATACTTACTACTAAATAAAAAATTAATTGCTTGAAAGCTTCAACGCAAACCAGTCAACATTTAAACTATATTGAACCAAATATTCAAGTATACGCTCTCACTCACACACACACACACACACACACACACACACACACACACACACACACACACACACACACACACACACAATTATGACAACCGGATACACGAGTAGAGAATATAGAAACAAGATCTGCACAAATAAGATGCGAACCTTCAAGTTCAAAGAAACTTAAAACTATCACTTATACCAGCATTTTTCTCAGAATTCCATTGAAATGGTGTACGTTCAGGATCTCTAGAAGCAGTCCAGTAGTTGATAGGATCATCTGTGTTACATCCACTGGGGTCAACCGTATCTTCCCAGCTTACGTATCCGTCAACCATTCCGATTTCTTCGCCCTATACAATATAAACACATTACGGACTTTCATTTCTTTCATTAATAGTCATGTTCTGTGTAATGAATACTCACCATATAAGTTACGGCTATACCAGGTAGAAGCATAACAATCATATTAAGCCCATCTACTAGCTCAACACTATACCTAGAAGCTACTCGGTTGTTGTCGTGATTACCAGCCTGTTAATTAATATGAAAGTTTAAAATAAAAATCAACACTGATATAATTATGACACTGTAGTTATTATAACTTACCACCCAGTTAGCCAACTTGTCCACAGGCTTAAAGGTCAAAAATTTGTCCAAAGCGTATTTAAGTTCTGCAGCAGTAGATGAACCACTAACATCGGAAATGAGTACGAAATTGAATGGCATTTGAGCACCAGCACGGACACCATCACCAAAATACTTCATTGTGATCTGAGGACTGGAGTAAGCTTCAGTCATCATAACCCTAGTGAATCCATCTTTTGCTTTATACTCATCAAGAACGTCTCTCCATTGGTAAACCATTTCAAATGTTTCTTCGTGGTCTTTTGTGTAGATGTGATCTAAATAGTCATAATTGTCTGGATCGATCTCTCTATTTTGTGCCAATGGCTCATCAGGATATTTACCTCCAAACAGTGTTTTGTCTACTTCAAATAAATGAGCGATCGCATCCACCCTGAATCCGGCAATACCCTTATCAAGCCAGAAGCGAATAACGTTCTTCATTTCTTCAACCACCTCTGGATTGCGGTAATTTAAATCAGGCTGTCCGATAACAAATTGATGAAGATAGTATTTACCCACCTCTTTTCTGTATTCCCAAGCACTTTTTCGGAATACGCTGACCTAAAATTCGTGATTTCAAATATTAGTTTACATTGCAATACATAGAGCAAAGTACATTGTAATTATCAAAACTAGAACATAAACTTACCCAGTTGTTGGGAGGATTTAATTTTCCATTTTCATCTTCAACTCCGTCTTCCCAGACAAAGTAATTGTAATATTTTTCGTGTCCTTTGAGAGCTTCTTCAAACCAAACACTTTCGTTACTGCCGTGGTTAGGTACGAAATCAAGAACAATTTTAATATCTGGAATTAAATTGTACAGCTTACAATTATTATTAAATTATAAAATAAAATAAAACTTACCGCTTTTGTTGTTACTCATATTTTCGCAATATAATTTTAATCTACGAACCCAACTCTTTTGCTTTTTGTAAAAGCCTCTCAAAGTCTTCCATTGTACCATATTCTTCTTGGATAGCATAAAAATCAGAAATGTCGTATCCAAAGTCGTACATTGGCGATTTGAAAATCGGTGATAGCCATGTCGCACCAACACCCAATTCCTTTAGATATTCTAAGCTATCTGTTATTCCTACATAAATATAAAAATAAATTTACATTAGTCTATTGCTATGGCATGATAATTTTCCAACTAATTTGGTGTGTTAGGCTATTATTCTAAATAAATTGAACTTTTGAACACATGATTGAAAATAGCCGGCGCTATTAACCGCATAATTTCGGTGACCACTAGAAATTTGTATTAAACTACGAACCTTTGATTTTTCTTACTTATTCATTAAGCTACCAACAAGGTAACCTCCAACTACGCCCAGTTTGTAGGTGAAATCACGGGACTCCACCTGGGAGGATTTGCTAACTCTAGCCCTAGCGCGAGCTAGGGCTCTAGAATAGGCTAGGGAGATTCGGTGAATCTATCACCGGGTCAAAATTGCGACCAACTGAGAAGATCTAGCGAAAAACTCAGTCGGTCGAAACTATTTCCTAATAATATACGCGAAACAAATATTCATAATGAAAACAAAAATAGGAACTTACCATTCAAGTCTCCAATACCATCACCGTCACTGTCTTTGAAAGACCTAGGGTAAATTTGATAGAAAACGGTATTTTCCCACCAATCTAATTCTTTTACTTGACACTGTACTAAAACCAGCACAGGCAGTAAAATAATTCCAATTCTCCATTTCGCACTGAAAACGATTTTTTTTATTTGTCATAATAAGTAAAAGACGAATAAGCTGTCCATTATACGTATTGGTTTACATGATTTGTAGATCAACTTCCGAGTGCAAAAAATGCACTACACTACGCTTCATCAGTGCATCTAATCTATTTTGTGAATAAGTTAACAATATCTATTAGGAATTAATTTTTGTAAAATTTATAAAAAATCCCTCGAAAGCCCTATAAAAAATCTATCATAATAATTTAAATGATTTAATATAAAAGTAGAATAATACTACTAGCCAAAACAAAATATGTTGGTTATAGCTTGGAACTAAAATGTCTTTAAGAAGTATCAACTTTTAATTTAATTCAATAACGATTTAACGAATAATGATTAGTTTAATCGCTAAAGTTTTGGGAATAAAACTGCCATCTTGGATCTCAAAATGGGTAGTGACTTCCACGTTTCATCTCCACTGAACATCAGATGAGCCTTCTTAGCAAGTTAGCAACAGAAACCACTAAACGACTTTTTTGTGTGTACATATTTTGTATTCCATAATTAGTACTGAATGAAAACAACGAATATGAAGACTAGAATATATTGGATTAGAAAAATAATCTACTTCTAATTGAAGTTTCACTTACCTCATATTGACGACGTATGCTAATAAAATAATGCTTGTTTCTCGGCTTATATACGTACAGTACGCGTTAAAACTAATGATAAATTGACATGATAAATTCATCTTGGACAAGTGTTTGTTCTAAGTATCTGCATTATCACTTTGTAACTGATCCAAGGTTATCTACCGACCAATCACTGAGCTTCGAACTCGCTCGATTGATTTTAAAATAATCATGCTCTCGAATTTGACAATTTATCTAGATGCGATAATTGATGAAAAAGGAATTTAAGTAAATATATATATCATAGAATATTAAAGGATCAGTTCAATGGATTAGCAGTCGATTATAATAGTCGTTAAACCTGACGAAACCAAAACGTAAATACTGCCTGGATATAAACGTTGTTTAATAAAAACTCTTAATGATTATTTCAGCGATGTCTTAGAATTTTTGACGGATGCAATTTTTTTCTCTTTAGTGGGTCATGACGAAACCGCAACACTTCTGCTTAGCAGGAGATTTTGGGCGGCAGATTAACGTATGGGGATAATTGACATCCTGTTGAGTNAACCTGACGAAACCAAAACGTAAATACTGCCTGGATATAAACGTTGTTTAATAAAAACTCTTAATGATTATTTCAGCGATGTCTTAGAATTTTTGACGGATGCAATTTTTTTCTCTTTAGTGGGTCATGACGAAACCGCAACACTTCTGCTTAGCAGGAGATTTTGGGCGGCAGATTAACGTATGGGGATAATTGACATCCTGTTGAGTGCTGAGTAACTTCACCATATCTAAGGCCGTGCGTGTTAGGCAGCCGAACAGAATTGTTAAAAAGCGTTAGTTCGAACTGTGATCTATCTATGATGTTAATTTTCTTTTTCATCAGCCTACGGAAATTGTATAATTATTAATTATTTTTTAGGGTGTTTACCTGCAAAATTGCTCTTTAGTATTTAAAATAAAGAAAGGAATTTAAAGTCATTATTTCTTTATAAATATTTTTATTTCCAATATTCAACATATACGCCTATGGTATGGGTGCATCTCTGCCAGCTGAATGACAATTTACAATGTCCTTCCTGAAGAAGTTTGGTGTACGAGAGTCAACAACTCTTCAAAGATAGTTTGTACCGCCTGTCGGATATTGATTTCCCTGCCAAGAAGTTGTCCAAATTTGGATAAAGTAGGAGACTATCGGAGCATAGTCTAATGGCTACGGTGGATGACGCAAAATTCTAACCACTTATAAAACCACTCGTCCACTCTCTTATAGATTAGAGATCGTTTGCTATGCCGTAGGAGTTCGAGCATTGTCCTGTTAGAGCAGCGATGACAAGCGGTTAACCAAGGCTGGTCGAAAATTCACAAGCTTCTCCATCATTGTGAACCAGTTCCTTATAGTACAGTACATATCCCCGGTAATGCTGGTGCCATTTGTTAAGAAGCTATGATGAATTATACCGAGGCTAGATTATCAAACAGTGACTATAACCTTTTTAGGGGGAAGTTGGTGTAAGTTTTGAGGCAATGCCTAGGTGCTGAACCAAGGTCTAACCAATATAATGACCCCTTACTGCTATCAAAAACAATCAATTTTCATCGTAAGTGAGACAGTGTGGCTTAAAATACATTCGTTTCCGTGTCTGTTCAGCAAAGCGAGGCAAACCTCAATGTGTTCATCGCGCTGGCGATCGTTCAGTTCATACCGCACCAACGTATCAAGATCTTCTACCTTTTTAATACGCTTTTATTAGCTTCAGGCGTATTTATGTATGTATGTTTGTAACGGAATCTTTGAACATTATTTTGACCCCCTTCAAAACGTCGGATTAACTCGAAATTTGGTATACTTATTAAGGACCAATGACAATTCAAAACTAAAAAAAAAAATTGAAAAAAAAGTGTTGAAAAAATTTAAATTCAACTAAAAAATGAAAAATAAATAATAGTTTAAAAAAACTAACAGAATACGCTTTTATAGAAAGTCCAACTAAAAAATAGAAAATAAATTTTAATAAATTTGAATTAAAAATAGTGTAAGAAAAAATGATTTTATTTAAAAAAGTGTGGGGTGCTTTTCTATAAAAGCGTATTTTGTTAGTTTTTTAAACTATTCTTTATTTACTTTGCTAATTTGACGCAAATGGACCAATATTGTTTTGATGCTAACGCTCAAAGCTGCTGCTAACTCAGCGGTAGATTGAGTATCGTCAGCTTCCATCATCGTCTTTAATTCGTCATTGTGGACTTTAGTTCTCAGACGACCACGGAGTTCATTTTAAACATGAAAATATCCATATCGGAAGCGTTCAAACCAATAACGAGTCGTGTGTTCAATTCTAGCATTCCGGTCATCGTCCTCGTCGAACCCGTTGCTTGCGACGAAGGGCTCGACGAGTAAATTAACCCCAGACACAGCACACTGAGTTTCTCGCCGGATCTTCTCAGTAGGTCGCGTTTCCGATCCCGTGGTAGATTCTGCGAAGCACGGCTCTTGCTAGGGTTCGTGTTAGCAACATCATCAGGTTTGAGCCCCGTGAGCTGACCTACTAGTTAAGGCTACGCTGATATAGCCTCTCAAGGCTCTCAGCTTAGTTAGGAAAAAAAAAACATTTCTAGGGTTCACTGAGTCACACGTCATTAATGTTGAGAGCTATTTGTGCGGCATTACTACGGCAACAGAACTTGTATTCCCTATTTTTTTGTATTTTATCATGTTCACATTAATGAAACTGATACAGAGAAAAGAGGCACTGATCAATAAAAAAATGACTAAATTTGAAAATAGATTTCCATGTTTAAAATAATAATAATAATATAGTATAATAAAAAATAAAACTAAATTGCTAAATGTCAAACGTACAGAGTAAGCCGTTTTTTTACCACTATTACAAAAACTGTTAAGTATCATAGTTGTTACATAATTTCTGAGGCCTGATAAAAAAACTGGACCCCAGATTTCGATTTCATATAAATTTAGTTTAAATTTAGTATCTTCTTCTTCTCTATCAGCCGTCATCTCAACATTCACTCCTGTATCTCTCATATCGTCATTCACATACATTACATTTATTATATTGCGTGCGTATAATCACACAAAAATAAATACGCAGCGGAAATAAAATGAATAGAGCAAATATTTTTGAGATCTCATATTGTCGATTTTCTTTTAGTTCAAGTGTAATATTTATAATATCGTTCGATGTTTCTCAAACCATATGTTATGACTTTCTTTCAACTAGTTCCGAAATGAGACCCAAGCCGTAGGTAACGGCTCAACTGTGCCCATGGCATTAGTAATGTCAATGAGCATCAGCTACCACTTATTAACTATATAGACCATTCTAGTTTAAAAAAAAGTTCTAACTTCAAAGGTAAAGAACATCTTATTTGGCAGGTAAAATTAAATGGAACAATAATAAATAAATAAATAATAAATAACTAAGAACAAATCACGCACGGTCTTCCAGTCCCAAATTAGGATTCCATGTGTAATGGAAACTAGAGACTGACATCCATACTTATACACGTTTAAATATAAACATACATATTTTTTACTAATGATAGGACCTCTTGTGGGTCCGCAAGGGTAGGTACCAGTACCTTGCATATTTCAGCCGTGAAGCAGTAATGCGTTTCGGTTTGAAGGGTGGGGCAGCCGTTGTAACTATACTGAGACCTTAGAACTTATATCTCAAGGTGGATGGTGCATTTACGTTGTAGATGTGTACCAGTAACCACTTAACACCAGGTGGGCTGTGAGCTCGTCCATCCATCTAAGCAATAAAAATAAATAAATAAACTTATATAGATAATAAACATCCATATAATGAACAAACCTGTTCATCACACGAATGTTTACTCGATGTGGGATCGAACCCACAACCCTTTGCGCAACAGTAAGGGACGCTAATTATTGCACCACTAAGTTAGTCAGAAATTATCCTGGTATTTACTAAATATAGATTAAAATAAAACAAAATTATGTATAATAATTCACGAATGATTTATTTGATAACCTAAACAACCTTCAAGACGAGTCCTTCGAATCCGACAACGGGTAGAGATTTCGCGTCGAATGTATCCCTGTAAAAACGATACGCCATTATGATGATAACCTTCATCAATCATACATAAATTGAACACAAAGAAATATTTTACATATACGAACATTGTACATAAACGAATTACAATTCATCATTTAACGTAATATATATTTATTATAATTTATACATACATTATATTACATTTATTTATTAGCTGTATCTTGTCTTATGTATTTTATCAAGAACAATTGCCTTGATGAAGATGAATAATAAATAATATTGGTACTCATAGCTATGATTGAATTGTGAGAAATAAATTGTAACAATTACGATTGAGAGATTGTTGGTGGCCCGGAGGCCTTTCCAATTTCACTAGGGCAGATTGGCGAGCAAAGGCTCAGCCAGAAAGGGATTTGCTAACAGCTACCCGAGAGCCCCCAAAGGAGACCCAACAACTAAAGTGTAGCTGCTTCGCGAATGAATCTACTACCGGATCGGAATCGCGACCCGCTGAGAAGATCCGGCGAGAAACTTAGTGGATTGATGTTTAGGTTAGGTTGCACGTCAAACTCTTTGCCGAGCTGGACGAGTACGGTTACCGGGGTCCCTAAGCCTGCTCCTAGTGTTAGAGCTAAAGGCGTCTGATGCAAGGGTTATTGGATCTGATGGATCCGTAAATACATGTCTAGGGCGTCAACGGTGACTGGCTCCTGCGTGATCAGGATACGGGGAGTAGCAATACGGGGACTAACAACTATTAGACGTAGTGCAATCTTTAAGATACTGCGGTATATTGCAAATCTTATCCCTATTTTGGCCACATGTATCTACACTTCATGGTGCAGGATGTATTTTTTACTCACCCCTCATTTTTAGGTGAGTTAACGCTCCTTATCGACACGGCAACGTTCCCAGAAACATTTTCGAAGTATGTAAGATCAATGTTATGTTCCACGTCTCGCATATTCACAACCACTAGATAAATGACGTCGTTAAGCCATCTGTACGAACAAAAAAAATATTATTAAGCGCAAAGTTAACACGAATTAAATTCACGATAACCGTACGTTCCGAACGGTAATTTTCGTGATAATGTACTATTATTATACAATTTACTTTACAGGGCAATAATTTAGGACAAATATATTATAAACTGAAAATTCTGTTGGTGATGGCGAAAGTAAAGCATTTTACATGTTTATTACTTTTTAAATTTACCAAACTGCTTTTTTGTGTGTCAATTATCCGTTCAGCATAATGTTGACAACAGCTGAGCAGAAGTGAAATACAACAAAACAATAAATTAATAAGTCACATATTACACCGACAAATGGATGCGCAAATAGACGGTAAAACAAATCATGGATATAGTATTCATAATTAAAGTTATATCTTTTGAAAATCAATTGAACGATAGATAAGGTTACCTTTTAAATACAAAAATATCCTGATTTAAAGCTAAAGACTCATAACGGCCGTATCTGAATGTGTTTTCTTGACGTAAATCTGACAAAGCCTTGTAAACTTTAAGATGGGACCTTTCTGAAGCCTTCTGAACTTCAACGTTCAAAGTTTCATAGCCCTCGGCCATCGGCAACCAGGTCTTGTCAGCGGTAGAAAATCCTAAAACAGTAAAGAATATATCAGTTGAATTATATTATTACGTGGAAAACCAGACTCGTTCTTTGTTAGAAGTCAGTGTACTCGACACCGCCGCTTGCTTTTTATGTCGTAATTTAGACTGTACTGATTTTATAGTAGCAATATATTTTAGAAACCACTTGACACTAGGGCCTTAAGCGCTTTCCATCCGGTCATAATAAAAACTTGGTGGATAAACCATTGGTGGTTCTCCAAACCATATTTACAAATTGCGTACAGTTTTACAAAATAACCGGCGGTTTCTATAAATAACTTTAGTTTATTTTAATTAAAATAATGTCTTACCAGCGTTTTTCTCGGGGTTCCAATGGAAAGGAGTCCTTTCGGGATCTCTCGACGATTCGACATATTTTATTGGGTCGTTGGTATTACATCCAGATGGGTCAACTGTGTCTTCCCAGCTAACATAGCCGTCTTCCAGTCCAATTTCTTCTCCCTAAAATATACATATATATTTGTAATTTTAAGTCAATCTGGTTTTATTAGACTATGCTGCTAAAAGCTGCTTGGTCGACATAAAAGCAGCATTCGCAAATATTGTAACAAAATTTATTAAACATGATCTATTATAATTGCCAACTAGTAATGATACTTTTCTTTTTGTGAATTTATTAATAGGAATAAAACGTAGCTTACCATATACGTAACTGCTACTCCCGGAAGAAGTAATACTAGCATGTTGATACCATCTACCAATGAAGCACCATATCTTGTAGCCATTCGGCTATTGTCGTGATTCCCAACCTTAAAAAAACGTTCTTAAAACAATCTACCTTTTTAAATAGTACAGCATTTTTAATAGAATACGTACCACCCAATTAGCTGTTTGGTCGACTGGTTTATAAGTTAAGAACTTATCAACGGCTCTTTTTATATCAGCAGCTGATGAACTGGCATCAACGTCAGTGATCAAATCGAAATTAAACGGAATCTGTGCTCCTTTTAAATCTCCTTCACCGAAATACCTAACCACATCTTGGATCGATGCATATACTTCGGTCATCATAGCTCTAGTCAGCCCATCGATCGCCTTGAACTCATCGAAGACATCTCTCCATTGGTAAACCATATAGTAAGTGTCGTTGTGGTCCTTGGTGTGAATATGTTGCAGGTAATCATGGGATTCTGAGTCAACATCCAGTCTACCAGATAAGGGTTCATCAGGGTACTTTCCACCATACAGATTCTTGTCGGCTTCGTAGAGACAATTCACGGCATCTACCCTGAATCCGGCAATACCTTTTCCAAGCCAGAACCGGATTATGTTCTAAAAAATGTTACCATTATATTAAGCCGCGTTTCCACTGTACAATTTAGACCTCTCATATAATATTAAGTACTCCACAAAGATTTGCTCACCTGTGACTATTATATTATTACAATATAAATAATTACAAGTTGTATTACTAGAACAGTAATAGGACATACAATTAAGAAAAACGACGTAACAAATAAAAATAAATACAATTTCACGCATACAAGATCTGACATCATTATTTTTTGCCATCACTGTTGTGTTTGTTTTAACATTACGCGCAAAATATAGAATTCATTTTATGAAACATTTTCCGAATCAATTACCTCTCGCTGTGAACCGAGGGGTCTAACAACAATTTTTTTTTTCTTTTTCAAAGTAACTTGGAGATACTACTACTAAAATAACATCTTAGATTCTGATAACTTTTACTCGTAACGTATGGGGAATAATGGAATTTCTTAAATTAAATCTTACTTTCATTTCATCTACGACATCTTGATTGCGGTAGTTCAAGTCTGGCTGTCCAACAGCGAATTGATGTAAGTAATATTTTCCGACTTCTTCTTTGTATTCCCAAGCGCTGCCTCTAAAGTGACTCAACTGTAACACAAAGACATACATATAGTGAAAAAAACTTGTGTATACATATCTTTAGCTTACTAACATTTTCTTTTCTGAACTATCTTAAATATTATCAACCATTGCTTACATGAAATGACAAGCATAAGAAAACATTGACAAAATTAAGTTAAAAAATAAAACAAAATAAAATATCAAAAGATTTTTGAACGAGTCAGTAACTATGTGAGTCCAGCTAAGGCAATTTTTGTAATGAAATGTTTAACATGAGAGAGTTATTTTATAAATCATGTTCTTTTATTTTTTTAACTATAACGCTTATTTATCAACATATAAACATAAGGTGAGGAAAACCCATAGCCAATGCAGCATTAGAATTACTAATAATAGCATAGCAGTACATAGTTTAAGTCATATATAGTTATAATAAACCGAAACTGGGTTCTTTAAATTATCGTTATCCGAATGAGACTAAACTTAATGAGCTCAGTATCCACTATCCTTTAGGTACATACCAATCATCATTACTTAATACATATGTATAGGTAGATACATGATGAGACAAGAGAATAGAAAGTCCGAAATGGATTAGCCTCCTTGGTTTTTTTATACATAGTTTGACCCATTAAAGCGTTTATAAAATTAGTAAATATACACAAAAAAATTTATAGGATTGGAAACCTAGAATGATAATTGAATTTAGTAACAGCAGAACATTGCAAATTGAAGAAGGTTGTTCCATTTTTGTGTATTTTTTTCCTTCTACGTACCCAATTATTCGGTGGCTGCCTATTTCCATTTTCGTCTATGATTCCGTCTTCCCAAACGAAATAATTGTAATATTTTTCGTTGCCATTGAGAGCTTCTTGGAACCAAACACTTTCGTTTGATGTATGATTTGGTACAAGATCCAAAACAACTTTGATGTCTGAAATAAAACCAATATGTACTTAACGAATTTTTTCAGCTTTCGTTGCGTTGAAGTTTCGGACGATTCGGTCACTATGCATCCTGTCAGCGTAGTCATTGATATATCATTGAATTTAAGAAAATAATGATTTTTTGTATTTTTTTCTTGTAAACTCACCTAATTCATTCGCCTTTTTCAATAGAGCTTCGAAATCTTCCATCGTACCATATTCATGGTGGATTTCATAAAAATTAGCAATGTCGTAGCCAAAATCAACCATGGGCGATTTGAAAATCGGCGAAAGCCAAACAGCTCCTACACCTAATTCTTTGATATATTCCAATTTTGAAGTAATACCTGCAGGTCGTAAAAAAATAAAAACAAAACTTAAAGAAAGGCCTTCATTAGACACAAGGAGCAATAGCAATAATTATTAAATCAACTTTAAGATGCTTTTAATATTTGTAACTGGTATACATTTTTGTATTCAATAAAGTTTAATTTTGATGTTTAATAATTTACATACAATATTTAATATAACGTTTAGTTATTATACAATAAAATACAATCATAACAAACCATTCAAATCGCCAATACCATCGCCGTCGCTATCAGCAAAAGACCTTGGGTAGATCTGGTATAAAATTGAAGTCTCCCACCAATCTTGAACTTCTCCATTCTTTATAATGATCCCACTACATGCAATGAAAAGCAAAGACAGCAAACACACTGTCTTCATTGTTGTTAACAATATAAATCTGGTACTCTAACGCAAGCAATTGAGTGACCAAAAAAACATACATACGATTTATTTAGAAGATCCTTTTTATAACAGTCAGTATCTCTTATCAAACTGATACACCCCAAGTGGTGTGATAAGATGTTTTGTATTTGTGTCATTTTGTATCATCAAGAGTTTTTATTTTTATTTTGGGAAATCTAACAACAGTAGATTTAAGATATTATTGATGTTTCTATAGATAAGAGATTCGTTGCTATACACTACTGCCAAATAGCAAAGTGAAGTGGTTTTATATTGTTATTATTATTTTTACTGCCGTTTAGTATAAGATATCTCCAGCGGAAGTTTCACACTTACCAAAGCTATAGATAGATATATAGCTAAATATAGGTATTTTCGGTCCATCCAATAGATATCCCTCTGTTCAAAGAGGTAATCTACAGACGCACATACAAATATTAACTGATTTGTGGTAGGGCTCACAATATTCCCTTACCTAGTACATACTACATACACGGGAAAACAGGAGAGAAAACAACAAAAAATAATGTTTGGCCATCAACTTTGTCGAATGACAAGTGGAATCTCTTTGATAATTCTGCCAAAAGCCAAGTGGTTGGATAACGATAACAGATGAAGGGCGCGATAACGGAGTTTTTAACTGTGTACGTGTACTTTGGCTAGAAATTCTACTATGAAGCATGGCATAATTACATGAAAAAGAAATATTCATAAATACAATTATTACGGCAATGGACTTTCAAAAAATGTCATATGCTTTAATGATGACCCATGGTATGAATTATATTAATTGGTTACTGTAGCCCATATATAGCACAACGTGTCGTCCCCTGCCCTGAGATATCAAATCGAGAATTGTGCTGCTTAATGGATTCAACACTCTTCCGCGTACTTCTCTCCAGAACTCAGAAAATACAACGGGTACATAAAATCGCAATTTATCTTGATAATATTCGATATTTAGTTTTAACCTTATTCAATTATCGAGTTCTATAGCCCGATAAAATTTCCATTAGTACCCCNGCACAACGTGTCGTCCCCTGCCCTGAGATATCAAATCGAGAATTGTGCTGCTTAATGGATTCAACACTCTTCCGCGTACTTCTCTCCAGAACTCAGAAAATACAACGGGTACATAAAATCGCAATTTATCTTGATAATATTCGATATTTAGTTTTAACCTTATTCAATTATCGAGTTCTATAGCCCGATAAAATTTCCACTAGTACCCCGAAACATTATTGGAAACATGAGGTAAATAGCTGAATTTGAAAAAAAACGATTGTGATTCAAACAGAAGGAGAGGATTGCTTTGTATGGCATCTTAGTGTCACTAATCCGCTTAGAGTTCACACCGCTTGCGGAAATCCGACATCAATAGCTGACACGGACTTACGCTCAAAGTATCTATACAATAATATGTTTGTTGTAAAAGCGATAACAACGGATCAATATAAACAAGATAAAGTGTGTAATATACAGTGCTTGTTACAGACTATTGGTAATTTGCTAGGGGTCTAAGGTATTTAATTTAGTGGCCCGTTGTAGAAGTAAACTTCTGTAATTAATGCGAGCGGTAGTTATAACTTATATTAATAACATTCAATGCATATAAGTCCTGTTTTATTTAGTGCTCTAGTTTTTCGGTAATTAAGTCTGGTTTTGTGAAACCAGGCTAGGCTTGTGGCTGGGGTGAAACTGAAATAGCCTCTCAAAGCATCAGCATAGGTAGGGAAAATAATTATGTGGTGTCGTGGGACTCCAGGTAGACAACATAAACAACATAAAATTACATAGAAATAGAAAAATAGAAATAATAATAGAAAGAGAATGGATGAGAGAACGAAAAGAAAGAGGGAGAAAGAGAAAGATATTATACACTACTCGCTTGTGTATGCGACTGTCGCGCCTGCGCACGTCTCATTTAACGGTTTTATTCCACGCACTTTTTTCCACGAATTTTTTCTTACGGTTTTACTATCACATTTTTTTCAGTTCGGTCGCGCAACAAAATCCCTATCCCCTCCAAGCCTGCCGTAAGGAACTTCGTTCCAAAAATTAAATAAATAAAACTTTACAACGCAAACTTAGACTTAATTGAATTTTTAATCACGCATAAACTAAGGTCGCAAGGCACAGAGATGTATTAGTATTTTAACCAGCTAAAGTTGACTATTTAATTATTATTTTTATTACCTCTAAGCGATAACGTTAGTCCAGGTTTCGTTGATTTAGGTTTAATGTTAACTTAACCCTATAATCTTTGCTGATACTTTCGGCGACTAAATAATCCATGGTAAATAAACTAAAAATCTCTTAAGATGTAAGCAGTATAGTAAACTCGCTAGACCAACATGCAGTCACACCATGTTGAATGACTCTTTTGGGCCACTCAAATTCAGAAATTGGCTTTATGGGCAAAATAGTATATTGTAAATTTGTTAGCATTTTTTTATTTTATTAAATTTGTTTATTATTTGTATACAGGATTATGTGATTTTCTTAACGCGTTCTACTTTATGAAACTGAAATCAATTAGATACCCAAACGGAATGTGTGTCTTAAATTTTAAAAGGAATTGGAAATTTGTTTCTTTATGAAAACCGAAAACATGATAGTAAAAAATTAAATGTCCTATTTAGAGCCCGCAATATTGATAACGGATCGAAAACTATACAAAGGTTCATGGTCTTTAGGATAGGTAGGATAGGTCTTGATGGCAAGCCATGCTGCATGTATTTATTTTTGTTTTTTTTTTTTACTATGACCGACGACGACGCAGCCTTATGTCACAAATAGGACGCTTCCTATCATTTAGGGTTCTTTAAAAATATTATTTGAAAATAAACAAACCATAGCGTTGCGAAAATGGAGAGCATTCAATCGGATCGAATGACATAAAATCTACAAACACAAAAGAAGGCACGCGATAGATAGTTCACGCTGGCGACGGCATTCGCGTTGGGATACCTGTCAGCTCTAGTAACCACTTAAGATCAGATGGGCCGAGAGCTCAACGTGATTAAAATGGTTCACCCGTGTTCTGGAAAGTCGACTCGGACGACCGAAAGGCACATATTCTTCTATCAACTACTGTAACACTGTAATGTAAACACTCTTTGTATAAAAGAGAAATTTATTTTGAATCAAGAAAAAGTAAAACAATCAGAATTAAAATAGCTAACATTATTAGGTGATGACAATAGATATTTTTTTTAAAGACTTAAACCTGCATCCTTAAAACTAAAGCTTCGTCGACCGCCAAATCCAAACGGTTTGCTTGAACGTTGTCGCTGAAAAAAAATTCACTGCTCTTACATTTCGCTCATTATTCAAAGCTTTATAAATAGTTGAATAGAGCAGGTAGGCAGCGGCTTCGCTCTGCCCTTGGCATTGCTGAAGTCCGTGGACGACGATAACCACTCACCATCAGGTGGACCGTATGCTCGTCTATCTACAAGGGCAATAAAAAAAACAAGTGTGGCGCTCGGGGACTGCCGCGGTAAAGCTATTGCACAGCATTTTTTATCAAGTTATGCAATTATAATTAGACAATAATAATTTAATATTAAAACAATAATAAAATAAGACCACGCTATATTTATAAACATTAACAAAAGCAAAACATTAACTTTAAAGTAACCTTTACACTCATAAGCTAGACCGCGCGAGAGAGAGATGGGCTTTTCATAATGCGCAAGCAGTGCGACGTCACGCCGCGCGCTTATTCACAAACACTACACAAGCACAACGTGTGAATGTGTTGAACGCGAGCTACATGGTAGGCGGAGTGGGGGTGTTAGGTTATATTTTCGTTACGGAATTTCTTGATTCGGTCGCTGCGCTCAAAGCCCGCGATAAAAGCTATGCAATAGCTTAAAAAAAGCTGTACGAAAATATATACATATCACAAAATGCCTGAACTGAGACTGAGATACATTAAAAAGATAACGTTTAGAACGTATCAAATTCAAACATGGATATTTGAATACCTGTAGGTCCTTGAAGACAAAACGCTGCTGGCCTCAACTTCCAATTGTCCAAATACAAGATCGAAAGCCGTCAAATTGACTACTCGATCACGCTTTCCAACGTTCATAACGATGATATACGTATCATCGTTGTACCATCTGGAATAGAATTTTAAATTCCTTGGTTCGTGTATTCATGAGATAATACCGTTGTATCTATACCGTAGTGCTCAGATCGCTTTGCATTTTATCTTTCGATTCGCAATAATCGAGAAACATCCAAATACAGATTTTTGTTAAAACCAAACGTTCAATTCAGTTCAATATCAGAATATTAAAATGGTTTTGTTAAAAAATCAAATGTAGTTACCGTATCTTAATATTTCATAATTACCACAAATGTCTTGTATATCTTTATATAGATTTTTATATAATCGCTACATAAATACCGTATAATATAAAGGTAGGGTGGCACAGACCTGTCTAAACATACGTTAGGTCCTACTAAGTACCCTACTTAGTTTTTTCGAGTGAGTTGGGATCGACGCACGTTGATAAAGGTAATTGAATACGTATTCTCGTATTATGAAAATATCATTAGATCCTGTGGCTTCCTTTGATGGGTTCTTTTGCGAGGGGATCATTAAAATTTTAATGATTCTATGAAATTCACAGTTTGATAACATTTCAAAAACATTCACTTTAAGGGTATAACAAAACTCTGCTTCAGTCCTCGTCTTTTGAGAGAATTATATTTAGTAATTTAGCCTATTACATCATTCTGGTGGTAAGGCGTTTTGTGAGTAGGCGTAGGTAATTTGCACCACCCTGCCTGTTTCTACTGCGAAGCAGTAATGCGTTTCGGTTTGAAGGGTAGGGTGGCCATTGTATTATAGGACTGAGATTAACTCATGCCTGAAAATAGGTGACGGCTTTGACGTTGTTGATATATATGAGCTCCAGTAACCACTTAGTACCAAGTAGGCCGTGAGCTCGTCGACCAATTAAACCAAAAATAAATCAGATACGTACCTTTTGAAAGCAAACACATCGTTGTTCAGTGACAACGATTCATATCTCCCAAGTCTAAACGCAGGCCTGATACGTAGATTAGTCAGCGTTCTGTAAACTTGATAATGCGATCTGACCGCCGATCTTTGACTGGCCACGTTTAACGATTCATAGCCGTCAGCTACTGGAAGCCAGGTTCGCTCAGCAGTCGAGAACCCTGGTCGAAAGCTATGTGTTTATAATCAGAATACATCTTTTTTTTTATTGCTTAAATGAACGGACGAGCTCACAGTCCACCTGGTGTTAAGTGGTTACTGGAGCCCATATCTACTACGTAAATGCGCCACACACCTTGAGATATAAGTTCTAAGGTCTCAGAATAGTCACAACGGCTGCCCTACCCTTCAAACCGAAACGCTTTACTGCTTCACGGCAGGAATAGGCAGGGTGGTGGTACCTACCCGCGCGGACTCACAAGAGGTCCTACCACCAGTAAAAAATGAAATGAGAAATATGTAATAAATATTTTAACATCGCATTCACTCAGTGTATAAACCGTCCTATACGTTCGCCTTAATTGATTGTTTGGTTTTAATTATTGTCAGTCAAAACCTATTATTATTCAATTTGCTAAATGCTAATTTCTTTTAATTCATAACAACAACAAAAAAAGTACAAATAAACATATTTAAAATAAATTCTAAACGAAAACATACTAAATAACGATTTTAATTGTTTTTTAAACTTAAATACACAGCGACATTTAATCGTTAATTAAATCATTAATCAAATTTGAAAAGTTTGTAATGAAATTTTGAAAATGATGAATTCATTAACGAATTTATCATTTTATTTTATGTGAAAGGTAGGTAACGAAAACTCTTTAAAAAAATCAAGTAATTTACAAAAAAAAAAAGGATCATTGCAAGCTACGATAACACTTTATAATTTACAGAGGGACATCCCAAAACTCGTATCGTTACAGGACTGACATTGCGTAACATCCGCGCAGTATTTTATTCAAGCTGAAATGCGAAATATTCAAAAAGGGTCGGTCCGGTCAGTGGATAGAGAAACGAAGGAGCCCCCGGTCGTTATCTATACTAATATTATAAAGCTGAAGAGTTTGTTTGTTTGGTTGAACGTTTTAATCTCAGGAACTATTGCTCTGATGTGAAAAATTATTTCAGTGTTACATATACTGAGACCTTAGAACTTATATCTTAAGGTGGGTGACGCATTTACGTTGTAGATGTTTATGGGCTCCAGTAACAACTTAACAACCAGGTGGGCTGTGAGCTCGTCCACCCATTCTTCTTCTTCTTCTCCATCGCTCCCTCATTGCTGAGGATCGTGACTCCGTTTCAGCCTGTCGACTGCCAGTCTCCATCGGTTCCGGTCAGTTGCCTGGTGTAGTGCAGCGCTAAGTGGTCCGCTGGTTTGCTCGGAGATCTGGTTGGACCAACGTTTGGGGCTCCGGCCTCTTGGACGTTTTCCTTCTACTTTTCCAGTGACCATCAGACCCGTCCACCCATATAAGCAATAAAATTAAAAAATTGCCCATTTATTGAAGAAGGCTGTAGGCTATATAATATCACGCTAAGACAATATGAGCAAAGCACTAATAACTAATCTTTCAAAATCTTTTTTTTTCTCCTTTGAGAGCTGCCGCTGCGTGCGGAAACGGTTGAATTTTCGCTAAAGTAATATATGACAGAATTGTTCCCCATAAAAATAAATTGTTAGATGAGTATCCAGTGTGAGTAACACAATTCACAAGGATAACCTTTGCAATCGACAATCAAGCGCCCACGCTATATGCCGTGGAGTAGTAATGCGTTCCGGCTTAAAGGGTGGGGCACCCGTTGTGCTATAAAGCCGTGACCTTAGAACTCAGGCCTCAAGGTGGATGGCGGCCTTTGTTTAAAGTCTTCTAGTAACCACTCAGTATCGGGTTCATAACAAAAAAAATTATTAGGAACTGCCGCGTAATAATGTAGATCTATGACAATACTCAAATTATCGCCCGAAAAGAAAAAGTAATAAGTTAATGTCGTGTATAAAAGCCCTCTGTATAAATTGAATTATGCTAAATAGAAAATAAGCAGTCTCGGATATTCAAATAAGAGCTACAAAATCGCCAACCGCTCTTAACACTAGGGTCCGAATCCTGATAACGCAGGAGCATGTCACCGTCGTCGCCCTAGACACGTCCTTATGGATCCATCAGATCCAATAGCTCTTGCATTAGACGCTTTCAGCTCTAACACTAGGAACAGGCTCAGGGATCCCGGTAACCGTACTCGTCAAACTTGACAAAGACGTCGACGTACAACCTAACCCATACATCAGCCCGCTGAGTTTATCGCCGGATCTTCTCAGCGGGACGCGATTCCGATCCAGTAGTAGATTCATTCGCGAAGCTGCTGATCTTGAGTTGTTAGGTCTTGTTTGGGGGGCAGCTGTTAGCAAATTCCGCCCCTCCTGGCTGAGCCTCTGCTCGCATACCTGTCCTGGTAAAACTGGAAAGGCCTCTGGGCCACCAGTAATATTTTAATCATAAAAATAAAAAAAACACTAGGACGTGAGCTCTTCCACTTACGTAAGCAAAACAAAATATACACAAGTCAGCTGCTACTGTACTAACCTGCGTTTTTCCCGGAGTTCCATTGGAAAGGCGTCCGGACGGGGTCCCGGGACACTTCGATGTAATTCACAGGATCGTCAGTGTTGCAGGCCAGTGGATCCTTCGTTTCGCTCCAAGGAACGAATCCATTAACCATTCCTATCTCTTCACCCTTGCAAACGGGACGAATATTTGAATTTCGAATTTCGTCAGCATTGTTCCCTTGCTTTTGTTATGTTCTCATTGAACATTAAGGCTCAGTTGGGTATATCAATGGTATATCACTCTTTGATTATTTAAACACGGGACTTGAAGTATCTACACTTATACATATGTTTATTTATTTGAAAGAGAAAAAACCGGATTGTAATTTATTATTAAAAGCACATATTATTTTATTGGGTGAAACTGAAGCTGTGGCAATTGCTGGCAAATTAATAAATCTAATTGACATTAGCAACGGACATGGAAGATTTTAATGACATTAAATAGGTAGGTCGATGCAATTTTTTCTGGACACTAAAATCTCCGAAGTCATGTAGTTTTAGCATTATTATTCCAAATTAACAGAATCTTACAATTTTCTTTATTATATTGTGTGTGGTACAATTACTTATCTTTTTCATATATGCAACAGATTTTTATTTGCTTATTAAATATGTAAGTTTTAGAAACTTATATATCCTTAACTTCCATATCTTCTATCTCTATTCTCTGACTTACCATATAAGTGATCGCAATTCCAGGCAGCAGTAGAATTAGCATGTTGAGAGCGTCCACCAGATCAGGTCTGAATCTAGAAGAAACTCTGCTCTTGTCGTGATTTCCAATCTAGTTTGGTAATAAAGCGTAATGATAAAAATCTCAGTACATCAGCGTATTCAACGAAGTATTTGTATTGAGCTTGGGTTGACATACAAACACATTACAATAAATAAATAATTACTGTATGTTTACAATGTGACAACCCTAAATATATATCCATAGATTAATCAGAGAATCAGTGGGCGATACAAGATTCAATCTAACAACATTCCTCAACATTACCTACTTGTATGATAAATCATCACCACGTAGTTAAAATATAATAATTAAGTCCATTAAATATGTATTAATTGTTACCGCGAGTTCATAATTAACTAATTAATCTAATATCAGTTTGACAAAAGCATAATTTAGATATTGATTTTCGTACATAGAAACATGCAATAAGAAAAGTAAATTATATCTCAAAATAATTTCTCAAGCCGAAATTGGATTTTTATACGGATAAAAACACAAATTTCAGACTCTTCTTTTTTAAAGTATTATTTTTGCTCAATGATGGTAAGAAATCGAAACTATTTCTAAACCAACAACATTATAAAAAATAATGTCTACCTACACCAGAACTTGGGCCTCATCCATTAATGAATAGTGACGTAACAAGTTAGGAAAGACCTTATGTATCTTTCAAATAATTTTTAATCCTATATCTTGTTACTGAGCATACGGTGTGTTGGAAGCCGTACGTTATTAAACGGTAGGTAGGTCTACATTGAAGCATTTATATATTCCAGATTGAATTAGAACATCACCGCTATATCACAGCTAGCGTAGAGGAAAATCTAAGTTCAATTCTCAGAGTCAATTATCTTTTTCAGAGATGGTATCTTTGAGCATCCAAACCGCTATTAAAATCACCATGGGTTCATCCAGGATTTTAAAGGAACCAATAGATATTGTACCTACGACCGGTGATTACACGACACCGCTACTAAGCTAATAGAGCTTTCCAAATAGCCTGAGAAATGTTCACGTCGCTAAAGATAACATCAAATACTGAAATACCATTACGCGTCAAGTCTTAATCGAAAAAGCTATAATACAAGCTTTTGGTGTGTGTGGGCCAATATCCAAATATTTGGTGATCGAATCGGTCACGAAGGACGGCCGTTAACGATGTTTTTGATCTACTTTTAATCGGAAATGCGGTTGTTTATCCGGTTTTCTTAGTGAAAATATTGCATATACTTGGTAAGCCATAAAATTGGCGCCCTTAAAATCTCTGTACCAAATTATCTGCTATTCCAGGAGTCCTTTTTTTTAACCTATTTTTTTTATTACCAGTGAACAAGATCACGATTCGCGTAGTGTTAAAAAGTTATGGGAGCCAATAGATATGAATACATGAAGGCAGACACTTTCCTTGAGATTTGAGGTCTAAATCTCAAATGTGTATTACAACAGATGTCCCGCCCTACAAGTACTGATTTTATTTGCATTAAACGAATAGACAGTAAAAAACTTGTCTCATAATGAAACTTAAGTAATAGCGTCATCAGAGATGTAAATAATAATCTCATAATTAAAACATCAAAATCTAGTTTAGAACTTCACTATTTTGTACTCGCACGATTCATTCGTAACATATTTTATCACGTACTGTCATTGGAGATTAAGTTGTTATACATTTATCTATGAACCCTATATATCTATATCTATAAATATGTAAAAGTGAAACACCACTCTCTTATCATGAGATAGCCCAAACTATTTGTCTGATAAACTTAGAATTTTGCATGGATACTCATTTTGCGATGTAGACGTAAGAACGGACGTAAATCCTATCCAGAATGGATTTTCACCTACAATCATGCATACATTATAATAGCAACGCATACGCATAGCTAAATTTATTATGGTAGCCGGTGCTGTAGGACTTCTTGTTTGACACGAAATAACTGTTTATGCGGATAATGCAACAAGTTTCATTTCTTTTGAATCACAAATTAATGCGAAAGTATCTGCGCGGCACATCTATGGGATAGAGCTATAAAGCTCTGATAGCTAGTTCATCGATTTGAATAAAATTTGCTTTTACGTTTTGACTATGTGTAAAGATTTACTATCAAAGTGCGACTTGTACGAGTAGTTTGGCAAAATAATTGTTTTACAGATAATTAGCGATAATCAAATCATGTGTTAGGAAAATATTACAGAAACATTCAAATGTTATTTATTCGAAAAATTAAATCTCACCATCCAATTTGCAGGTTTCTTCAAAGGTTTGTACGTGAGCCAACGGTCAATGATATATTTGAAGTCTCGTGCATCCGATTCCTTATTCAGCTCTCCAATGAGACCCAAATTGAAAGGCACATGAGCTCCCAAATGGGCACCTTCCCCATAATACTTCACTGCATTTTTGATAGTCGTGTCAGCCTCCGTCATCATTATCCTGCCAACAATGGCTCTGGTTTTAGGGCAGCTACAAAACGGATTTAGATTCCGAAAAGGAATACGTGTTCGAAATTTTAACAAGGCAACCGTAACTTTCGGGGTCCGCCCGACATTAAAACCGGCTTTATTAACCGTTGAATTAAAAGGTTGTTTTATATCACACAATCAAGGACAGTGAAAATTAATTGACGCGTCAGGATAATCGGTCAGTTTTGATAGCTCGTTAAATGTTTTGGGAATGTACTGAATTAGTGAATTCGTATTCTAAACGAGCATGTTTCTAATCTTATAAGCATAATGATCTAAAATTACCATACTAGAAAAAATAAATCAATTTAATTCCGTGTGTCCGATACAGTGCAAATCAGTCCTAATACAATTTGGTCCAAATTTATTACTAAATAGAAAGTTTTTTTTTGTTATCGATCTGATTATCCGCTTGGTATTAATCGGCTATTTCTCATGAAACTTGTTTTTTTTTGTAGCAGTAAAAGATCTGGCTGTCTACTTCAATCCACTTGATTAAACTATTTGGACACTGTTATAGTATGGGATGCTATTAGTGATATGATAATTTTGAGCACCTAAAACATTTCACTAGATTGATAGTGGAAAAGTTGGCACACAGGAAACACCGCAGCATGGAAAAGAACTGCGATTGTGTGGAATAGTTCCAGGTAATTTGAATAAGGTCATCAGACGATAGGTTTATTTTATGTGTAAAATATTATAAAGATTATACCTTAGTTATGTAAAGAGATAGGTAGATAATACAATCAGATTATAAGCTTAGAAAAACAGCTACAGATTATAATAAAATAATATTATATAAATGAGGCTGCGTGGCTATCCAAAGCTTAGTTTTTATCTTTGGATATTTATATGTTCCGACATAAACAATTTTAGTGTCAAAATATGTTTCATTCCTGGAATAATATAGAAAAAATAGAATTCAATAGTTTATTTTCCGGTGTTATTAAAATATTGAGGTATGTTACCAAAGTTCAATCGTCCAGATGCTAAAAGCAAAAGTTCAAAGTTTGTTACGTTTATTAATTTTAGCAGTGTAGCTCTAAAATGTTTCATAGCATCATTAGGGTGAACTTGAACAAGTATAGAAGTCGGAAACTTCATAATGATGTTTTGTACTAAATAATTATTTACTAAGTTTACTCATTAATTTTAAGTGTAAATTCGTTGTTGAACTGATGGAACCCAAAATAAGAGTTTTATTTATATTTTTCTTTTTTCATTCAGAAAAAGACGAAATATCTATAGCTTTTCCGTCTCGTGTGAATTCCCCAATAAAAATGTTTAAAGAAACGCGATTCATCTTGTTCGATTTTTCTAGATAAATATTATTTTGGGAATAAAATAAATGGATCAAAATTAAACCGCTTCACGAAGCTGCCAATAACTTCAGAAACTATATCAAAATTGTATATCCTCACAAAAAATAGTACATCAATCAAACTCTAAGACATATCTTAGTTAATGAAAAACTTTAAGCTGCATAAATCAGCAATGTTATATGGAAATGTGACTATTAATATTTATTTGAATTTAATTTACTACTGAGCTGCTATTAGAAATAAAATCTAAACCTACGATTGGTCTATGATGGTTTGTTTGAAATTTATTTATTATAAAAAACGGTACTTGTTGAAACATTTGGTTCATACATACAATTTGTTTCACCAGAGCAATAGGTGTTTCTTTTCTCGGACAAAACTTGAAATTAATGTATGAAAGTTTTAGCGTGGATAAAATTTTATTTGCAAGGTTGCTTCTTGCATATCTTTAAAATGAATTTGAATTACTATTTATCAAGTCGAACGCAGGACGCAACTTCATAAAACTGACTCTCCAAATCCACCTAAACTGCTGATGGGAAGATTTGCTTCATATTGCAGAGTTTATTATCAAAGTGATATCCAATAAGTTATTACAGCCAGAGCTCACCTCGTCAAATTATCCCTTATAGTAATACCATCGAATACGTCTCTAAGCTGCGACACCATGTCATATGTTTCTTCTTGATCTTTAGTGTATACGTGTTCTAGATAAACGTAGTCATCAGGTCCTAATCCAGGCCGACCAGTTATCGGTTCATCAGGATAGCGTCCGCCATACAAGTCTTTGTCAACTTCGAATAGGTAATTGATAGAGGGTATCTTCAGGCCTGCTACTCCTTTTTCAAGCCAAAATTTGATAACGTTCTGTAAGGAGAAAAAAGTCTTAAAATGTGTAGAGCTTTTCATTATTTTTATAAATAGTTTCACGATTCACCAGACACATTTTTTTTTTATATTAAAGTTGTTAAACTTCTAAAATATCTTGAATCTTCTCGCGCTATAATAATGATACATTAGTTATATTATCACTGAAACTTTCCCTGGAGTGCCAGTAATTACGCAAATCATAATTTATACGGATTTAATTTGATGCTAGAGCGTAGTAGTAACTATTTTCTCTGCAATACCACTAATTAAAGACATAATATAATTGAGAATATCAAAATAATAACTTAAATTACTGCAGCGATTGCGCTTTTTTGACTACTTTGTGAAGAAAGAGATAGGGGTTAAAATAAAGGCAAATTAAGAATTATATTTTGCTTTAACGTAATTAATTCGTATTTTTACTGTGGTATTTAAGACCATATTTTACAGAAAGAGGTCACTAAAATTTTTAGTATCTAAAAAAACCGATGTTTTAATTGTGGTCTAAAAGACGGCCTGTGGAATCTCAAAATAAAAGACGGTTTTGATACAGTCATGTATGTCTATGCCAAAAACTATTTTCCTAATATAGTTCATTAAAAAATAAGAACAAATTAGTCTCTAAAAAGTAATTCATACCTTAATTTCATCAACGACAACAGGGTTTCTGTAATTCAGATCGGGCTGAGACTCGCCGAACTGGTGCAGATAGTACTGATCTCTGTTGGCCATATATTTCCATGCGCTTTTCCTGAATACGCTCACCTTAAATTGAATTTTAATAACAATTAACTAGTAACGTGAAGGTAGCAACGATAATGTTTGAATTATAAAAGAAAAACCAAACTTAAAGGTAGATAACATTGTTACGCCGGTAAGAGTAATGCCCTATATCGCCGAATAGTCGAAAGAAAGGATCTAGTAGCACCTAGAATGCTCGAGAAGTACAACGCCATCTATTGTCAGATAGCGGAAACACAATACTCGAAATGTGTGGAATATTTTCGATAATTATAGGGACGTGATATCGGCTATAAAAGCGTTGCAGAGATGGCACGCTGTCAGTAATCGAAACTACTCGAAGCGAAACAGTAAATGGATCACCTGAAACAAAGCGGAAGAAGCGAATTGAGAATTTTAAAGTGCTTGTGAAGTGTATTAGGTGTTGAATACAGTTTTTACTTGTACTTTGGTGGAACATTTATTTACCCCGAACCCCAGCGCGTAACAATATAATAAAAATGCTTTTTAAGAAAGCAAGCACATTCATTGTATCACACTTTTAAAATATTCAATTGTTTCCAATTATTTATAATTTTTTTTGTCAAGGACATATGAGGTGTCGCTTGAAAGCATTTCAACATAACGCAACTACCACTAAATATTTTATAAAAAAAACCGTCATTTACTTGCACTTTGAAGTAGCATCCAAAATATATTTTTAGATCAATTCGGCTTCACGAAAAGACAATATTTTTTATGTAAGCAACAACATTTTTTTTCTTTTGTGAATAATAAGCTAACAAGCTATAAACAACGAAGACTAAATTTCATAGATTTACTAAAATCTAAACAGTCACTAAAGAAACATTTCTACAGGACGATACAGAACACGAAATCATTGAATTTAAAAATACCCACACTATAATATAAAAGAATATAGTTGTCGCGTGGGCAATTTTGGAATTACGAAATGAATTTGACCTCAAAGACTAGTATCCTTAGAGTTTAATATCCCGTTTAATACTTACTACATGGTCGATATCGGGTTTGTGACTCGTATAATCTAAACATACTTTTCTATTAGCTTACCCAGTTATTAGGCGGTTTTCGAATACCCATATTGTCTAAATGACCACTCTCCCAAATAAACCAGTCGCTGTAATATTCGTCTCTATTTGATGATTTCAAAAACCATTCGCTCTCGTTGCTCGTGTGATTCGGGACCAGTTCCAGAACTATTTTGATATCTAGAATATTTAAAATGATGATTTTATAAATTATTTTTTCTAATTCATTGACGGTTTAGATAAGTGGTCACACCGATGCATGATTTAGATTTAGAATACGTCGTTTGATATACACTTATCGATACAAGTGTTCCAAAGCTTCAATCACATCATCATCATCATCATTCTTTCCTATTACCCTCTGCTGGGGTGTAGGGCTCGAATAAATTTTTTCCATTTATATCGGTCTTGGGCAGTCTGTTCTAACTCCTCCCACGTCATGCCCAAGACCCCTAGCTCCTGCTCCACCGAGCGACGCCAAGTTGTTCTGCTTTTTTTTTCCTTTCCAAGCTTCAATCTCGCAGGTCAGATAATAATATTTAAGTCAATAGGTACCTAACACATGTTCAGAAATTACTGAAATTGCGTAATTACTGATTCTAACACATACATATAATTGCCCCGCGTGGGCAGGTGCCATACGTTCGTTCCAGCTCCAAAGAATGAGACAGCTGCTATAGAAAAGAGTGTTGAGACATTGATATTGACTTCGTGGTAGGTAATGGAATTCATCTAATTATGTCTATGGGTTAATGAACTTGCTTCAACAGTATACGCCCGGATCTCATTTGTTCACAGCAATAATATTATATTCGAATATAAAGCAATCTTAATGTAGTCACTGTTTCTATTCTATTTTTCCATAGTCACCTATATAACATTGCATCTCTATACACTGTACAATTTTCGATGTTTTAATATTAATAAAAAAAACATTAAATAAAACCTCTTCTTCAATAGCTTTTTAGACGAAAAAGAAAATTATTAATCGTAATTAAACATTAAAACTTCATGAATACAGTATTTATTTAACGCTCTTGAAACTTTAGATCACATCTCACTACACAACCGTCAGGAGTTTCGATCGACCAATTGAACAATTCTAAACCAGTGAATCGCATAATGATCGAGTGCAGAGCACGGGAAAATATCGAGAACGAACGACCGGTAAAGTTTTGTATAAATCTATAACTATTTTGAAACAATCAATGATACCGATACAGGAAAATTATAATGACGTTATCTATACATTAATACGTGAAGCAAAAACTTTGGACCCCTTTTTACGAAAATTGCGCGGACGGAGGAGTATGAAATTTCTCTCACTTATAGAGAATATAGAGAAGGAGTGTAGAATGTTAATATTTCTTTAAATTATCCATACAAATACATTAAATCAATAAAAAAATATATTACACACACTACCATGTATTTGACACACACACGCGTGCATACTATTTGTTTATTGTCAAACTTTTCTAATTGTTTATAGTCTGTCGCCAAATTGAGAATAGATTAAATATTGTTTGTCTTTATTAATATTTGTGTAAAGTGTAGTCTTAGGGAAATCTGTGATTAAAGAAGTATAACAGTATTTGACAATAGAATCTTAATAGTGTACAAACTTATAATTCCAATTAATTATAGTCGAATTTCGACTACCAGAGGACACTAGTTATAATGAAATTTGCTTTCAGTATCATCAATATTTCTGAAAAAAGATTGCAATTTTGAAACCACTTAAAAGTTTTATAATTTCAAAGATTTTTAGAAAAACATTAAGTGAAAAATCGTATTCGTTCGCTCTTAAATACATAGATGACTTTGTTAACAGGCATCTCTCTCTAACTCAGATAAAATACGATACGAATAATGTATTTTTTTCTTAATTTTAATAAATGCACAAATGTCTACCAGATTGGTTTATGCGTTGTGAATTGGTAGAAAAAGCAGGCTACCTGATGGTCCTTCTAAAATATTCAGATAAAGACTGAGAGTCTCAGAAATATTAAATCCGTCTATATAAAACCAAAGACAACATTTTGAGTGTATTTTAAATTTATGACACACCTTTAATTACTGGTGGTAGGATCTCTTGTGATCCGCGCGGGTAGGTACCACCGCCCTGCCTATTTCTGCCGTGAAGCAGTAATGCGTTTCGGTTTGAAGGGTGGGGCAGCCGTTGTAACTATACTGAGATCTTAGAACTTATATCTCAAGGTGGGTGGCGCATTTACGTTGTAGATATCCATGGGCTCCAGTAACTACATAACACCAGGTGGGCTGTGAGCTCGTCCAACCATCTAAGCAATAAAAAAAAAAAAATTCAATTAAAATTTTACGTGAATTTCAATCTTCGAAATTTCTAAGAAATAAAATACTGAACTTCAAAGTTCAAGTTAAAACTGATTAAGCGTAGTTAATTTAAAGTTCAAACAGTCGATTCGCCGTGTTCCGAGTTTCGTTTGGGGAGTAAGAAAATTTTTGATCATTCCGTTCGAGTGTCATGCATAAATTTACATAATAAACTGGGCAATGAATATTAAACAGATCTCACTCAGTTCATTGGCTTTTTTGAGAAGATGCTCAAAATCCTCCATCGATCCATATTCTGGTTGTATTGTGTAATAATCTGTGGTGTCATAGCCGAAGTCGTGCATTGCGGACTTGAAGATCGGAGACAACCATGCTGCGTCAACTCCCAACTCCTTTAAATAATCTAGACGCGTTGTTATGCCTGTGAAAGTGTTATGGTTTAGATATAGTTGTTTTTGATAAAAGGTTGATTTTGTATAGATTTACTTATAAAAAAACTATAGTAAAAAATCGATCTCGAAAACAAATAAATAAATGTCTCGAAAAATTATCGATTAATTATCAATAAATCTGTCTGATTTTTTTTTGAGCGTTCTTGTCTCTATCTTGATACTAATTTACTTCGAAATTCCATCGCAACTCGCGATACAGAATTCACTAAGCGATATCTGTAGGCTCTAGTGGAGGTTCAAGCGGATCATTTTTTAAGCTACGTCCTCGTGTGACTTTAATTTAACTAGTATGACAGAGTATGTGTAACTTTAAATCATGATCTAATTTAAAAAAAAAACTTACCATTAATATCTCCAATACCGTCACCGTCGCTATCCATGAACGACCTTGTATTGAGCTGATAGAACACCGCGGTTTCCCACCAGTCTTGCTTAATATTCACATTTTCATATCTAGCTCCCACACGTGACAGCGAAAAAATTATTACAAAAATATACCACATCCCTGAAAAAAAAAAAACACGTATGGTACTCGGAGACTGCCGCAGTAAAGCTATTGCATAGCATTTTTTATCAACTTATGCAATTATAATTAGAGAATAATAATTTAATATTAAAACAATAATAAAATAAGACCACGCTATATTTATAAAAATTAACAAAATCAAAACATTAACTGTCCCCTTTACACTCATGAGCTAGACCGCGCGAGAGAAAGATGGGCAGACTTTTCTTGATGCGCATGCAGTGTGACGTCACGCCGCGCGCTTATTCACAACCACTACATAAGCGCAACGTGTGAATGTTGAACGCGAGCTACATGGTGGGCAGAGTGACGGGTATTAGGTTTTATTTTCGTTACGGAATTTCTTGATTCGGTCGCCGCGCTCAAAACCCGCGATAAAAGCTATGCAATAGCTTAAAAAAGCCTTTAATGAAATACAGTATTATTATTTTCAGTCCAAGATTTAGAGAGAAAGCTGTTTAAGCATGCAGTAGTGAAAATTTTACAGTTTGAACTTTTTTACAGTTTGAACTTAAAGTATGTTTGGTGCATGCGATTTATTCAAGAGCTAGTTCACGATCGGAGTCTTATCTGCGATCTGTCGTATGAGAGGCACGTATGAGACGGCTCGGCTAAGAGCATACTTCCAACTAATACGTCATGGATCGACACGAAACAACGTAACAGTATAAAATGAAGTGACATTCGTTGTGACACAAAGTAAAAGCACTAAAAAACCAGGTCGATAGTGCATTGATGCCCACACACATATTCGCATGGTCTGGGTACCAACCTTTTTCTTATTTCTGCCTTAATTAATTCCGATTCAAAAGGTAGTAAGAGCTACTCATGTCACGAGATGAATGACGAGATTCCCGCTCTTATATCTATGGACCCCGATAACCACTTAAAACCAAATTAACCTTGGCTGGTATGAAAAATCTATCCAGAACTATCAATCGGACCGACAACTTATTTTTTAAGCAGTAATAATCACTCTACATCCGAGACAAGACGGAAAGAGGTAAGATGCTGTAAGACAAAAAGAAATGCAATGTTACTGAAGATGGTGTCGAAGACAAAGCGAAGCGGAAGAGAAAAATAAGGAAAGCTGACCTCACCACCATCTGGGATGTGAGAATAACAGGAAGAGGGAGAGAAAGAGAGATTGCTTTACACCCCTGTGCACTCAAACAATACTACTAACTCATACACTACACATATACGACAATACCTTCAAAGCTGCCTGCCGAAGTGAACATACCGTAGTCTTTCAACTCTTTATATTCATCGACTGACCGATCATGTTTATAAATATGTCTATTCATACGTGCAACGATGATCTAAGTTACAGTTGTATAATTAAAAATGTTTCCAAACAAAGCAACGTAGTGCCTACACTAAAATTAAATTCAACTTCGAAATAAGATATCATAATATAAATAACGCGATTGAAAATGGAATGTTAGTTTTCCACAAATGGCTCCATCTTTTTCTGTTTTATCGTATTTCCGACTATGCTTTACTCATTTAGAAAACAAGTGCTTTATGTTAATTATATTTAGCAAGGAGATGTGTACTTAAAAATCTTAACTAAAATATGTTTGTTCAAAAGAAGACACTAGGCGTAATATTTTATGCGAGGTTTAATACTCTTTTAGATAAAATTGTAAAATTGTAAACATCAGCCTATGCAAAAAAACCTTCAATTATGCACAAACAAGAGTAAAAGCTCGCAAATTTGTTGCTATAAAGAATTCTTCCTACTTAAATATTAACGCTAATGACTTTTTTCCTCATTTCAGGTAAGCGGATTTCCCATCCTATTAGATATTTACTGTAAGTAATCTCCTTAATTTTCATTAACGGGAAAAATAATAAATATATATTTTTTAATATTAAAAGTGAAAATCAGAATTATTAATGATTTTATAATATGTTTGTGACTCTATGCTTTTAAATCTTGACTATATAAAACCATACTGGTAAAATAACTAGACCAAACAAAAATAAATCGTAATTAAAGGAGTATTCCTGCAACCTTCCAAAAGTATTGGGATACTTGGGGTCGACATATCGAGCGATGTCCAATTTCAGTCAAGAGTCATTTGGAGGGCAAAGCCAATTTGCCGCCCAAAACACTTGGAGTTCTCACCAGAGCGAAGCAGTGCTTCACGCCTGGACAAAGACTTTTTCTTTACAAAGCACAGGTCTGGCCTCGCGTGAAGTACTGCTCCCACCTCTAGGCCGGGGCTCCCAAATACCAGCTACTTCCATTTGACTCTGCCGTTCTGATTATCGATAATCCCGTTCTCACGGATCGTTTGAAACCTCTGGGTCTGCAAAGGGACTTCGGTTCCCTCTATATTTTGTACCGTATGTTCCATGGGAAGTGCTCTGGGAAATTATTTGAAGTGATACCATCATATCGTTTCTTAATACCATCACACCGTCCGCTACCGGACTAGAGTCCATCCGTACTACCTGGAGTCACTGCGTTCACCCATAGTGCGTTTCCAGAAATATTTTTGCCAGGTACCATCCGGCTTTGGAATAAGCTCCCCTCCACGGTGTTTCCCGAGGGCTATGTATGACATGCCCTTCTTCAAACAAGGTTTGTGGAGAGTATTAAACGGTAGGCAGCGACTTGGCTCTGCCCCTCGCATTGCTGACGTCCACGAGCGACGGTAACTACTCACCGTCAGATGGACCGTATGCTCGTCTACCTTCACGGGCAATTTAAAAATATAAAAAAAAAGCTTTTGTGATTTAAGATAAGCTTCTGTAAGCTGACGATGATGATGTATAAAATTTTCAGAGAATTCTTGCTAAGAATTCCTAAATTTTTTCCGTTAGTGAAACTTGAACTCTAAACTAGATGCAATAATTAAGGGAATCTTAACAGACAAAGAAACTGTTTATTCCTACATTCTTTTAAAATGGCAGTTACATATTTTTTTTATTATTATATGCTTAGACGGATGAACGAGCTTAGGCCCACCTGGTGTTAAGTGACCACCGGAGCCCATAGACATCTATAACGTAAATGCCACCACTCACCTTGAGACTTAAAATCTATAGTCTCAGTTTTTACAGTACAACGGCTGCCCCACGCTTCAAACCGAAACGCATTACTACATAGGGGCAGAAGTATGTAAGGTGGTGTTATCGCTTGATACAAATACATCGGGTGTCTTATCCTTTACGCCACACCACAAACAGAAGCTTTATTCATATGTCGCATCCGGGTCACGAGTAGAATTGTTCAACGGGACACAAACGCTAAGATCGTGTACGGAGTCTAAGTGGCGCAGAATAAAATAAGCGCGGTAAACAGAATGTGCACTGCCCTATTATTCAGTTGATTGGAAATAGCCAGTACTGTATTGTGTGTCGTGATTATCTGTAAAACTTGTATTTCTAATCAGGTGCAACCCTTTCTCGCCAGGATTTCTGTATTGAACTCACAATTGAGGCCGTCAACGCCAAAGTGGCCTAAGCTTACCATAGTTATTATGGAGCAATGGGGTTTAAGTTTAAGCAATTAAGAATTCGAATAGGCAAAAAAAACAATACGCGCAAAAATAATGTTTACAAAGCCATCTGTTATCTATGGGTGAAACTATGGATAGGCCGGTTTTGCATCAAAATTAATAATATTTTAAATAAATTGCATTAAGCATAATTATAAGCATGATTATGAAAAATTTTGGGGCCATAGGCCACTTTTGCGCTGACGTCTCCAATTAGTGGACACGGCCGTCATAAAATCATAGTCATTCCGAGACATATACCGAGGGGTGAAAAGCTATTTAAACGGCATTTTGCAACGCTACAGGAGAAAAAATATTATAACAAAAAAACATCTTCATTAATTTTAATAGAGTAAACTTAATTGAAATTCAATTAAAAACAACGAATCCGGCATCATTCGACGGTGAAAAATGCGCTGATTCGCTGAAATAAATACACACCGAAAATAATAGTATTTGAGAGACATCAACGATACAACTATACTGCAACTATACAATGTAACTATACTGAGACCTTAGAACTTATATCTCAAGGCGGGTGGCGCATTTACGTTGTAGAAGTCTATGGGCTCCAGTAACCACTTAACACCAGATGGGCTGTGAACTCGTCCACCCATCTAGACAATAAAAATAAATAAATATAAACCTGATTATTACGAGTATGTCTCAATATAAATTAAATAACCGGTTCACGCCATCTCGGCGCTTCTGTAATGAAGTTGAGACCTCAGTTTAATAACTTTGAATATGTTTAAAACAGATTTAAAGTTGTAATTTGTTTTCTGTTTCGTACACACGTAGGCGCATACTAACATTTTTTGGACATGTATCCCGGCGAGGAAATGATTGTCGTTCAGGGCAAAGTGGAAGGCATCAGACCATGTGGAAGATTGCCTATGCGATGGACTGACCAAATCAAGTCGGTAGTTGGCGGCTATTTGCATAAATGTACTAGACTCACCACAGGCCGGGAAAAGTGGCAATCGCTCGTGAAGCGCATAACATCTGACCACAACAATGATACAGACTGACGATCACGACTGCTCTGACAAGAGTGACATAACATACAAGAAAGCTATACGACTAGAGAAACAGAAATATTAATATGTTCACACCATTCTTACTGGTGGTAGGACCTCTTGTGAGTCCGCACGGATAGGTGACCACCAGCCTGCCTATTTCTGCCGTAAAGCAGTAATGCGTTTCGGTTTAAAGGGCGGGGCAGCCGTTGAACTATACTGAGATCTGAGAACTTATCTCAAGGTGGGTGGCGTATTTACGTTGTAGATGTGTATGGGCTACTTAACACCAAGTGGGCTGTGAGCTTGTCCACCCATCTAAGCAATAAAAACCAAAAAAAAACATATTTAGGTTTACATTTCAAAACGACTAATCTGAACCTACAGATATTTTGTCAAGAGCAAATAACCAATTACTTCAAGACATGGTAATTACGCAATTCATAGATTTTCATACCACCACCCATGACTTAGTCGGTGCATATGATATAATACCTTCCCAAGCCTATCTATATTAGCCTTATGCGATGCCAGGGGTACAGCCAAGCTGTTGCCTCCACCTAAATACTCTCCACAAACCTCGTTTGAAGAAGAGTATGTCATAGCGCTCCCCATAGAACAAAATACAGAAAGCCGAAGTCCTCCCTTAGTCCCAGAAGCTCCAGAACACATTTTAATCATGATTTCAGTCAACTAATCATTTGATTAAATTCGCAAAGGAAACTCAAGAGAAATAAATAGTCTTAATGGAAATGTCTGTATCAACATTTTGTTTTCTTTGTTATTGACGACATAGTAAACACAATAGATTTGCTAAAAACTAACAAAATTCTTCCATTTGACTGTGATTTTTTGTTTATGAATTTAACTACTCTATTGTTTACTGGAGCTATAGATGATTCTTTGTCATATTTTTCTGTTCATGTAAACGTTTTTTTTTTTTATTACTCTCACACAATAACATTAAGACAGAGTGCTGCTTTTAAAGTATAAGGAAAAATATTCCGCAGTTTGCTCCAAAATTTTATCTCGTTTGTAAAAACATCGTGTAAGGAAAAAAAGTAAGTGAATTTCACTTAAGTATAATAATAATATTTTATAAACCACATACATCGCCGCGTTTTTATTAAAGAATGCTCGTTACGTTAGTACTTCTGCTATGCACCGAATTTAGAACGTAATGAGGCAGCCGTTTAGATCTAATTTCGACTGACCCGAAATCTGGAGCATTACAGACGAGACTAGACATTATTGGCACTTACGCCGAGCCCTGCAATAAAGCGAACACTCGACACTGAATGTTCCAGAGCTAATTAATGTACATGCTACATTACCGGCACCTAGTATGGTTATAATAATAATACATAATACATCAGTTCTAAAGTAAAACTTCTTTATTTTTATTTATTTATTTTATGTACACAAAAAAGAAGATATAGTTTTTTTTATTGCTTAGATGGGTGGACGAGCTCACAGCCCACCTGGTGTTAAGTGGTTACTGTAGCCCATAGACATCTACAACGGCTACGCCACCCTTCGAACCGAAACTTATACTGCTTCACGGCGGAAATAGGTGGGGTGGTGGTACCAGCCCGTGTGGACTCCCAAGAGGTCCTACCACCAGTGGAAAGAGTACAGAGTAGTAGGAAAATTATGTACAAAGACACTGCTTATTTCTTTAAGATATCTTTATGCTCGCAATAAAGGCATGGAAATGAATTTCGGAGAAGTTTACACGGAAATTGACTTGTAAAGAATGTTAAGCTTGCAGTGGAAATAGGTAGGAAAGCTAATTACTACAGTTCGAATTTCGCTATATAAATTAGAAGAAGTATGTGATGATGGATAGAAAAAGTCGTGCACTAAGCTGATCAGCGTTGTTCCTCGTAAAACGTTTACATGAGTACATAACCTCTGGGTCTGCGGAGGGACTTCGGTTCCCTCTGTATTTTGTACCGTATGTTCCATAGGGAGTGCTTTGAGGAATTGTTTGAGATGATCCCCTCATCTCCTTTTTATCATCGCACCTCCCGCCATCGGAGCAGGGTTCACCCATATTATCTGGAACCGCTGCGTTCATCGACGGTGCGTTTCCAGAGGTCTTTTTTGCCACGTACCATCCGGCTATGGAATGAGCTCCCCTCCACGGTGTTTCCCGAGCACTATGATATGTCCTTCTTCAAACGAGGCTTGTGGAGAGTATTAAGCGGTAGGCAGCGGCTTGGCTCTGCCCTTGGCATTGCTGAAGTCCATGGGCGACGGTAACCACTCATCATCAGGTGGGCCGTATGCTCGTCTGCCTACAAGGGCAATAAAAAATAATTAAAAAAAGAGTTTCTGTGAGTCTGCGACCGTCCTTCTTCGCCACTCGACAGTTCTCGGAAAGGGAAGTGATCACGAAACACAATGCGGTTGGCGATTATGTAGCTCTTTTTTGAATATCCGAGACTACTTATTTTCGATTTAATATAATTTAATTTATAGAGCGGGCTTTTATACATGGCGTTAACTTATCGCTTCTTCTTTTCGGGCGATAATTTGAGTATTGTAACAGATCTACATTATTACGCGGCAGTTCAAAATAACACTTTTTTTATATGAACCTGATATTCAGTGGTTACCAGAGACTATACGTAAAACCGCCGCCCAGCCTGAGACATGAGCTATAAAGTCTCGGTTTTGTAAAACAACGGTTACCCCACCCTTCAAACCGAAACGCATTACTGCTTCACGGCAGAAATAGGCGGACTGGTGGTTGTAAGCCGAGCAGGCTCACAAGACGCCCTAAGACCAATATATGTTTGTAAACAGAAGGCGTTACCGCAATATTAATTTATGAGCATATTCAAAAAAAAAATTAAATTTCAGAGAAAAAATGCTTAAATGCTAGCGTTTCGTAATTCGACACAGAATTCAAGTTAAAAAACAATGTAATGAAATCATTGCTTACATTATTAACATACTCATCTTAATATAATAAAAATGTACTCAACGTACGCATATTTAAAGCTGAGACGGTCTTCGAGAGCATTAGACAATTTACGAACAAAAAATTACATTTATCAAAACGCTTTGTGAGAATTCTTTGAGGCTCCCACGGGGTGAATGTACAAAAACGATAAATTCACAAAGAAAGCATCCATTTGGCAACTTTTTACCGCACCGTCGATAATGTTTGGATATATTTTGTACGTACGAAGATTAATCATTTGTGAATTGTGAATCGAGCGAACTTAAGCGTGTTTTATATTTGCGAAGATTCATTTTATTTCTATTTTTGGATGAGAAATAACTCGTATTTCTTTACTGATTACTAGGGTCATTATATTTTGCGGATGCATTCGATATGTTTCTGTCTCGATACAGTCACGGGTTTTAGCTTGAAGGGCGGGACAGCTGTTACGTACTGCCATGGAGACTTCCATTTCATGTGTCAAAGTGGGTGGTAATATTAACGCTGTTTCGTCTATATACTCCATAACCACTACAGTAAACGCCAGTATGAAGCCATCAACATTCCGGTTTCAAATATTATCCGACAGTCTTAATTACAATTTCAATATTATGGGCGCTACTATCGGAAATGATGTTTTGTCTTCTACTCCTTCTTCTTTGTAGCGTTTTCCCGGTCTATTTCCGGCCTTCGGCCTCCTTCTGGTGATTATATTTTGTATAATATAGAAATTTATGAAAGAAGTTAAAATTCTCGCCTAAGAAACAACTATTTATTTACTATATTTTCCTTAAAAAGTTGAGTCAATGTTTTGGCAAAAAGGACATATACGCGCCATTATTTTAAAACTCAGATCGGATTGGAAATGAAATTGCGGGCATTCAAATGAACAAACAAAATTAATTATAATGAAGTATTATGTACCACCAATAAAAATGTGTAGCACACATTAGCTTATAAAAACATAATTAAAAAAAAAGTGTGTGTGTCCGCTCCGACGCACGACTGGAGTTTACTGGATATAAAAAATTAAACGAAACAATACGAGAAATAGTTCTATATTACGACAACACGATACACTACAGATTATTAACAAATTAACGAGACACAAAACAAACGACTAACAAATATATGAAAATACAAAAATACAATAATGAGAGAAACGCGCGATCAGTACGANCCTTAAAATATGTAACCAATACTTGAGTCACCTCAGATTTGCAGACGATATAGTCCTCTTAGCTGATAACAGTAGAAAACTAGAAAAAATGATAAACCAACTAAGTGTACAAAGTAAAAGAGTAGGCCTATTAATGAATAAAGACAAAACAAAAGTAATGACAAACAGCGTCAAACATCCAATAAAACTTGAAGGAAAACATTAGAATTCGTAAACAAATACATATATCTAGGAAAAGAAATATCATTTGAAGACAGAAGCGAAGAAGAAGAGGTGCAACGTAGAATAAATATGAGTTGGAAAAAATATTGGTCACTCAAAGAGATAATGAAAGAAGACTATCCACTCCACCTGAAGAAAACAGTTATGGATACATGCATCTTACCAACTCTCACATATGGTTGCCAATCGTGGATTTTCAACACCACCATAAAAACAAAAATGGTTAATTGCCAGAAAGCTATGGAAAGAAGCATTCTAAAAATAAAAATAAAAGATAAAGTAAGAAGTGAATTTATACGAAAAAAGAGAAAACTAATTGATGTCCTAAACTTCAGTAAAAGATTAAAGTGGCGATGGGCTGGCCACGTAGCACGCTACAGTGACAACCGATGGACAATTGAAGTGACAAAATGGAAAGGGCCTAATGGGAAAAGAAGGAAAGGAAGACCTATGAAACGATGGAGTGATGATACATAGTCACCGCTGGGAAGGAGTGGATGAGGCAGGCTGGGAACAGGGAAAATTGGATTAAGCTGGAGGAGGCCTATACCCAAATAGGGGTTCCTGTCGAGGAAAAGTGAACGGCAATGTAATTGGATCTGAATGTGGGAGTTATATATGGTTGAGAATATTTACATGTAATATTTAGGTGATGGGAAATAAAAGGCTTATTATTACTAGGTTCACCACAAACCGGGAAAAGTGGCAATTGCTCGTGAAGCGCATAACAACTGCCCACAGCAATGATACTGACTAACGACCACGACCGCTCTGACAAGAGTGACATAACATACAAGAAAGCTGTACGACTAGAGAAACAGAAATATTAACATGTTCACACCAAATTCTCTGTTTACATTTCAAAAATGGAAAATGCGGAAGCTCGTGAGCTGTTCAAGGAGATTTCCGCACGCCTCATCGACGCCTCAGGGGATCCAAGGGCTGGCACGCATTTCGGACAAAGGTTGAGCCTGGCCATTCAACGGGGATATGCCGCCAGCCTCTTGGGCACCCTACCTTGGGAGCGCAGCGATTTTTCGTCGTCGATTTTTTAGATTAGGTATCTAGTTTTATTTTTAGTTTGGTATAATTATACTGATCATGTTACTTGTTGACTATTTTTTAATGTTAATTGTGTTTTGGTGTATAATTAATATGAATAATTGACAGACAATTATCTATTGAAAGAGAAATAATTAACACATTTCAAAAAGACTGATCTGAATTTACAGATATTTTGTCAAGAGCAAATAACCAATTACTTCAAGACATGGTAATTACGCAATTCATAGATTTTCATACCACCACCCATGACTTAGTCGGTGCATATGATATAATACCTTCCCAAGCCTATCTATATTAGCCTTATGCGATGCCAGGGGTACAACCAAGCTGTTGCCTCCACCTAAATACTCTCCACAAACCTCGTTTGAAGAAGAGCATGTCATAGCGCTCCCCATAGAACAAAATACAGAAAGCCGAAGTCCTCCCTTAGTCCCAGAAGCTCCAGAACACATTTTAATCATGATTTCAGTCAACTAATCATTTGATTAAATTCGCAAAGGAAACTCAAGAGAAATAAATAGTCTTAATGGAAATGTCTGTATCAACATTTTGTTTTCTTTGTTATTGACGACATAGTAAACACAATAGATTTGCTAAAAACTAAGAAAATTCTTCCATTTGACTGTGATTTTTTGTTTATCAATTTAACTACTCTATTGTTTACTGGAGCTATTGATGATTCTTTGTCATATTTTTCTGTTGATGTAAACATTTTTTTTTATATTACTCTCACACAATAACATTAAGACAGAGTGCTGCTTTTAAAGTATAAGGAAAAATATTCCGCAGTTCGCTCCAAAATTTTTATCTCGTTTGTAAAAACATCGTGTAAGGAAAAAAAGTAAGTGAATTTCACTTAAGTATAATAATAATATTTTATAAACCACATACATCGCCGCGTTTTTATTAAAGAATGCTCGTTACGTTAGTACTTCTGCTATGCACCGAATTTCGAACGTAATGAGGCAGCCGTTTAGATCTAATTTCGACTGACCCGAAACCTGGAGCATTACAGACGAGACTAGACATTATTGGCACTTACGCCGAGCCCTGCAATAAAGCGAACACTCGACACTGAATGTTCCAGAGCTAATTAATGTACATGCTACATTACTGGCACATAGTATGGTTGTAATAATAATACATAATACATCAGTTCTAAAGTAAAACTTCTTTATTTTTATTTATTTATTTTATGTACACAAAAAAGAAGATATAGTTTTTTTTTTATTGCTTAGATGGGTGGACGAGCTCACAGCCCACCTGGTGTTAAGTGGTTACTGTAGCCCATAGACATCTACAACGGCTACGCCACCCTTCGAACCGAAACTTATACTGCTTCACGGCGGAAATAGGTGGGGTGGTGGTACCAGCCCGTGCGGACTCCCAAGAGGTCCTACCACCAGTGGAAAGAGTACAGAGTATTAGGAAAATTATGTACAAAGGCACTGCTTATTTCTTTAAGAAATATTTTCCAGAAGACCTGCGAGAGGATTATGAGAATAATAATTAAAAGTGATGAGTGTGTGTAGAACAGCTAAAATAACAAATACAACATGAGAATTATAGTAATGCACATACACATAGCAAATATCTTTATGCTCGCAATAAAGGCATGGAAATGAATTTCGGAGAAGTTTACACGGAAATTGACTTTTAAAGAATGTTAAGCTTGCAGTGGAAATAGGTAGGACAGGTAATTACTACAGTTCTAGTTTCGAGTTATAAATTAGAAGAACTATGTGATGATGGATAGAAAAAGTCGTGCACTAAGCTGATCAGCGTTGTTCCTCGTAAAACGTTTACATGAGTTTCTGTGAGTCCACGACCGTTCTTCTTCGCCACTCGACAGTTCTCGGAAGCGGAAGTAAATGATCATGAAACACAATGCGGTTGGCGATTATGTAGCTCTTTTTTGAATATCTGACTGCTTATTTTTTTATTTAATGTTTCTTTATGTTTAATGTATCGCACTGTTTATTTGTTTTTTGATGTACAATAAAAAATTCTCTCTCTCTCTCTCTCTCTCTCTCTCTCTCTTATTTTCCATTTAGCATAATTCAATTTATACAGCGGGCTTTTATACACGGTATTAACTTATCACTTCTTCTTTTCGAGCGATAATTTGAGTATTGTCACAGATCTACATTATTACGCGGCAGTTCAAAATAGCAATTTTTTTATATGAACCTGATATTGAGGGGTTACCAGAGACTATACATCAACAACGTAAAACCGCAGCCTGAGACATGAGCTATAAAGTCTCGGTTTTGTAAAACAACGGTTTCCCCACCCTTCAAACCGAAACGCATTACTGCTTCACGGCAGAAATAGGCGGACTGGTGGTTGTAAGCCGAGCAGGCTCACAAGACGCCCTAAGACCAATATATGTTTGTAAACAGAAGGCGTTACCGCAATATTAATTTATGAGCATATTCAAAATAACAAATTAATTTTCAGAGAAAAAATGCTTAAATGCTAGGCGTTTCGTAATTCGACACAGAATTCAAGTTAAAAAACAATGTAATGAAATCGTTGCTTACATTATTAACATACTCATCTTAATATAACATAATAAAAATGTACTCAACGTACGCATATTTAAAGCTGAGACGGTCCTCGAGAGCATTAGACAATTTACGAACAAAAAATTACATTTATCAAAACGCTTTGTGAGAATTCTTTGAGGCTCCCACGGGGTGAATGTACAAAAACGATAAATTCACAAAGAAAGCATCCATTTGGCAACTTTTTACCGCACCGTCGATAATGTTTGGATATATTTTGTACGTACGAAGATTAATCATTTGTGAATTGTGAATCGAGCGAACTTAAGCGTGTTTAAGATTTGCGAAGATTCATTTTATTTCTATTTTTAGATGAGAAATAACTCGTATTTCTTTACTCATTACTACGGTCATTATATTTTGCGGATGCATTCGATATGTTTCTCTCTCGGTACAGTCACGGGTTTTAGCTTGAAGAGCGGGACAGCTGTTACATACTGCCATTGAGACTTCAAATCAAATCAAAAAAAGTTTTATTCAACATAAATGAAAGTACATACTTGTTGAACGTCAAAAGAACTACCGCCAATTCACAAGAATTAGCCTCCGTCCTGAGAAGAATTGGCAAGAAACTCAGCGGGCAAGTCTTTTTTTTTTTTTAAATATTAGAATTTTTTTTAATATTACATTTTTTTTAAATATTCATTTTTACAATAAGTAATTATAACATAACAATTTTACAATATTGAAATGCCCGGAGCGAGCAACTCATTCCCACTTTGTGCAATCTTCTTCCATTTCATGTGTCAAAGTGGGTGGTAATATTAACGCTGTTTCATCTATATACTCCATAACCACTACAGTAAACGCTAGTATGAAGCCATCAACATTCCGGTTTCAAATATTATCCGACAGGCTTAATTACAATTTCAATATTATGGGCGCTACTATCGGAAATGATTTTTTGTCTTCTTCTCCTTCTTCTTTGTAGCGTTTTCCCGGTCTATTTCCGGCCTTCAGCATCCTTCTGGTAATTATGTTTTGTATAATATATAAATTTATGAAACAAGTTAAAATTCACGCCTAAAACACAACTATTTATTTACTATCTTTTCCTTAAAAAGTTGAGTCAATGTTTTGGCAAAATTTGGCAAAAAGGACATGTACGCGTCATTATTTTAAAACACAGATCCAATTGGAAATGCAAAATTAACTACAATGAAGTATTATGTACACGACCGATACAATAAAAATGTGTAAAGGGAATGCTCTGATAAATTGAAAGTCACCTTGTGTAGCACACATTAGCTTATCATGAATAAATTAAAAATGTATTTGAAAAAATCGGTTATCTAAAATCATATTTAATCCTCTTAAAACCAATACAAGCCCCCTCTAAAAGTAATTTCTCTTCAGAGCACTGGCCAAAACAATTAAACAGATTATTTTCTTTTTAGATTTTAATTATTTCTTACCGCGGCTACTTTTTTAAGTTGCTAAAATTATAATTAACAAAAAATATAACGATCATTTAAGAAATTTAATTCCCAAATTATTTTCCATTATACTCACATTATTGTAATTGTTCACTTCACAGGATTTTCCAGGCTAGCTTCTGACATCATAGAAAGTGAATTGTTTTGTCCCTACTACCTACTTTTTCTCTTGAATCCACACGCTCCTATTACTCTGCGCGAATAGGGTTGACAACGATTTATTCAATAGAAAATCGAACTGCCATCGACGAAGTGCTTAAAGTAAATAAAGTGCAGCGATATGTCGTAAGCTTGACCGATTCGTCTATGGCGATCGACACCGATAAATCGCTGCGATATATCGCGACATAAACAAAATCTGAACTCGTCGTGGCCTAAAGGATAAGACGTCCGGTGCATTCGTATACATGCGATGCAACGGTGTTCGAATCCCGCAGGCGGGTACCAATTTTTCTAATGAAATACGTACTCAACAAATGATCACAATTGACTTACACAGTGAAGGAATAATATCGTGTAATAAAAATCAAACCCGCAAAATTATAATTTGCGTAATTACTGGTGGTAGGAACTCTTGTGAGTCCGCCCGGGTAGGTACCACCGCCCCGCTTATTTCTGCCGTGAAGCAGTAATGCGTTTCGGCTTGAAGGCTGGGGCAGCCGTTGTAACTATACTGAGACCTTAGAGCTTATATCTCAAGGTGGGTAGCACATTTATGTTGTAGATATCTATGGGTTCCAGTAACCACTTAACACCAGGTGAGCTGTGAGCTCGTCCACACATTAGGCAATAAAAAAAGAAAGAATTAAACATTCATTACTTAATAGTTTTGTATGTGCAATTGCTTTAGATTTTTTTTTGTTTATTTTAATTACTCTTTCTAATTTTGGTGAAATAAATAAAATTGTTATCGTAGTAGCACAGTCCATCCATTAAATGTCTTCCATTTTTGTGTGCTCATTATTGCGTATTTATGTTTGCTGAACAATAAACTATTCTACTCGAATTCTTTTTCTTAGAACCAGATCTCCAAACTTCTGTTCCTTAATTTTAGAACTAAAAAGAAAACGTTTCACGTAACTTCCAAAATGGAATTTCCACGCAGCGTGTTTACAGTATTCGACTTCATTAGTGCGGACGTTTGCACCTTTCGTTCTATCCATCTAGGACAGAGCCGAAAAGCATTTACGCGGAAAACTAGAACGTGTTATTATCTTACTAAAATAAAAAGATGTTTCCACTGAACAAACCAAGCTCCGTTTGTCTCCGATTTCAGCAAATTACTTTCATATTGGGATTATGTTGATATTAATTTTATTTTATTAAAATATTGACGGTTATTCTGTCTATCTTCAGATCTCTTTTAACACGTTAGTAATATTGAAATAAAATGTAACTTGTACTTTAAAAATGGTTTATCTGATTTTGGAACCAATGATTTCTATGCACGTGAACCGTAAAATTCATTTTTATTCAAGCTGTCTCAAAGTGACTACTTTTAGACTTTATTTCCTAAAAATATTTTCATATTTGTAATAAAAACATTAAGTGACAAAAATATACATCAAAGTCATAAAATATCTTCTTTTTTACGTCACTTTCTTTATTACTTACTCTGTAGTTAAGCCAATTTCTCTAAGAATTTCATTAAACAAGATAATTTTGCTCCTACTAGCAAGCTACCTTGACTTGGCTAAGTGCACTCCAATTAACGGAATCTTGGTTGTAGTAGGTAGCACTTCATGACTCGGGTGATATAGTTCATTCTTTAATCAAAACAGTTCATTCGTTAATAGTGTTAGCAATAGCAACTACCTCTCCTATAGACCTCTATTATAGATTATTACAAAATTTGAAAGAAACATTTTTAATAATTTTGTTGACTCAGGAAAAATCTAATTCGTTCCACGTACATCCACTTCACTAAATGCTCCTCACATAAACTGAAGATTAAAATGAAATTGAGAAGCTTATAATTCATTTAAGAAAAGGTACAGCTGCATAGTTACTATCGTAGAGATAGACACATTGATAAAGCTTAAAAATCTATAAGCTTCAGCATGTTTAGTGATGTCCATCGTTCTAAATCACGCTGTGAATTATTACTAGTACCCATGATCTGCAACTTAAGCTTTGTTGAGTGAAAATAATAAATACAAATAAAAACGGGGCAGAATTATGAGGCAAAATATCGCGTAACAGGGTCGTCGAATAAAGGAAATTCGATTCTCGTTCACGATCCGATTCGTTTTCGCATCGAGTAAGTAATATTAACTTGTATTATATTGATTGATATTGTATTGATTACTAGCGACCCGCCCTCGCTTCGCTTCGGAAACATTAAATTTTATTATTAAAATAGCTGAGTCCCGCGATATTAACTGCTGTTATTGTCATACCGCGGGTGAAGCCGCGGGGCGAAGCTAGTCTAAAAAAAGTAGCCTAAGTTACTCCTTATATCATCAGCTACCTATCAGTGAAAGTCCCGTCAAAATCGGTCCAGCCGTTCCAGAGATTAGCCGGAACAGACAGACAGACAGACAGACAGACAAAAATTGTAAAAAATGTTATTTTGGTGTATGTAGCGTATATATATATATTCATATGCATGTAGTAAAAAGCGGTTATTTCAATATTACAAACAGACACTCCAATTTTACTTATGTGTGTAGATTATTGCAGTATGTACTAGTGGAGCGCGGCGTAGATAGATTTTCCACTAATTGAACCTACGGCCTGCTGGAGTTCGTGCGAATCTGCTGGATGTGAGCAACACAGGACTGGTCGTAGTGATTTTGGGGGAGATCTATATCCGGCAGTGAAACTTTGTGGGCTGATATTGTTAATTTTACTGAATGTCATGGCTAGAAGAACGACACGGGTCGCTTGTTGTTAGGCATTTATCGAACAAAAACCACAGATCTCCAACGTGAAGCTTGTGTTAGCTAATAAAAATAAGTACCTATGGATATTAAATCAACTTCAATTCGTATTAATAGCTTGCAATACGACCATATCTAAAATTTCATCCCAAACAACATTTGCAAGGAAATAATTATTTATTATTACCTACGCTATCATTGCACCCATTGTATAATTGAACAATAGAAAATAATGAGGCCCTAACTCGATCCCTGTGGCAAATCGCACAGATTACTCCACGCGGCCATTCAGCTATTTCCATTGTTATGAAGCAGAATTGGATTCAACATGAACCTAATACTACATTATTAACGTGAATTGGTATTTGAAGACATTGTTACTCATTGCTATTATTCTTAATGATTAATTCTAATAACGGAACGAAAATTTTGCATTAAGCGTTTTTTTTTATTGCTTTGATGGGTGGACGAGCTCACAGCCCACCTGGTGTTAAGTGGTTACTGGAGCCCATGGACATCTACAACGTAAATGCGCCACCCACCTTAAGATATAAGTTCTAAGATCTCAGTATAGTTACAACGGCTGCCCCACCCTTCAAACCGAAACGCATTACTGCTTCACGGCAGAAATAGGCAGGGCGGTGGTACCCATACCTTCTCGTCCCCCTCTTCCTCTCAGGAGGCGCCGGAGTCCGACATAACCCGGTTCGTTACCCCCCGGACCGGGTATCCGTAAATGGAGGCGTTAAAAAAAAAAAAAAAAAAAAAGGGCTGTGGTACCCACCCGCGCGGACTCACAAGAGGTCCTACGACCAAGTAAACGAATTTTGTCTCTCAATAGATCTAAAAACATTTCATTTTAATAACAATTTATTTTTCCAAATACATATAATTCTCTGGAATATTAGAAAGTGGTAGTTAGTTTAAGGGAAACATTAGGTGCAGGAATCCAAAATTTTGGAGATCGATTTATTTCATAAGACAAAAGTCTTTGGGAAAGATTCGTAACTAAAAACTTTGAGGTCGATCGTGAACGCTTGCGGAACTAAAGCCTAAAATCACGAAATGCGGTTATCACGAAGGATAATCTTCTAGGAATAACCACTACTAGTTGTTTCCATTCAGAATTATTATTTCTATAAAAAAAATTAAGATATTTTTCTTGGCTTAATATTGGTGTTTCTTTTTATTCTGTATAGCGACCCGCCCTCGCTTCGCTTCGGAAACATTAAAACACACATGAAACCAAAAAAAGAAAATAAAAAAAAAATTAAAAAAAGTGGCCTATGTTCATCAGGGACAATGTCGGCTTCTAATGGAAAAAGAATTTTTCAAATCGGTCCAGTAGTTTCGGAGCCTATTCGAAACAAACAAACAAACAAATCTTTCCTCTTTATAATATTAGTATAGAGTATAGATCATGCCTTTTAAATCTATTATCTTTTACACAATTTAGCCTGGTAAATGTTTGTTCATAAAGTTTCATAGTATGTATTGGCATGTCCAAAAACTCAAATTTTGTTTCGTTCATATCGCTTAGATATGTATTTAGCCTAATAAATTAATTTAGAATTAATTTAATTAATGCAACGGTATAAAATTCATATTATTGAAAAGATACAGAATCCTGGTATCCTTCACTTAACACTATCACTACTCTGTAACCGGTATGTAATAGTGGAACTAAAACCACTTGACACAATATTGCAAATGAAATAGGAGTACAATGGCTATTTTATTTATTAACTAGCTGACCTGACAGACTTTGTAGTGATCGATAAATAAAAGACCTAAACTTTTGTATAAAATAAACTTAAAACAAACAAAAGGAATCCGTCCGACGGGGGACACATCAAAGGAAAAACGAAAATGTTATTTTTATTTAATTCCGAGCATTTTCATTTCACATTTTTATTCACATTTTAAACCTCCTCTGGACTTCTACAAATAATTCAAGACCAAAATTAGCCAAATCCGTCCAGCCGCTTTCGAGTGTTAGCGAAACTAACAAACAGCAATTCATTTTTATATATATATAGATGGTACTAAAAATTTCGACGTTTTAACTGTTTAGATGGGTGGACGAGCTCACGGACCACCTGGTATTAAGTGATCACAGGAGCCCAAAGAGTCTCAGTTTCAAGTTCAGTCTGAGTTTAACAGTACAAACCGAAGCGCATTACTGCTTCACAGAAGAAATGGGTAGGGTGGTGGTACCTACCCGTTTGAAACCAGTAGAGATACCTTCGAAGTTATACTTATTTGGGCGTTGATATTGATGACGTAATTATAGAGATGACCATTAAATTTAAGATGGGCAATGAATTAATTTGCCCATTCTATGATAAACATGATTGTAAATTGATTAGATTGTATTGTTCTACCCACTCATGTAAAGCTTTCCTTCGTTAAGAACGGTTAGCTGGTAGAAAACTCAATTGTCGAGTTAAGTTCGCCATTTGTATATCTTATCGCATTTTTTTTATTTTAGTTTTTTTTTTTTTTTTTTTTTATTGCCCCTGTAGGCAGACGAGCACACGGCCCACCTGATGGTGAGTGGTTACCGTCGCTCATGGACTCCAGCAATGCCAGGGGCAGAGCCAAGCCGCTGCCTACCGCTTAATACTCTCCATAAGCCTCGTTTGAAGAAGGACATGTCATAATATTAACTGTGTGTACAATAAATAATAAAGAATAAACAACAACAACTTGAACTGTTGAAGCTGCAAATAGTAAGAGATTCCGTTTGCATGTTAACGTCCCTAAGGACGCATTGCGGCTCTACTTAATAGTGGTGCCACCGTTTTCGTTGCGGCTAGGTCCCGAAACGAATGTTTTCACGAAATTGCATTCAAAACTATTCGTTTCCACGTAAAATTCGTCTAAATTGTACATTTTTCGCATGCGAATTACCCTGCTCGCTGTAAATGGTTTTCGTGATCCGTTAAGATATTGTTCGTTGTTTTGTTGTGTTTACAGAAATAACTCATACCGTCGTCTCGTTGGTCTAATGGTCGATGACTTTAACCCCGTAATCTTGATTCGACTCTCAGTCGAGTTAACAATTATTTGAATAAAATTTAAGGATAATAGAAATTTTATAGACGACTAGCGACCCGCCCTCGCTTCGCTTCGGAAACATTAAAACACACATGAAACAAAAAAAAAAATTTTTTTTTTTAAAAGTAGCCTATGTTCATCAGGGACAATGTCGGCTTCTAATGGAAAAAGAATTTTTCAAATCGGTCCAGTAGTTTTGGAGCCTATTCGAAACAAACAAACAAACAAATCTTTCCTCTTTATAATATTAGTATAGACTACAACTATTTAATGCCCCAATTATAGCAAAATTGACGTATAATAATTAAAAAGAAAACTAAACATTGTGCGGTCACTATCAAGTGAAATATTATTGCTTATATTGTTACGTTCTTAGTTTTATTCCTAATTCTCGTGGCTGGTAACATTGAATTGTCGAAGGTTTTTACTGGTGGTAGGACCTCTTATGAGCCCGCACGGGTAGGTACCACTACCCTGCCTATTTCTGCCGTGAAGCAGTAATGCGTTTCGGTTTGAAGGGTGGGGCAGCCGTTGTAACTATACTGAGACCTTACAACTTATATCTCAAGGTGGGTGGCGCATTTACGTTGTAGATGTCTATGGGCTCCAGTAACCACTTAACACCAGGTGGGCTGTGAGCTCGTCCTCCCATCTAAGCAATAAAAAAAAAAGGTGAACCCCGACAATATATTATTATATATAAAGCACAATACCAAGTGTCGCGCCTCGCTCTGATGCTCTTCGCTTTGTGCCCCCTCGTTTACCGTAAATTTTTTTTAATTATCTGTTTTGTTTTAAAATTTCGAATTTCGAAAAACGTTATAGTAATTCTAGCTTTTTTATCAAAAACATCTGTGCGTTAACTGATTGTCAAATTACTCGTTTAATATCTGTCACAAGAAAACTTCTGTTTAAGAAAAGTACTAAAAATTCGAAATTTGTGTTCTATAGAATGACGTTATTAAAATCACAGTGATACAAAAACAAGTATCTTAGTAAATATTCAATACTTATTAGTACTGTGTGGATGAAATAATTCATATATTAATAGTCTTTGAATTTAGAATTAGTGACGTTCGGTTTGCAATCGAAATTGTTTACTTATATTACATTTATTGATTACATTCCGCATCTCCACCATATACTCGTAAATATTTTAATAAACAATCATTACTATTCTTTTCTAATAATTGTATTTTTTTTAACGAAACTATGCCATATTCTACTGCACTCATTTAGGAGACCTCCCACTGCAGTTTTAATTTGGTCGATCCACCGCATTGGTAGCCTCCCTCGCGGTCTTGTACCATCAACGCTTCCCTGTACAACGAGGCGTTCTATGGACCGGCCATCTCTAGAATGACCTCGAGCAGGGAGAGATGGCGCGACATCGTGAGACGCATCAAGTCTGCCCCTTTCAACACTACATGACGATCACGACCACTCTGTCAAGAGTGACACGACTGAGAAGAAGAATGCCATATTCATTCAATTAGATAAACTTCCGACAAACATCTACGGCATAATATTATCTATAAGGAGACAAAATCAACTTGAAATATATCTTAGTTCACGAGCACTTTCAGAGAGAAATAAATCAGCTATCCGAGTGTTCCAGTGATTTTTTACTAACTCAATAGAATCTGTTGCGAAGTGCATGCAAATTTACCTAGTTTTATTCTCAAAGAACTTACAATGAACATTATAAGGGTTTCTTTATACAAAATGTTTAATGTTTAAATGGGTGACCGGTCCCAGGGGCTACCCGGTTTTAATTGGTAACCGGAACTCACACACATTATGACCTGATGTCACCTCTCACACTTTGAGACATGAGTTCGAAATCTCAGTTATCTGTTTGAAGATCAAGTTAAACGAATATGATCATGTTTAATTGGGCCTTATCATTATATTAATATGTACTTCAAAAACACTTTTTGGGATTTTTTTTTAATTAAAAGGGCATAATTCGTAAATAATCTCTCGGATAATTCTCTCGGATAATTCGGAATAATTCTCTCGGATCGTTTGGAACCTCTGGGTCTGCGGAGGAACTTCGGTTCCCTCTGTATTTTGTACTGTATGTTCCATGGGAAGTTCTCTGAGGAATTATTCGAGATGATACCGGCATCTCGTTTTTACCACCGTACCGCCCGCCACCGAAGTAGAGTTCATCCATACTACCTGGAGCCACTGCGGTCATCCACAGTGCGCTTCCAGAGATCTTTTTTGCCACGCAACATCCGGCTTTGGAATGAGCTCCCCTCCACGGTGTTTCCTGAGCGCTATGACATGTCCTTCTTTAAAAGAGGCTTATGGAGAGTATTAAGCGGTAGGCAGCGGCTTGGCTCTGCCCCTGGCATTGCTGAAGTCCATGGGCGACGGTAACCACTCACCATCAGGTGAGCCGTATGCTCGTCTGCCTACAAGGGCAATAAATAAAAAAAAATCTCCACAGATATGGTTTCTTCATTATGTCTTAATTTTTTAATGACTAAAACCACAGTTTTTCGAAAGACGAGTACTTAATGGTAGGCAGCGGCGTGACTCTGCCCCTGGCACTGCTGAAGTCCATGGGTGACGGTAACCACTCACCATCAGGTGGGTTGTATGCTCGTCTGCCTGAGGGGCGTAAAAAAAATGATAAAAAATGATACTTTATTAATATTCAAATACTCCTAGCACATTTGCATGAGCAATTATTTGTATCTACAAAAGAAACTTGAAATCAAGGAATTCTACATTCGGAACATATATTATTATTATTATTAAATTATTGCATATTAATGAAACCATTACGCTCTTCTGTGATTATCACTATCTTTATAAAATTTATATACATAATGAAAATATTACGCACTCCACTTTTCGTCCGTTGATGATACTATGACAGAAACTTTTACTCGAGTGGATCGATTCACTACCACTACATTAAATTTCATTACAATCGGATGAATGGTTTAGGAATACACGGAGGATAAACAGTGAAGAAATATTCATTTTGTTTACATATAATATTTATGTATGCCATGTTTCTTTGTATAACCATATACAGTACATTTTTGTTTTGTTATATTGTGCATACAACCACGTCCTACGAGCTATAGGTATTTCTTTAATATTGTTTTTGATCGGAAGAAAATCAATTTCTGACTAAACCTTACCTTTTGTACATCTCTGTTAAAATTTATGTGATTCTTTCTATGATAAAAAAACACATTAAGATATAGAATTATTAAAGAAAATTCAAGACAAAAGAAAAAACTGTATCTTTAATTTTGTCATAAATCAATTTCATCAAAATCAATAACCAGAGCTGGTCTAGATATAATAAAATCCGATCAAAGAATGCCCTTTCACTCTCTTACAAACTACCAAATTAGCGAAATCGAAAAAACGATCTTAGTTCATCACTAGTCCTCAGTTTTTATGAAGTAAAACCCTTACAAGAACCATACCAGAGTTTTTGTGAAGGACTGAAAAGGGCCCAGCTAGGGGCAAAAGGTCAAAAGGCAAAGAGTCCCTTTGGTGTTAACAAAACGCAACTTCACCTTTGTGCGAATGAATGACTAATGATCCACAGAGGTTAGAGTCGTTCTATTTGCACTTAATTCGCCGGGTAATTTTGAAGTGTGTGTCAACAAGACTGGACCTTGTATGTCGTAAATGTGGGACGGATCACTGTTGACCCGTAGACTTGCGGTGTGCGTATACTAGATAGAAGATTTAAAAGTGATAAGGGACTAGAAGTGCCTTTTTTTCGAGCAGGGGGCCGAACTCCTTACGAGGTATCCGTGTTTATGGGACACGCGGGGTGTTCAGGACTTGACGGTCTGTAGATGTTGGAGGCAGACCGCAGGCCCATGGATATATTTCAGCGGGGTATTGTGGAACACCAGCGGCACCGCCTAGGGCAGCCCGTCGGGCTGCCGAACCCAGACGGCCGACGTAGAGTTGTCGTCTATCGCCTCGACGACCCGTCGATCGGGCGTCCTAGGGGTGGCGCCGCGAATCTGGTTGTAGTGTTGACAGTCTGTGTAAAAAAAAGAAGGCCGAAGGATATGTTTAGAGCCCTACCGCAGACTAAAAGTGCCTGTCTTGTAACTGGCCGCAAATCTCTTTTCCTCCACAACGCTGGCTGTTCGGAAAATATTGGAACCATGCGTGACCAAATGGAATACTTCTTACTAAAAATTAATCCCGTGGTATTTTTGAATAGTAAGCTTTCCATTGTTGGGTTTACTGGTGATATTTTCAAAAGACCAATTAATAAAGTTTTTACCAATTTAAAGAAATCAGTCAAATCACCTAAATAAAGCGATACTAAGTAAAAACAACATCGTAAAAATAAGTCCCCAAGAAAAAACGAATGTACATAAAATATGTGCGTATTACTTTAGGGTCCTGCCACAAGTCTGTCTTATCCGGATAGTACCTGCCATACGGACTTACAATAAACCTAGTAAAATTATAGCACTAGTAAAATTATCTACGGAGGACAGAAATAACTTGGCAGGAAGAAATAGCTAGTACGAATAAGTTAAAGAAGGCATCAACAGCGACATGTAACCGAGTCGTATATCCGTATCTCGTGATGAATAGCAGCGCAGAATAGTATCATTGTTGGCCCCGCTGACCTAAAAACCTATACATGAGAGCGTTGACTTGTTGACAAATTAACAATTCTAAATATTTATAAGCGTAATGATAAATGTACGTATCACAAATAGCTCAGTGATACGGTCAATAAGACCTTAGCGTTTAGACATGATCGTTGACTAATACCTAAACTAAATCAAAGGCTATGCTCACCAACCATAGTCGAGAAGCTGTTGCAAGTGACATATAGGGCTGTCCAGGAATTGAACAAAATCATATAATTATATTTTTATGCTTTTATTATGTACTTTGCTTTTTACAATTTTATATTATATATTCGATTGACATTAAGTCTGCGGCTTATTGTTTATGTTGGTGTTGCGCACGCGTCTGTGTCGCGTCTGTCTGTCTTCACGTTTTTTCCGGGTCTCCCCGCGCTCCGCTTCCGTGTGCCCCTCACGTTTAGGTATCGTCGCCGACAAGGGCTATTCCATCTTCAGGTTTTAAGGCCTTGATAAAATATGTAGGGGCTTGCAAGACTCGTTACCAGCAAAAATCACGTCATATGAATTCGAGTAAACAAATCCAAGGAACAGATTCATTCCAACGTAATCAGCTTACAAAGCTTTGCATGCAAATTAAGAGACAAGCGGTGCTTAGCTTCCTGCCGCGTACCCCGTAATCCTACTTTAGGTACGCCGAATTAATTATACTAATATGTAAGGCATACCTTGACATAAGTTTTTTTTAAATTAAATAGTTGGACGAGCTCACGGCCAACTATGTGTAAAGTGGTTACCGGAGCCCATAGACATCAACAAACGTAAATACCATACAAAGTAAATAACTAACTTCAATACGAAAGGTAAGTCAGCAAGTAACGGAGACTTAGAACTTGTATCTCAAAGGGGGTGGCGGCATTTACTTTGATTTCTATGAGCCCCTGTAACCACATGTAACTATTGTAGATGGTGGATCTTGGGGTTTTTTGTTTTGTTTTTTTTTTTATTGCATAATGAGCGAAATCACGACCTACCTGCTATTCACTAACAAAGCATAAAGATGTTTCAATGTGAATTTCGCAATCCACTTCGAAATATGAGGCTGGAATCTCTACTGTATCGCACGACGGCTATTCGCCTCTGAAACGCCTTTCTTTTCTTTATTGCCCACATATGTAGACGAGCTCACAGCCTACCTGGTATTAAGTGGTTACTGGAACCCATAGACATCTACAACGTAAATGCGCCACCCACCCTCTCTTGCCCTTGTAAACATACGAGCATACGGCCCACCTGATGGTGAGTGGTTACCGTCACCCACGGACTTCAGCAATACCAGGGGTTTGATTTTAATTACACGATGTTATTCCTTCACAGTGGAAGTCAATCGTGAACAATTGCTAAGTACGTATTTAATTAGAAAAATTGGTACCCGCCTGCGGGATTCGAACACCGTTGCATCGCTATATACGAATGCACCGGACGTCTTATCCTTTAGGCCACGACGACGCCTGCAAAGGGTTTGTATTTGTACTAGTTTGGACGATGATGAATTTCATTTCGAATTGCAATTAACTATCTTCCCACTACGAATACTACTCGTATATAGTTAACTCAAACTATTCTAAGTTATTTCAAAATAGTTTTAGTTTCACTTTGAAATATTCCTAAATTAAACTTCATATGAAGTCAGGACGTCTTTTATGACTTAATGCGAACGTCACAGACCAAACGGCGTTCGAGTCGAAATTAATTTTGTACATTCAAAAGCTACTGAAAAAGCTGCGCTTTGAAAGCGGACCGTAATTAAGCCAGTGCTCGATTTAATGAAAAACTTAAATTTTAGTCCCACGTGATATTGTTTTTCTCTTAGACTTCTCTGTCAGTTTGATTAAGATTATAATATTATTATGTAGTTGGCGAATCCTGCCCACATGAGTAGGTAGGTACCTTACCTCTATTTTGCCAATTTTTTTATTTTCTTTAAATATTTTTTAATTTTCAGCCTTTTTATTGTAGAAACTTTTTTTTGTTATAACTCAAGATATTGTTTAAAGAAACGTTTTATCTGGGATTAGTTTTATTGCCTTTTAGATGAACACGAAAATTCGAAATAGGAAAGGGACGACGGGACCTTTCCAAATAATTCTTCAGACCACTCCCTCTAGAACACATGGTACACAGAGAAGGCAACTTCCCTACATATTTATTTATTAAGCCCATAGAAAATTGTCCATTTCAGAGAAAAAAACAACTGAAGCCAAGAAAAATAGAAGTTTTCAATGGGACCATGAAAGCTCAAAAAAACCTTGCATCCTATTTACTTTAAGGCGAATCTTTGAAAAGATTAAAGTAAACTCTGCATTGAAATTTCTAAGGTATCTTAAACTTAGTCTATTCGAAGTTTCAAAAGTCTTAAAACTAAATTTCGAGTTGGGAACAAAAAACGAGCACTTTATATAATAACTATTTCTTGTTTTACTTTTCCACTGTAACCTGCGGGGCTTCATTATGTATACCTAATTCAAGTTCATGCACTGGTTTGTTCAAGTTTTCACAACAAACAACATCGGATTTTCTAAGGGATTCAGAAGTCGTTTACATATTTTCAAAGATCATCATAGCATACATAATCTTTTGTTTGCTTTAGTATACCTAGTCAGGTCATAAATTCTGTCACATGTTTAATGTAAAATAATTGAAACAAGTTTATTCATTATGTAACCATTCATATACTAAAATGAACTTAACAAAACATAGATTCTTATGACACTAAAGTTTATTCAAAATGACCTCCGTGATTTTGAATACAGGCCTTCAATCTGCGCGGCCAGTCGTCTATCGCAGCACGAACGAGNAATAAAAACTTCCAGAAAGAGCACTTAGTCGGCAGATGTACCACAAACACAGGCCGCGCGAACAATGGCCGGGCTAACAAAAGCCGGGCGAACAAAGACCGGGCGATCGAGTGGACGATGAGCACGTCCGCACGTGACGGGTGCCTCTATCGGAATCTTTAGTTGTTGTACCATGTGAATTTCGCAATCCACTTCGAAATATGAGGCTGGAATCTCTACTGTATCGCAAGACGGCTATTCGCCTCTGAAAAGCCTTTTTTTTTCTTTATTGCCCACATATGTGGACGAGCTCACAGCCCACTTGGTATTAAGTGGTTACTGGAACCCATAGACATCTACAACGTAAATGCGCCACACACCTTGAGATATAAGTTCTAAGGTCTCAGTATAGTTACAACGGCTGCTCCACCCTTCAAACCGCGTTTCGGTTATTACTGCTTCACGGCAAAAATAGGCAGGGTACTGGTACCTACCCGCGCTGACTCATAAGAGATCCTACCATCAGTAATTACGCAAATTATAATTTTGCGGGTTTGATTTTTATTACACGATGTTATTCCTTCACCGTGGAAGTCAATCGTGAACAATTGCTAAGTACGTATTTAATTAGAAAAATTGGTACCCGCCTGCGGGATTCGAACACCGTTGCATCGCTATAAAAGAATGCACCGGACGTCTTATCCTTTAGGCCACGACGACGCCTGCAAAGGGTTTGTATTTGTACTAGTTTGGACGATGATGAATTTCTTTTCGAATTGCAATTAACTATCTTCCCACTACGAGTACTACTCGTATATAGTTAACTCAAACTGTTCTAAGTTATTTCAAAATAGTTTTAGTTTCACTTTGAAATATTCCTAAATTAAACTTCATATTATGAAGTCATGACGTCTTTTATGACTTAATGCGAACGTCACAGACCAAACGGCGTTCGAGTCGAAATTAATTTTGTACATTCAAAAGCTACTGAAAAAGCTGCGCTTTGAAAGCTGGCTGTAATTAAGCCAGTGCTCGATTTAATGAAAAACTTAAAATTTTCGTCCCACGTGATATTGTTTTTCTCTTAGACTTCACTGTCAGTTTGATTAAGATTATATTATTATGTAGTTGGCGAATCCTGCCCACATGAGTAGGTACCTTACCTCTATTTTGCCAATTTTTTTATCTTCTTTAAATATTTTCAGCCTTTTTTATTGTAGAAACATTTTTTTGTTATAACTCAAGATATTGTTTAAAGAAACATTTAGGTTATTAATTTTCAGCCTTTTTTATCGTAGAAACTTTTTTTTGTTATAACTCAAGATATTGTTTAAAGAAACATTTTAACTGGGATTAATTTTATTGCCTTTTAGATGAACACAAAAATTCGAAATAGGAAAGGGACGACGGGACCTTTCCAAATAATTCTTCAGACCACTCCCTCTAGAACACATGGTACACAGAGAAGGCAACTTCCTTACATATTTATTAAGCCCATAGAAAATAACATTGGCCATTTCAGAGAAAAAAAACAACTGAAGCCAAGCAAAATTGAAGTTTTTAATGGGACCATGAAAGCTCAAAAAAACTTGCATCCGATTTACTGTAAGGCGAATCTTTGAAAAGATTAAAGTAAACTCTGCATTGAAATTTCTAAGGTATCTTAAACTTAGCCTATTCGAAGTTTCAAAAGTCTTAAAACTAAATTTCGAGTTGGGTACAAAAAAACGAGCTCTTTATATAATAACTATTTCTTGTTTTACTTTTCCACTGTAACCTGCGGGGCTTCATTATATATACCTAATTCAAGTTCATGCACTGGTTTGTTCAAGTTTTCACAACAAACAACATCGGATTTTCTAAGGAATTCAGAAGTCGTTTACATATTTTCAAAGAACATCATAGCATAGAGTTCATTCATACTATCTGGAGCCACTGCGGTCATCCACAGTGCGTTTCCAGAGGTATTTTTTGCCACGTACCATCCGGCTATGGAATGAGCTCCCCTCCACGGTGTTTCCCGAGCGCTATGACATGTCCTTCTTCAAACGAGGCTTGTGGAGAGTATTAAGCGGTAGGTATTCGGTATAGAGGTATAGCGGTATTCGTCGACCCTGTTACGCGATACTTTGCCTCATAATTCTGCCCCGTTTTTATTTGTATTTATTATTTTCACTCAACAAAGCTTAAGTTGCAGATTGCTATGTACTTGATAGTCATGGGTATTCGTAATAATTCACAGCGTGATTTAGAACGATGGACATCACTAAACAGGCAGTAAGCAGCGGCTTGGCTCTGCCTCTGGTATTGCTGAAGTCCATGGGCGACGGTAACCACTCACCATCAGGTGGGCCGTATGCTAGTCTGCCTACAAGGGCAATAAAAAAAAAAACATAATCTTTTGTTTACTTTAGTAAATATACACTACGGTTTAGTTGTTTTTTCCAATAATCTCTTCGTGGTTGCAGAACGACTGAATTATTTTGTATTTATGATGCTTATATTACCAAGCCGTGATGTCGAGAAAGTTTTATTTAAGCTAACTCTGTGATGCAGTAATTAGAACCACTGACTAATTCACACACCAGACAAACATGGGTCTAATAAGTTTGTTTAGTCTTTATCTGAGTGCTTAATATACCAATATTTTTCAGTATCTAATTCTCGTAGTACAGGGGGTCCTAATTTAGGACTGTGTCTATATTGTACCCGATGATTTATCAATTTTCATGTTGACTCCCTTTTATACCGACTCCTCTTTAGTGGTAGTTTACCACTATTCAACTAGCAATTATGGTAGGACGTATTGTAACCCAAAACCATCACCCTGCCTATTGTTGAGGCGAAGAAGTTAGATAATGTTATGATCGTTTAGGAGGATAACACGTTTTTTTTTTCTTTTGGTACAATAAGTGCTTAAATATGAGAACACTAATTGAAATAGCAAAGGTGCCGTACATTCGTTTGCTGCCTGACCGCCCGTCGACATTACATTATATTCTTTGGTCTACATTCTCTCTGGGTCTACATCAAGTAACGATCAATGTAACGCTCTGTAATTAATATTGTAATAAATATTTTTATTGAGTTAATCCAAGGTCTCACGTATTATTTCATCAATAGTAAATAGAACATATGGCCCACCCTGTGGTGAGTTACGTGCGTGGACATCAACAATATCAGAAGCACAGTCAAGTTGACTAACGATTCCATTTACCAGCCTAAGCAGTAAAAAGAGACGAAGCAAACTCTTATTTACTAAAATGACAAGCCTTGACTTAAACAATCAACAGTTTAATAATTAGCACCAAACGCAGCTGGTATGTCTTTAGCATTGAGTTTCTTCACGTTCTTCAATAGATCGCTGAAGAAATCTACGCGATCTTGATCTGAGAATAAATTTGAGTAAGTATAGTCGCAGAAAGTTAGATCTGGGCCTAAAAGAAAAACAAAAACCATTCATAACAATTCCAAATTATCAATGATGACGGTAGTAGTCAATTTATTTTTAATTAGTTTTTAATGACATTATAATATAGTTGGTGTATTTTGATTGAATATATTATTCATGCATACCATATTAATAATATAGTATTTATGTAATAACATATTGTTTTAGTGAGTGAGAAATAGCCTTACGAACACGTACATACCTTCTTGACTGAGTTGTTTTTCTGGAAATGAATATGAAAATAATGTATTAAAATAACAAAATAAAAAGCGGTATTTTAAAATCTATTCAAAATAACAGAATATTATTACGTCAGTCAGTCAGTCCATGACCACAAAAAAACTGAAAAATTTACGAAACATTGAAGTTCGGCTTGCGTTGCTGGTTTTCATGAGGGAATAACCAATTTCGAATCAAATCAAACCAAAGTCGATAGTGAACAGCCGAAATGAAAAATTAAACCGAGAACCGACACCGGAAGAAATTGAAACTCGCAGAGATCACATGCGAACGCCATCACTCACCTTGAGTGTTCAGATTCAAGCTCAATTCTTTTTAATGCGGCTATTTCACCTTTAAAATCGGATTCTCGTATGACTACTGCTTCGAGGCAAAACAACGACTAAAAAGTCGCTTCACTACTTACGCAAACTCTTCTTGTAATGTTTCTCGTCCATTTTTGCTGCAAAGTAATAATAAAAGTATGTATAATAATAATAAAATGTATCATCAGAAGTGCTAAGAACAAAATGTTCTTGAACAAAAAATGCAGCGCGAACAAAAAATTCAAGACAACTCACATAAATGATGGTAGTATTTTTTTAGTTCTGAAACATAAGAAAACAAATACGTATATCATTATTTTCGTTTTACGGGTCGCAGACATAAATAAAACTAATATTGAATTTGAATTCTTAATCAAAAAAATTGTTTCACGGCACATTATTGTGGACAAATAACAGCTGTGTCGTCCGTAACCACGTTAACGCTAAAGTATTAAAAGCGTTAGAAATAATAAGCGTCCGACATTTAATGGTACATTAATTTCCATTGGATTTGTATCGTCTTGTCATTACCTCGACTCTTCGCTTCTGATTCTGAAGAACTATCATCACTCGGAATTATGTCCAATAGTGTTTCTGAAAATAATTAAAATGTGTTAAAATTGTATAAATACACTATCATTAGAGTCTCTGTTAGCATTTCAAATGATCCAAATTCTTATTTTATGCTTGCTTCGCTACCCTAAAGTTTCATTCCATAAACTTAACGATATAATAATAATAATATATAGATTTCTTTATACTACAATATCGAGTACATCCGATCTATGTCTATGTTTTTCTTGGTATAACTTATTATTAAAACAAGGACTATGGATAAAATACTTCGTATTAGGCGGCAGGCTCTTTCTTCATCTTACATACTTAATGAATTTCGCTTCGAATAATTTCTCGAAATATCAGTAATAATTTAATGACAGCAAAACAACGTGACATTAAGCTGTGATATTAATTTATTTATACCACTCACGAAATTCCAGGAAAATGCTATGTTACTTTATTTTTCTATTTACATTGATCGAAACCGGCCTCTATATACGTTGATCTCTTATATATTTAGAGTATTTTCTTTATAAAAAATGTTTTACAGACGTATGACGTAAGACAGCTTGCGGAAACTGAACAAAATACTACTTTAGTGCTTTATCATAGCTATCACCTAAATCTCCTGTTTCCTCGGTCTCCGTAGACTTTGCCGCGACCATCAAAATGCACTGAAAAAGACAAAGTAATGTAAGCTGTTTAGCTGATTAGCCCTTTCCCCTGAGACTGCCGAAGTGCGGGTTTACCTCATATCACCTTACGTACAACTAGAAGTAATAAAAAAAGATTTTATTATCCTCTGATCATCATCTAAAAAAATCGCTCGCAGTAGTTTTATAAGAGTCCTTTTCTTCCTAAGCTGATAGCCTTGAGAGGCTATTTCAGCGTTACCTTAACTAGTAGATTAGCTCACGGGGCTCAAACCTGACGACGTTGCTAACACGAACCCTAGCAAGAGCCGTGCTTCGCAGAATCTACCACCGGATCGGTAACGCGACCCACTGAGAAGATCCGGCGAGCACCTCAGTGGGCTTAAGAGTGGTATGACGTATTAACATATACAAAGATATCGTCGTTAATACGCATTGTAGAAAATATCGATTCATGTCATTTCAGCATTCTGCTTCTTCCATATAGAAATAATTTACAGTGAAATTCAGGTATCGGCTTTAGAGGAGGAATAAGGTTGGATATAAACGCCTAGAGCTTTACTAATGTTATCACATTTGAAGTTCGTAATAACTTCTAATGTACAATTAAAAGTTTACGATACCATTTTATTTATATTTATTTACCATTTACTGGTGGTAGGACCTCTTGTGAGTCCGCGCGGGTAGGTACCACCACCCTGCCTATTTCTGCCGTGAAGCAGTAATGCGTTTGAAGGGTGGGGCAGCCGTTCTAACTATACTGAGATCTTAGAACTTATATCTCAAGGTGGGTGGCGCATTTACGTTGTAGATGTCCATGGGCTCCAGTGACCACTTAACACCATGTGGGCTATGAGTTCGTCCACCCAACTAAGCAAAAAAAAAATTTTTGATAAAATCTTTTAAAAAAATTAACCCAAATATTAAATAAATAATTAAAATAGTTAAAAGAGAATAAATCAAATAATAATATATATTATGTGCTTCTGACGACCGGGAATTTAATTTAAAACTTACACAACATAGTAGAAGTCGTATTTGAGATAACATTACTGTTATACACTCACTAGTAAGTAATCAATCGCAAAACCCATTCCAGTGCTGTTTTCATTAATTAATTACAGTTATTAATTAACCGAACTGTTATAAAGTTAATTGGCTATTTGTAATTGCTTTCCGATAGGTCAGAGATTTTTTAAATTTATTTTCAAAGCAATTTCAATCTAATGAATATTGTATGAGGGTTGTTTTTAGGATGTTTTTTGTTTGTTGTCGATAAAGAGTGACATTAATATGAGAATATTTGTTCGCAATTAAATTGTTTTCATAAATAAGATCATGATTGATCGACATCTATTTCTTATATATTTCGTTAAATAATTTTTAATCGTAAAATGAACTACTCAATGTTTCTTGATAATTTTTTTTATTTTTTATTGCTTAGATGGATGGACGAGGTCACAGCCCACCTGGTATTAAGTGGTTACTGGAGCCCATAGACATCTACGACGTAAATGCACCACCCACCTTGAGATATGCGTTCTAAGGTCTCAAGTATAGTTACAACGGCTGCCCCACCCTTCAAACCGAAACGCATTACCGCTTCACGGCAGAAAATAGGCAGGGCGGTGGTACCTACCCGCGCGGATTCACAAAAATCCTACCACCAGTAATTACGCAAAGTATAATTTTGCGGGTTTGATTTTTATTAGACGATGTTATTCCATCACCGTGGAAGTTAATCGAATGTATGCGAAATGTATATTGGGACTTTGTTCTAATATTTTGGGAATAGCCGGGGTGATTAGAGTTTAAAGTAAAATAAATTCACACTGTAGCAGGAGTATATTTCTAAATACTAACGTACAAATCTTGCACACAATTACAAAAACATCAGCTTATAATTATTTGATATTAGAATCATTGAAGTCCGTCTTTATTTTTATAGACAATTTTACTGGTGAAAGTTTCTTAAATCTATTGGATCATAGAATAAATTATGGAACATAATGTTGTAGTATGGATATAAGACAACTGATCCGGAACAAATCCTACTGTTTATACAACACAATTGAGGCTTTGATGTAATTGCTGGTAAGTACTGGTGGTAAAACCTCTTGTGAGTCCGCGCGGGTAGGTACCACCGCCCTGCCTATTTCTGCTGTGAAGCAGTAATGCGTTTCGATTTGAAGGGTGGGGCAGCCGTTTTAACTATACTGAGATCTTAGAACTTATATCTCAAGGTGGGTGGCGCATTTACGCTGTAGATGTCCATGGGCTCCAGTAACCACTTAACACCAGGTGAGCTGTGAGGTCGTCCACCCATATAAGAAATATTTTTTATTAATTTTTTTATCAGAATGGGCGTCGGTTTTGATATTTTGTGATTCTATGGGTGGCACTGCTAATCACTCAACTGCTATTCCAACAATTCTTACTTTCAGTATAAAATCTAAATTTCATCATTTCTGAAAGTACTTTCTTTATGTTTTCACTGGCGAAAAGTAAAACCTTGCTGTAGCAACGTTCAAGAAAATTACACGCAAAAAAAAAACTTAAATTACATGAATAGCTTTGCTCGTAATCTTCCGGGAAAGTGCAAAGTCCCCGGATCGATGAGTGGGATCAGGGCTGTCAAATTGAAGTTAAAACAACAACTGAACTCCACAAAAAGCTTTCATGATTAAAACAAGTAATATAATTTTAATGTGCTTTCCAAATGTCAAATTTTCACGGGCCGTATTGTGAGCCCGCTCGGGTAGGTTCCACTACTCTCTATATCTGCCGGGAAGTAGTAAAGCGTTTCGGTTCGAAGAATGGGGCAGTCATTGTACTATAAAACTGAGATTCATGGAAAAGACGACTGAAATGGACTGAACGAAAGACTGGAATTCATGTTTCAAGATGGGTGGCGGCATTTACGTTGTGGATCTCTATGGGCTTCACTAACCACTTAAAACCAGGTGGACCGTGTGCTTGTCTACTCATACACTAAGCACTAAATAAAAATATCTAACTACTGTGCCACGTCTAGACTGACCATTAATTAACGTAAGGTTAAATCCATGTCAGGTATTTTTCAACTTGAATCCCTAAATAAATCTATTCAAAACAAAAACCTGGGGAACTTGTTGAAATTTCAGTATAGAGTTTTTATCACGGGGTTCTCCTTTGACAATTTTATTAATTGATTTATTTTAATGTAGTAGTTGCAGTGAATTTAACCGACCGTATTGTATACCACAAGGATACCACCATAATGCCTATTTTGCTGTGAACCAGTCATGCGTTCTATGGCCAATACAATGCCATAAAAACATCAGAAGAAACTCGTCAGTATCAACCCTAATATATTTACGCAGCCGCGACAATCTCTCGGAGTTGGATCCGTCACGCTCCTTGACGTGTTAATGCATTCATAATACCATTTTCTATACAAACAACACTCGAGTATCGAAGACTTCATTACTGAAGACGCTTAGCATTAACATATCGAAAGGCTTTTGGCTTAAGCAACATTATAGCAACTTTACAGCCACGTAAACTTTAAAATTTGGAAAAAAGGGATGTGTGGTGTCGCGGGACACCGGATAGGAACGAAGTCCCTTATTATAAAAATATTAATTTTAAGTTCTATTCGAGGTATAAAGAAAACAAAACTGGACGTTTCGCAACAACCCACGGTCATTCGGTAACGTGCGAACTTATTGTGGTACACTTCATTCACGGTTGTTTCCATAAGAGTTAGTGTATTGCGCAAATGAACGCTCTGAGATCGTGGTCAATGAATGATAAAAAATTATGTTATTTTTTGTACGTTATTACAAAGTTAACTGTGTGCATTACTAATAAAAATCTTACGTTACGGACGTTTTTTCCCGGTTAGGGTAACCCTCCGCATCGTCCCTTAAGGAACTTCGTTCCAAAAAATATAATGTTAAAAAACTTCTTCAGCTATTTGAATGGGGTAAACATAATTGAAGTTCAATTTAAAAAATCGAAATGTTGATAGCCGTAGTGCTCTTTCAGTACTTCACTTTCTGAGACCTTATTTCCTTATGTATGTTTTGAAAGAATGTTATCAAAAATTGTTAATTAAATGCAATTTTTTTTTCTTAGATGGGTGGACGAGCTCACAGCCCACCTGGTGTTAAGTGGTTACTGGAGCCCATAGACATCTATAGCGCAAATGCGCCACCCACCTTGAGATATAAGTTCTAAGATCTCAAGTATAGTTACAACGGCTGCCCCACCCTTCAAAGCGAAACGCATTACTGTTTCACGGCAGAAATAGCCAAGTTGGTGTTACCTACCCGTGCGGACTCACAAGAGGTCCACCAGCAATAAAAACCCAGTTTTGTTAGATTAAATTCGCACTCTCAGACCTAGTCATAAACTAGCGTGTAAATAACTTTAGCAATTTTAACTTTGACATTTCGTCGTCCGCTGGGATTTGATTGTTTTTTTTTTGTTTGAGAATTTAATATAATATATAAATGTAGTAATTTTGGTAAAGCAACAACATTACAAGTGATAAATGCAGTGGTCGAAATTGAAGAATTTGGATCACTTGGAAGATATTGGCAAAATAGTGATTCTACTGATAACTGTTCATAAAATATTTATAACTACTGATACCATGCACCCAACGCGTTTTTTACAATAAAATCATTTTTTTCTTACACTATTTTTAATTCAAATTTATTAAAATTTATTTTCTATTTTTTAGTTGGATTTTCTATAAAAGCGTTTTTTTTTAGTTTTTTTAAACTATTATTTATTTTTCATTTTTTAGTTGAATTTCATTTTTTTCAAATTTTTTTTAAACATGGAATTGTCGTGTTTGCCAAATTTCGAGTTAATCCGACGTTTTAAAGGGGGCCAAAATCATGTTCAGAGATTCCGTTAAATGCTAACACTAACGTACATACCTCTGAAGCTAATAAAAGCGTATTAAAAATTAAACTCTCTGCCTATAAATATGTAATATGTCTATAATATGTGATACGAATATAATAAATTGCAAAGTTGTAAAGATCTAAAGCTAAAATATACTCAATTTTCGTCGGGTATGAACGTTTTGTTATGAAATTACTAGCATTACCGGCCGGGCAGGTAGCTGAATAAGCACGTTTCGCACATAAATACCACTTAACACCGCGTGTTACGTATTAAGAACTCTTAAACGAAGCTTATGTTTCCTTCGTGTAATGGCCACTGCAAATTTCTAGAAATATTAACAGGAAGAATTTTATATACATCTATACTAATATATAAATCTATAATGGTTTTTACGGATGTTCCGTTATAACTACTGAACCGTGCATCCGATTGACTTGAAACTTGGTATCCATGTAGAAAATACATGTACTTAATGGATAGGCTAATATTTATATGAGTGTTGGACTCCCTACACCAGTTGCGGGGGCGATAATAATGAGAATCTTTGTGGGGGTGAGATATAATAATGTTTATTTTAAATGCCCAGCGAAGCGGACGGGTACAGCTAGTAATATATAAGTATAAATTGATATAGATCAAGCTTGCTTTTTCCTCTATCTAGTGATAGGTGATGTCTGCCGATATAAATGTAGACACGTATTTTGATGTATTGATGATTTTCACGAAGTGGTATTGTATTATACAAAGGCTGTGCTATCCTTCAAACAAGAACGCTACACTGCTTCCGGCAGAAATAGGTACGGTGGTGGTACCTACCCGCACAGTCTCACAGGACTACCACCTGTCGCTACACAAATTAGAATTTTGCGGGTTTGATTTTCATTACGCGATGTTGGTCCCTTCGCCGTAGAAGTCATTCGTAAACGTTTGTTGAATACAAATTTTATTAGAAAAATTGGTATCTACCTGCGAGTTTCGAACTCCGGAACAGCCATATAAACCGCTTGATACAAATGCACTGGGCGTCTTATCCTTTAAGCCACGACATGAATTGAATTGAGAACCTTAAAGGGGATGGCCCATTTTAGGCCCAAAGCGGACAATAGATTATAGAAAAAATACTTATTGCATTAATTTTGTCATTAATAAATATGCATTTACTTTCTTGCAAATAAGCGCCACTACAGTTTACAATAAGTAGTTTAAAAAAAGTAACTCTATTGAAAAAACAAGGATTTTTATTTTTGCGGGAAAAATATTGCCAGCTTCAAAACCTTTTACGTATAAAGTAAATATTTTGAGTATATAAATAAAACATATTAATAAATCATTTTAAGTATTATCATTAATCAATCGATTTTAATGAATTTTATGCACATAAAATAACATCGAAGACATACCCATTGGACTTTAACTTGTAACTATACTTGAGACCTTAGAACTTATATCTCAAGGTGGGTGGCGCATTTACGTTGTAGATGTATGTGGGCTCGAGTAACCACTTAGCAACACCAGGGTGGCTGTGAGCTCGTCCACCCATCTAAGCAATAAAAAAAACTTTACTAGTATTGTTATTTAAATATGTACAACTAAAACAAAAACATAAAAAATAATGTGTACTCGTAAAAAAAAGATTAAGATATAAATCAATTATCGGTTATTTAAAAAAATAATCGATATATGAATTTCATGTAATTATTTTTCTTTATACTGACAACACTGAATTTAATCTGACTGACTGACACTTCGCTTGCTGCTTGTGGTGTTGTGCTTGCGTACAAAATGGATGTGTTTTGATTTTTCTTCGATTTATTTTACTTTTATCAATAACGTTTCATACTACGACTAAAAAACATTGTGTGAATTGTGGTTTTACCCTGACCGAGATTTAAAACCGTGTATATGCTCTCCTTTGCTAGTTTTACTAATTGTGTATGAAGATGAAGAAAATATAGATATTTAAAGAATTAAGTGTGTTTTTATACCCTATTGGATAAAAATACATTAGGAACATCTTAAACATTAAGAAAAGAAAAGTTCTTGAAGTATCTCACAATCCGACACTTATTTATATAGAAAATTAACCTCAAAACGAGTTTTTATTTTTATTACATTTTTTATAATAGTGGCGTCAATTTCAATATATTTTTTAGATATCCAATACATTTAAGAATTTGAATCAGTACATTTTTATAGTAATATTTGATGTCCATCTTGGGCCTAGCACACTATGGAGAGTGGGCAATCCCCTTTGTTGCATTTTTTTATTGCCCTTGTAAGCAAACCAGGATACGGCCCACCTCATGGTGAGTGGTTACCGTCGCCCATGGACTTCAGTAATGCCAGGGGCAGAGCCAAGCCGCTGCCTACCGTTGAGTACTCTCCACAAGCCTCGTTTGAAGAAGTACATGTCATAGCGCTCAGGAAACACCGTGGAGGGGAGCTCATTCCATAGCCGGATGGTACGTGGCAAAAAAGATGTCTGGAAAGGCACTGTGGATGAACGCAGTGGCTCCAGGTAGTATGGATGAACTTTACTCCGGTGGCGGGCGGTGCGATAATAAAAAAAGTGGAATCATTTCAAACAAATCCTCAGAGCACTTGATATTTTATTTTCACTACAGCAAGCGATTACCTCATCATCATGGGTTGTAGTGCACCCTTACGGGGGCACAGAAGTGGCTTCGAGACATACTTCTCTGCCCGGATATAAACTGCCTACTCTATGAGGCTGGGGTGGATTTGCACCCGGGTGTGCTTATAGAGCAGTAGAAGAATTGACATGACATATACTTAGATTTAATATTGTTGGACTTAGTGTTGTGGTATGCTAGAGTTCGGTGGCAGCCTCCATCAGATTTCTACATTCCTCTTTTTCACTTTTCATTATTTCTTGATTTATTTTTTATAATTTGTTGGGTTTTATGTTTTATCTTCACAACGACAAGCCTTCTATATTGTTTCATTTTGATGGTATTGCATAACGAATCCTGGTATCCTCATTAACTGCGTAAACACTGCGTTCATCCACAGGGAATTTTCGGTTTTGTATTCTATCCAGCTCCGATATGAACCCTCTATGGTATTTTCTGAGCGCTATGATATATTATGTCCTTCTTCAAATGAGTGTCTTCTTTGTGAATCGTGCTCAGTGGTACGGAATAGCTTGACTAATTACTATTTAGTCCTTAATAATTACTTAAATAGGATTTAGGTAAAGACTTCATGTACGTTTCTAAATTTTATGTATTTTTTTTATTGCCCTAGTAGGCAGACGAGCACACGGCCTACCTGATGGTGAGTGGTTACCGTCGCCCATGGACTTCAGCAATGCCAGGGGCAGAATCAAGCCGCTGCCTACCGCTTAATACTCTCCACAAGCCTCGTTTGAAGAAGGACATGTCATAGCGCTCGGGAAACACCGTGGAAGAGAGCTCATTCCATAACCGGATGGTACGCGGCAAAAAAATTGGTGAAATTGTGTGAATACAAACCAATGGTTCTTATATTTTATCTTTAGCACATATTTACTTACTTTCAGTAATACGACTACTAATTTAACATTATTTTCCTGGCTATTTTTTGACTCAAGCATAAACGAGAACTTCTTTGAATATTAACAAGGAAAATATCGGCCAAGGGAGGACTTTGTATTAGAATAAATAATTCTAATATAAGCTCATAATCTTCAAAGCCTCATCTCAGATTAAACGGAGTGATCTCTTTATATATTGTATTTTGAAATTAAATAGAAATAAAAATATCCGTAGAACACGAATTAAAAAAGAGTTTTTGTCTTCATTTTTGCTTTATTAATAGCGAGTCTGCTGCTGACGCTCAATTCTAGGTGCATAATGACTTTTATACTCGTTTCGACATTCAGCTTTCGATCGCCAAAAAGTGCACAGATCTTATTTTAAGTTAATATATATGTTAGAACTCGTGTCTCACGATGCGTGGTGGTATTTACCCTTTTGATATATTTATGGGATCGGATAACTTAACACCTAACGGTTTTGGAGCTCCACCTATTTAGCAAAAAAAAAAATATTGTCATAAACCGGTTTTAGGGTACCTACATGATAATATGAGGACAATGACAAAAATATAATCGTAAATTATAAACCACTTAAATGTCTAATATAAAACATCCTTAACCCCGTTGGAAAATAATCATTCAATTAATATTCATAGAACGTAATATCTTGTTATGAATCAAATGTTTACCATAAATGAAAATGAAGCGCTATTTTAGAATTAAGTCGAATGTTTAAAGATCGTTGTAGCGTCTTTCAATGATTTGACGATTACCGATATTCGGTTACAATCACAAATCGAAAAATCGGACGAGTCTAATGTCAAATAAACCAGCAAACTTTTCTATAGGCCTTTAGCTTTATCTATATATTAATACGTGAAGCAAAAACTTTGTATCCCTTTTTACGAAAATTGCGTGGACGGAGGAGTATGAAACTTTCCACACTTATAGAGAATATAGAGAAGAAGTACACAATGCTAATATTTTTTTAAATAATGCATAAAAGATACATTAGATTAATAAAGAAAACATTACACACACTACATACCATGTATTTGACGCACACACGCATGCATACTATTTATTGTCAAACTTTTGTTCTTAACGTCTGTTGTCAAATTGAGAATAGATTAAATATTGTTTGTCTTTATTAATATTTTTTATTGTGTAGTCTTGGCGAAATTTGTGATTATAGAAGTAAAAAATACAATCATAATAGTGTACAAACTTACAATTCCAATTATAGTCGAATTTCGGCTACTGCGGGACCTCTAGTATAGTTAAAAACGGCACCCAAATTTGGCACTAGTCGTTTATCGGATTAATATTAAAAGCTAGTGTAGTAAGCATCGAAACACCTATTTAGAATATTTAATTAATCTCTCTAGAATTTCTAAGCTTATCATCCTGCCCGGCTTTGTCCAGATTATATAATATAATAGTCTCAGTTGATAGCCGAAATTCCCTGAAACTAACTGTGACAAACTGAATTAATACTGTCAACGGTACCCCACAAAGCCGTTATACGAGAACATCAAGTATACAGAAGACACCTCTCATTGTACAACAATATCAGTTTTCAGGCCACATCATCACGCTATTTGAGTTATTTATATTGAGTTAGTTATTTATATTTATTTCAGTATTTTAAATCGACCGTATATATAAATTAATGATTTGCACCGATTTACGGTCATGTCTAGCTAGTTTTAATTTGATATTCAATTACAGACTGAGTGCTTTGTTGCCGATTTGAAAATTTTAATAAATTACTTACGTTTACTGGCACGAAGTAAAATGGTTTTTTTTTTAATTATACTACATCTCGAAATATATAAAATAATTGGTAAAAAATTTTATTAATTCAGTTCGAAATATCATAACAAAGTTAAAAAGAGCACACGATTTTCAGCAACAGCAAATTATAGCACATTCTGCTAGTGTCAATTAATTTTCTGTGCTCACGGATGGTCGGTACTCAATCAGCGAATGCTTTGACTAATTTTAATCTTTTCTAACATCTTGTTGTAAAGTATGATTTTTTTACTAGCTATTATTGGTGTCAATAGAGGATACTAATTAAACATTTCGAGGTACGATATGGAGGTCTGAAGGCAATCTGCTCGTATTATTGTTGTAGTTTACATAATGACTAGTGGAAGCATATATTGCGAAGCTCACATGAGCAGATACTACGGTACAGAGCATTCTGACGTGAAGGATTCCGGATTGAAAGGTGGATAATCTATTATGTCTAAAACTCGATGAGAGCATTCCCGTTATGGTGGTAGGCACCAATAACGTCAAGTAGATTCTGTCTGTTCGTCCGAAACAGTAAAAATTCAGCAAATTTTGAAGTCGTCGTGGCCTAAAGGATAAGACGTCCGGTGCATTCGTGTTGAGCAATGCACCGGTGTTCGAATCCCGCAGGCGGGTACCAATTTTTCTAATGAAATACGTACTCACAATTACTCACGGTTGACTTCCACGGTGAAGGAATAACGTCGTGTAATAAAAAACAAACCCGCAAAATTAGAATTTGCGTAATTACTGGTGGTAGGACCTCTTGTGAGTCCGCGCGGGTAGGTACCACCATCCTGCCTATTTCTGCCGTGAAGCAGTAATGCGTTTCGGTTTGAAGGGCGGGGCAACCGTTGTAACTACTTAACACCAGGTGTGCTGTGAGCTCGTCCACGCATCTAAGTAATAAAATAAAAAAAAAACAATATTGAAATCGTTGGCCTATAAACAAGTCATTTCATATTATGATGGGCAGTTGACAATATCTCGTACGATGTCATAAAAGGGATATTAAAAAAGCGAAACGCTTCGTTTGAATTGTGCTATTACATTCCATTTTGTCAATATTCGTCTGCAATTTTAACGTTTTATTTTGTTTATTGAATAGATGGGTTATAGCGGGCTCATGACTTAACTGATGTAAATCAGTTATCGATCGAGTGTTGCCAGCGTTGTTAACCTTAAAAGGGTTTAAGGTATTACTGGAATTCATAACTATCAATATGAATGCCACTGATTTATCTTCATATATATTAGACACTATTATTAGACTCATCACTACATAGTATAAAACAAAGTCGCTTCCTATGTCCCTATATCCCTATATATCCTTAAATCTNCTATCAATATGAATGCCACTGATTTATCTTCATATATATTAGACACTATTATTAGACTCATCACTACATAGTATAAAACAAAGTCGCTTCCTATGTCCCTATATCCCTATATATCCTTAAATCTTTAAAACTACGCAACGAATTTTGATGCGGTTTTTGAAGTGAAAACTTCTTTAGAATCGTTGTGATTTCAAACCGGATGCAACGGAAAAAACGACACAATAGTAAGAGACACAAATACATGAAGCCAGCAAAGAATGAGACAGAAATATACATACTATTTAATACAGCGCCATCTGTGAGATTTTTTAATACTAACGTGTGTATGAAAGCTCTTGTAGTGAATTTTAATTTAGGATTATACGTGAAATTAAAATATCAATTCACAGAGGGCGCTACCTTACAATTATTTACTAATGACAAAATTTTACATATGCTTAAGACGTTTAGGATAATTGTATTTTAATTTTGGAAGGTTTACTTCTACCACGTGTGAATTGCACACATTTTGTATTTTTTTTTAATAGATAGAGTGATTGAAGAGGAAGGTTTATATGTATAATAACATTCATTAAATAGTAGGGAAATCAATAATAAATTACAGTTTCCGAAGCAAAGCGAGGGTGAGTCGCTAGTTCTACGTAAATCATTTTATTGGATACTTTTTTTATCGGATAATGTTGACGTTTCAATAAAATAACTAAAAGTGGTTTGGTGGTGGTAGGACCTCTTGTGAGTCAGCGCGGGTAGGTACCATCTTGCCAATTTCTACCGTGAAGCAATAATGCGTTTCGGCTTGAAGGGTGGGGCTGTCGTTTAACTGAGAGACCTTAGAACTTACATCTCAAGGTGGGTGGCGCATTTACGTTGTAAATGTCTATGGGCTCCAGTATCCACTTAACAAAAGGGCTGTGAGCTCGTCCACCCATCTAAGCAATAAAAATAATAATAATAATAATATATTCTGACCAGAATAACCAAGACAAAAACAATGATTCTCACCCTTTTTAGTTCGATTTGGTATTAAATTTTTTTTTTTTTTTAAACTACGTATATTTTTAAGCGTAACGATTGAATGATCTGGAATACCGAGTAAACTGTTAAGCCACTGGGGCTTACGAAGTCGAGCACACTCAATAGCACGGCGCTATACTCGCAACGTACGCTAATTAATTACTTCTGCTGTTAACTATGTTGACTCAACGTCTATCGATTGATGTCCATATAATAACTTTAACGTGCAGATAAGAAATTACTGTAAGTCCAGTAATTTCAGTAAGACTAGGGCCACTATTTTCTTTTTGTTTTTTGTTTTTATTGCTTAGATGGGTAGACGAGCTCACAGCCCACTTAGTGTTAAGTGGTTATTGGAGCCCATAGACATCTATGACGTAAATGCGCCACCCACCTTGACACATAAGTTTTAAGGTCTCAGTATATTTACAACGGCTGCGCCACCCTTCAAACCGAAACGCATTACTGCTTCACGGCAGAAATAGGCAGGGCGGTGGTGCCTACCCTTGCGGACTCACAAGAGGTCCTACCACCAGTAAAATTTCTATGTTCCGTCAACCACATTCAGTTTTTTAATTAAAAAGGTGTAAAACCATTTATTTTTCACAATAATAAAATAATAACTTTTTTAAACATATTATTATCCGCAACACGCTTCGTCAGATTATAGAAACAGATTTATCAGCAACATGCTTTGTCAACTGTACAATACTTACTTTCAGCTGCAAGCGTTGTCAGCATTTTGTAATTGTATACTTGTACAATGTCTTGAAACGTCTTGCTAAAATCTGAATATTTCCCAGACAACGTGCATCTGAATTGCAGATTTTTATCAACCACTCAGTGTACAATTTTTTTTTTTTTTTTGTATTTACCATATCGTTTTTTTGTTTGTAAATACAATTATTTCAAACAACCAGCATGAATTTTGTGTAAATATACTTTTTGCTGTAAAGAATTACCATGAGTCTAGTAAATCTAGGCTTTCTCTTTAGGTATCCAATTTATTTATTACCTTTTTTTAATGTCGTTCCATTCTTAATCTTCTTCCAGCTTATAAGGTCTTAATCGAGATTTTTATTAATATTATTCTCTTCTTCTTCTTAGTCGTTTGCTCTCTTGGCAGAGCGGTCGTGGTTATCAGTTCGGGTGGTGTTGCGCTTTTTTTTATCTTGTAGGCAGACGAGCATACGTCCCACCTGATGGTGAGTGATTACCGTCACCCATGGACTTCAGCAATCCCAGTAACAGAGCCAAGCCGCTGCCTACCGCTTAGTAGTCTCGACAAGCCTCGTTTGAAGAAGGACATTGTCATAGTGCCCTGGAAACACCGTGGAGGGGATTTCATTCCCAAGCCGGATGGTACATTGCAAAAAATGTCGCCATTCCTCACGTACCGCGGCCTTTGTTTGGTCGACCCCTCGTAACGGTGATCTACCGCGCATTCTTGTACCCTCAATAATGCCTTGCGCCACAAGGCGCTCAACTGGGTTGTTGCTCCGTCGCGACAAATCTCACACAATCTAAAAAACCAGTAAATGTACATTTCTGCATAGCACAAGAAAAGTACACAACAAACAGACTATATTTTACGAATGAATGCTCACTGTGAAAAGCAAAACGGAGAAAAATGTCGCATATTTTTCATATAAAATAAATAAGGACCGCCTCTATTTATTCATTCGTAACGCGTGTCACGTAAGCAGACTGCACGCGAACGTGGCGTCTGGTCTTCCGTACATATTAGATTTGCCTCCATAATGACACACGAGACGCTGGAGATCACTAAAATTAAGGGTATTTTTCTTACTAGAATTTATGAAGCAAGGAATATCTTGAACCTTTCCTTGCTCATTCTCGATAGCAGAATGAAGCATCGCTTTTTGATTGGACAATATTTATATACATATTTAACGAGTCCTTACTACGAATTTCACAATTAGTGTGTTTTGCGGGTAGGATTTAAAAAGTTGTTTAATCACCACAGAATCCAACCCGAATTTAAGCATTTTTCTTTTTTGATAAATACCTTAGATGCTAGTTTTATATCGTACATGTAACTATCTAGATGGATTCTTAAGTTTTTGCGTTTTTTTTTGTATTCGCAAGTCGTAAACATAAGAAACGTCGAGAATAATATAAAAACTATTAAACGGTAGGCAGCGGCTTGGCTCTGCCCCTGGCATTGCCGAAGTTCATGGGCGATGGTAACCACTCACCATCAGCTGGGCCATGTGCTCGTCTGCCTACAAGGGCAATAAAAAAAAACATAGAAACCCAATATTTAGCCGTAAAAGTGGTAAATCTATGAAGCCACAAAGTCACTAATGCCCAAAATCGCACACGTTTTCACGCGAACAAAATTTGAGAGTAGAATACTTCAAATGAATTATGAATCACAGGTAATGAGTTCAAATAAACTAGGATAAATTACGAAAATTTTAGGGTAGTATACTTCAAATAAATTTTGAATCACAGGTAATAAGTTCAAATAAACTAGGATAAATTACGAAAATTTTAGAGTAGAATACTTCAAATAAATTTTGAATTACACTTAATAAGTTCAAATAAACTAGGATAAATTACGGAAATTTTAGAGTAGAATACTTCAAATAAATTTTGAATCACAGGTAATAAGTTCAAATAAACTAGGATAAATTACTACCTGGTAGAAATGAACTAGCTCCAAAATTGGACTACAACAGTTGTTTGGATATAAAATGAAACGTTTTCACGAAGTACCAAAACTCGCACCAGGACGTTCTAATGAGTTCAGACGGAGCAATTAAGCCTTGCAAAGTGGGTCGGCTGTTCCAATTTGTACAACTAAGTTACAGGTAGGATTGCCAGATTGAAAACGCAGAATCTGAAGGCGGATATAGTGCGAGTAATTAAAACATACTCAGCTAGCAGCGCTTCTCAAAGTTTTGAGCCTTATTTTTCTAAAGAACTATCTTTACATGTGAATACTTTACATGTGTTTACTGGTGGTCGAACCTCTTGTGAGTCCGCACGGGCAGGTACCACCACCCCGCCTATTTCAGCCGTGAAGCAGTAATGCGTTTCGGCTTGACGGGTGGGTCTGTCGTTGTAACTATACTGAGACCCTAGAACTTATATCTCAAGGTGGGTGGCGCATTTACGCTGTAAATGTCTATGGGCTCCAGTAACCACTTAACAAAAGGGCTGTGAGCTCGTCTTCCCTATCTAAGCAATAAAAAAGAAAAAAAGAACAGACTTCTTGTTGTTGTGCCTATTTGTTTGTGCAATTTGACCTCGATAAGGGCCCAATCGAATTCGAAGTGATTTAAAATGATGTACGATATAAATTTGAGTTTGGCACGCGTTCGGTAAAAATATAAAAACCAGGTCAAACTTAACTCATAAATAAAAACCGGTCGCCATGCATTTTTTGCCATACCAATTTTTTTTGCTCCCTTCAAAACTTTTCCATTACAGTTACAGCAATATTTGGAAAACAAATTTGCTGGATATATTCAAAACCCGGAAATTCAGATTTGCATTCATATGTATGTCGGAGACGGTCATTAGTTTGGTAGCTAAACGAAACGCAGCACGATTCCCGAGAGATGGCAGGATGATTGCGGTATCGTCGGACCTCGTCTAGCTACGTGCTACGTCAGAACCTAGCTGATGGAGGCACATAGACACCATCACACTTACCAACCAGCCTTCTTGAAGAGCGGTACCTCCGTCCTAAGAACTGTCATTCGTTTTCGTTTGCTAACGTCAAGAGAAGATTTCTAAATTGTTCTAAGACAACAAACGTGATTGGTTTTTTTTATTGCTTCGATGGGTGGACGAACTCACAGCCCACCTGGTGTTAAGTGGTTACTGGAGCCCATAGAAATCTACAAGGTAAATGCGCCACCCACCTTGAGATATAAGTTCTAAGGTCTCATTATAGTTACAACGGCTGCCCCACCCTTCAAACCCAAACGCATTACTGCTTCATTATTATTGTGACGTATTATACTCAATATTTCTCTTAGCTCGATCACCTTATTCGCCCCTATGATGTCTGACGAAGGTGTTAATAATTGTGGCTTCTCCGACATGTATAGGTACGTAGGAGCTATGACACATTATTCTTCAAACGAGGTTTAAAAAAAGCCCTCGGCGTAAGTAGACGCATGGTTCAGCTTCCGGCATATCAGTCACCGTGAACCACGGTAACCACTTACCATCAGTTGTTTTGTTAGATTATCTGCCTATACTGTTCTACAGAATCGTCTTGCACCCTGATGGGGGGACGGGTGAACCTTGGGAAATCCCATTCTGCCCGAAGGAAATTTCCACGCCTTTTTACTCAGAGTGCAACAAGAGTCAATCTGCCTATAGTTACAATTGAAAAAAAAAAAGTAAACTGTCACTATAGGAAATCACACAGACGACTTCCACAATTAAAATGTGTTATGAAAATCAAAACTTCTAATTATGTATATCAGATTTCGTAACCGGCATACACCAACATCGTGTTTATTCATGCCGCGAAGCAGTATTGCGTGCCGGTTTGAAGGGTGAGATAATAATAGATACATTATAACTGAGACTTCGAACCCACATCTCAAAGGAGGTAGCGGTATTCGCGTTACGACAAATTTATCCTTCGGTATCTACTTAAACTGGTTGGTAGTGAGATGATCTAGTGTAGTTGAAATCAAATCTTAGGTGCTTAGGTGAATGGAAGAGCTCACGGCCTCATTATTGGGATTGTAAAAGTACTAGTTAACGTACTTAAAACAAATGAAGACACGATCGTAACAAATACACGAAAGATTGCTTCACTATTTAGAAAAATCTAGAGAAATAGAGGAAGTTGAAAAAATAGCTACTTTTAAACTGGAACATAAATATTACTCTGAATAGGTGTTTTTATATATTTTTTAATATATTTCTTTGTTTGGTGGAAGAGCTCAAAGCCCACCTGGTGTTAAGTGATTATCGGAGTCCATAGACATCAAAAACCTAAATCCCCACCATGAGACGTGAGTTTTTAAATCTCCGTTTTGTAGTACAAAGGCTGCCCCGCACTTTAAATTGAAACACATTACTGCTTTATGAAATGTGCGAGGTGGTACTTACTCCTGCCAGCCTACAAGACGTTCTACCTTAATAATCTAATAAGTACTTTGGATCTCTTTTGTCTGTCCTTATTTTAGTAAATGGAAGCATATGTGTATACACGTATGATTTGGCTTCCCGGTCGGATAACTGACGCGAACGCTCTATATAAATGATACTTCTGAGATCGACTAATCACGTTCGGATTTAGGAATATACAGCAATTTATTAATGAAAAATATTGATGAAAAAAAAGCTCAAGGTGGTCTATGTCGAATATATCTATATTTTAACAGACTTTTTTCTTCTAATAACAAATGTCCTTTACTATATATAATAAGTAATATAATAAGTAAAATGTAATGGTCCATTGAATGTGCCACGCGGCTTTACCCGCGTTAAATTTGTAGTTCAGAAAGAATCAGAACAAGTTGATTTTTCGGGGGATGCAGAGTTGCAGCCTGCTAACCGATAGGGCTGACGGTCATGTTACAATCTATCCACGTATTTCTGGCTCACAGAACACGCTACTGCCATCCTTGCTAGTGATTTTTGTAGCTGGATTTCGAGTGACATGATCATGAAACTTCGCGTTAAGGCTGCGGTATAATGACCCCGCCATCGCGTTTTACAAAGTACCACTGCAACACTAAATGTTCTTAATGGCACTACCTATTTGTCTTATTTTTCGGTAACCATTAATTTGCAGCCGATATATAGTTTCGCAGGCCATCATTCACGCTAGTTATAAAACCGTTAACGTACCAAACACGTAAGTTATATATTTAACGTTATTCAAACAAACGAAACGCTAGTCTCACTCAATGGCAGCTCGTCAAGTACAATCGCGTTGAAAAGTTTGAAGAACACCGCCAGTGCTACCAGAGCAACTTCGTAAAACAGACATGAGTGTTGCCAACGTTGTTAATAGTTTTATGGCTTGTTGAGTTACATATAGGAGCCGTGTTAGAGAAACTTTGTCTTTTATTAATTGAAAATACAATTGTTGCACGTGAATTGCTTCGTTTAACGTCCATAAACTTTATTGTGGTAGATACGATCTCAATAATACGAATGTTTTATGAATAGTAAAATGAATGTTTTTTTTTTTTTTGGAACTGACGTAATTATAATTGTCGGCAGGCGATGACAATTTTCAAACATCGCGTGATAGATGAACGAAAATAATTACCAGTAAGTAATTACTCTCGTATACGAGAACGCACTACATCGGTCCCCATCGATCAATGGAAATACATAAAAACTATACTGCTCTACTATATTATACTAGGCTATACTATACTGCTCCTATACTTCTATAGTGGGTGTATTTATCGCCTTCTTTTCCTACGGTATTTCGTTAACGGAGCCTGTGATAAGATGACTGAATTATTTGACCTTAGCACAATAGCTGGGATGTCTTAAATACGAGATGCATCATAGCCACGGCAGAAGACTTAAAATCCTGTCTATGACCCCGTGTGCGCTTGCAACTTACCATCAGTGAAATTTGTATTCGAAAGCTGTGTGTTCGTATCACAAGATGGGATCCACTGGGACTTTATGGCGGAAACGCGAGAAGTGAAGTTGGGTGATTTTTTTTGTCTATTTAGTGTATTTCTTCAGGTTTAAATGTGTAATGACGGTGGTTTATCATTATCTCATTTCATTTCATTTTATTTGATGCCAAGTTTCATATTAATCAACTTAATTTCATTTCATTATATCATTTTTCATATAAAAAAGTTTTCATTAAAATTGAAATAAGACTTGACCTAAAGGTCTAGGTTACCAGGTCATAAATTCCCTTAAAAAAATGAAAATCCAGTAAACAGTACGACTGTATAGGCAGTAATTTGGCACAATAATTTGTAAACACGAGACTATGTTATGGCTCAGTAATAACAATCTATTTTAGGGCAGTACATAGTTGTTTTGTAATAACGCGCGACACTCCCGTCTTATCGGCGACAGACATCTGATACTAGGGGAGTGGCATCGCTTACCACACTTACATATGTGCATTAAGCTTATGTTGTTGTTCGATAAATTATATTCCGGAAACCACGTTATTGGAACACTAATTTCAAATGTAATAAATAAATAAATAAAACTAATATAATAAGCAATAACTAAAACTAATAAGCAATAAGCAATAAAACTAATAAGCAATAACAATTATGCATGAAAAATTATATATTACGAAACAAACCAATTTTTTTTTTATAAAGAGGTATATAATATGTAGTAACAATTAGAGTATAAATGAACATGTAGATCCATTTCAAATGGAGTAATATTAAGAGTATTGGATAAGGTAGGTAGAAATTATTGCGCCCAGTTAGTATTGCTTACGTTTAGTTGACCTTCAGCAGGTCATTAGTTCGTCTTAAGCTTGATCATATTGCGTCTAGCAATGCGCGGTTAGAATATTAAACCAAAAACGTCAGAGTCTCCGTTTAGGGAATAAACGTAGGGGTTTTATTACTTAATAAACCAACGGTCCAAATGCTATTAATCGCGAACTGTAAATATCTATGCAAATCTATTTTGTAACTACCATAAGCGCGATTCGGTTCTTTTCAGTTATTAAATGCCTTCACATCAAAACTCACAGATTCTTTGGAGCAGAAATATGTATACTGATGATATCCTACCATCTAGACTCTCCATAAGCCCTTTTTTGATTTCGATTCAAAATAATTACACTACATTTTAATTTAATATAATTTAACATAATTTAAAATGAACCTAAATTTATTTTATAATAATTAGTTTTAAAAGACGAAATATGGCGAAATATGGCGACAAAATGACTTGTCGTCTCTGGCGTCTCATCTTCTCTCCCTATTTATTTATTGCTCAGTGTACGAGCCCACAGCCCACCTGGTGTTAAGTGGTTACTGGAGCCCATAGCAATCTACAACGTAAATGCGCCACCCACCTTGAAATATAAATTCTAAAGTCTCAAAAATAGTTACAACGGCTGCCCCACCCTTCAAACCGAATCGCATTACTGCTTCACGGCAAAAATAGGCAGGGTGGTGGTACCTTCCCGCGCAGACTCACAAGAGGTTCTACCACCAGTAACCTACCAGTAACCTACCAGTAACCCTATCAGAACTATATCCTTACACCATTTAAGATAAAGTCTAGTTTCCGTTTTTCGTACGTAATATTCCAATTTGCCCCTATTGACTATTTCGAATAATTATTATTTGAAATGGAAACAAAGCTGTTGGCCAACGCAATGAAACACAAATTCCGAACAGGGCGCTCCGCTAAGCGTTCGTCAACATTAAGCCGTGCGTGGTAATTGTAATTGCTTACATTTAATAATTGATACGTTTGGGAACAGCCTCGAATAACGTGTTTAAATTCTGAATCATGAATGAACCACGCGACAGTAACGACTAAGTGATACAAATGAATTTTTAACTGCGTAATTTGTGTGTAAATTGAAAAACTTTCACTCTGAGAAACAATAATTGGAACGTAATTTTGGAACGATTGTTTTTTTTTTATGAATTACTAACGGCCCGCCTTGGCTTCGCTCGGATGGCAGCGCACAGGATGTGAAGAATATTTTTGGTATTTTTTTTATATCTTGGGTTACATTATTGGAGTTTTGGTAAAGAATCCCTAATTTTTTTGGAAATTTAAAATAGCCTAGGTCACCCGGGGAAAGTGTAGCTTGCCAACAGTGGAAGAAAATTTTAAATCAGTTCAGTAGTTGCGGAACCTATTCAATGCAAACAAACAATCAAATCTTTCTAATATTAGTATAGACATAACATCTCTTTACAATATTAGTATAGACATAAATCAGCTAAGCTAAGTTAAGCTAAGTGAAAAGTAGGCTCACCTGGTGCACCTGAAGTGACCACTCAATCTCAGTTAGACTCTATACTCATCTTCGACAATTCGCACCTTCGGTAAGACAAGGGCCGAAGTGCTAAAATTTCTGAAAATGAGTTAAATATGCCAAAGTGCTTTAAAAACTAATTTCTACCTGTAGGAACAAAGACATTCAATAGATTCAGTTTATTTTCGCCAGATGGCAAAAGTATTTTTGTACCATTCGTTCGTTTTTTGGATGATATTGGCGCGACAAAATCTTATTGGTCATTTGCGGCATCGCCCGCGCGAGTAGTGGTTGTTTACTGGACCATAAGGGTCATTAAGGTAAATATGCCCTTTTTTGTTTTATATTTTGGAAAGACATGGTCACATTTTGTGTACATAATATGCCTAATTTGAGAGCATATTTTTGACATAAAAAATAAATGTCTTACGCATGTACTTGGCATTCCACAAAGGAATATGTGGCATTTTATAGATTTAATGTAAACCTTTTAGAAGTAAATTTTATGTTATTTTTTTTATTTTAGTTTTATTTTATCATTGATAAAGATTTTCCTAAGAAAAAGAAGAATAAAGATGTAGAAAATAAGTAGTATTTTCATTTAATAAGTCATTTCAATATAATGGTAACTTTGGTCGCAATAACACATTTATTTAAATGTTGGTGGGATAATGGCATAATTGTAGGCAGACATTAATATTTCATTAAATAATTTGTATAAATAAATAAATAACTCTGTCTTTCAAATTACATATTTATATTCACATGTATAAGGTATATTTTTGCTATAAATAAAATACTATTTTACATTAATATGGGCAGAAAAACACAATTTAAATCTATAAAAATCTTAAAACGTCTCTCCTGAACATTTTTTAAATTAGCACTTCGGCCCTTGTCATACCGAAGGTGCGAATTGTGAAATAAAAAAAACGTATGTCAAGCATTAACTGTAGTGATTAGTTTTGATAGATATGACGATTGACAATAATTCAGAAGATAATTCCCTGCACTTTTCATATTTAAAAATACGATTATGCGCTAGCGTCGTTTTTAATGTCTGCAATTTATTTTATTGATTCTCAATTTTTTTCTTCTTACCTTTTTATTTATGCACATAGGTATGACATTAAAAATTTAATACATAATAACATAGATTTTGTAAAGTAAAATATCTTACATTAAACTTACGCCGTGATCAAAAGGGTCTTATGGGGATTGAAGAGTGAGAAAATGTAAATTACTTAAAATGAACGGTAAATAATAGTAGAATAGTAATAAAAGAGTAATCACTATTCTAATAAAACGAATCATCGTCTTTATTATTAGAGAAATTCTTTATCGCGTGACCTGTTTCATTCAAGAAATCCCTTTAGAATGTGCTTACAAGACGTAGCAATATTTTCACGAGTAATTTACCCCTTCGGTACCCATTATCGAGTGCGTTCAGCCTTTCTGACCCACATTAGCCTCATTTACAGAGAGGCAGTCAAGTGTTTGGATTAAAATATGAATTGAAATAATTTGAAAAACTTTTTAAGCTCATTCATCATTTGAAGAAGTTCTAAGCTGTAGAGGCGGTAGAGGTATGACTATACCTTACTAATTACTCGGTGTATAAAAGTCTGCTTCTAATGACCGTGAATCTGTCAAAGATTTTATTTAAGTCTGTTGATTTGAAAGATAGAGATTCGAATTGACACTACACATTAAATATAGTGTATTTCAAAAAATGTTTCTAAATATGTACATATGGCGAATTCCAAACACCGATTTATAAAAATGTTTCGAAGACAATTCACACTTAGATTACTTTTTATATAAATTTATAAATAATTTTCCCAAAAACTTCACTGGTGGTAGGACCTCTTGGGAGTCCGCACGGGTAAGTACCACCACCCCGCCTATTTCCGCCGTGAAGCAGTAATGCGTTTCGGTTCGAAGGGTGGGGTACCCGTTGTAATTATACTGAGACCTTAGAACTTATATCTCGAGATGGGTGGCGCATTTACGTTGTATATGTCTATGGGCTCCAGTAACCACTTAACACCAGGTGGGCTGTGAGCTCGTATAAGCATAAGCAATAAAAATAATGTTAATAATAATTAATTACATGTTTCCAAATTTTCGCATTGTTGTTAAAAAACAAAGAGCAGATTAAATTTAGATTACGTCAATACCCATTAAGTGATAGTCACATCCACATTTTCTTAAATCCAAAGTCACTTATGACCCTGATTTCGGTTCTGTCCTGTGTCTCGTATTCGATACGCCTCCCGGTTCCCATAAAGAGCCATCTTTTGCTAGAGATAAAGTGGCCTGACGACCTTGACACCCGGACAGAAAATTTATAGCAGCCACACTCCTCTATTAATAAATTTAAGACATTTTTATTTCTCTTGGTGCTTTAGAATCTTTCATCAATGATTTAAAACCATCTGTAATTGAAGACGAAGTATTTTATCCCATAAATTACTGAGAACTACATTCATATAATTTTAACCATCATTAAACACAAACGCACAAGCTAACAGATAATACGATGAACATTTCTATTGATTCCTGATAGGTAATGTTCTTATGCTGCACATTTTATCTTTAAATGGTTGTAAATAACGTAATATAAAAATACACATGCCCCGCCACAAACACGTGCCCGCACACACGTGCTTCCCGAGCGCTATGACAGGTCTTTTTTCCAACGAGGCTTGTGGATAGTCTTAACGGTAGGCAGCGGCTTAGCTCTGCCTCTGGCATTGCTGATGTGCATGCGCGACGATAACCACTTACCATCAGATGGGCCGTATGCTAGTCTACCTACAAGGGCTATAAAAAACAATTTTAGGTGTGATCTTAGCCAACGTTTCGGTTTTTGTCAAGCCCTCACTAAGACGCGCGGTCCTGATTACGGTCCTGCATAACTTTTCATAATATTCGATAAACCTCCTTGTTATATTCCCATAACGAGCTATCTTCTGAGAGATGAAGTATCCAATTGGCCTCGCTGCCCGATCGACGATTTATACCACACATTCACGTGAAGAATTCCTTCAATATGTCGATAATTTCGTTCAGTGATGTGTTTTTCATGTGGGCCTGGGTAAAACATTGGTGATTTTTACTCAAAGCCCATATTTAGAAGTACTTTATAGTATTGGGCATACTACATTGGGGTATTTATTATATTTTTTTGTTTTAACGTTCTATATTGGAATTCCCAGCCCGATAATAGTCGAAAATATTCTAATAAGAATAAGGTCAATGAAACTTGTATTAATATCACAAACGGGGATACAGGCGCTGAATATTTTTAAAAATTGCTTCTTTTTAATTTTATAGCAGTCACTTTCTAAATATATTCTTTTCTTAGATACAGCACGAGAACCATAATTCGGACAGAAAATAGAAAAATTCTTCTGTACAAAAACTTTTATAGCAGATATTCTTTAGCCTGCTTTAGTTTCATTTAAAAAAATTACATATTTAACAGATAGTAGAAAAGTACAGACAAATGACTTATTTTTGTAATTTTAGAAGGTTCCTAATTTTCATTATTCAAATAGGACGAACAGTTTTGTAGGCAAACCTTTCTTTGCCGATACAACATAATCAAAACTTCAATCTAATGTCTGACATTGAAGAAAATTTCAATACAGAAAATCTGATGAATGACGTGACGAAAATGTCCAATGATTATTCTTATATTTACCGAGAATGCTCCCTCAATATTCAAATTGTAATTTAGAACATTGTTACCATCATAAAATTGCCAAACTTTAATCAAAAACCTATTTTTATCTAATAAAAATCAATTCATATTTTAAGTAACCATTTATTTTAGAAAAATTAGAACCAAAGTACTGAATTATAAATTTCATAAAACACTCAATGAGGTAACTTATACTACAGCGACAATGCTCGTCTACTCGACTACTTATGTACATGCGGACTCATAAATAACAGAAAGAGACAGAGAGACACATAGATAAAGTCATGTGGAGAGGTAATGGTGACTTTTAGTCATGGATAGAAGGCCACGCGGTCACCCCAAGGATGCCTAACTGACAATGTTATGGAGCGTCGATGAAAATGAATAAACGCAATCGAAAGGGCAGTATCTTCAGTGCAATCCCTCGAAATTAGGCTTCTATTTTTCAATAGTATTACAGTAGTATGGAAACGAATTACACCCCAAGCACGCAGGTCAGCTCATCACTGGTGCTCATCAGTGAGCACCTCTACCCGTAGGGTCCAGGGTGGCGGCCCTACACGTGCCACTTTGACGGAGATGGGCCGGTAATCCTGGATAGCCCTGGCCGTAATGGCACGCTGCGTCCTGCAGCAGCTCCGTTACTCTCACGGTCACAGACTGGCGCTGTACGGGAGCCCGGTTTATAGCTAGAGACCCCACGAACCTATGTGGGGGGGCGTTATCAGGAAGAAGCTGATCCAATGCATCAGCCGTCCCCAATAGCTTGGAGACGATGTTAATGAAATGAACGCCAAAAGTTCGACGACTGAGGCATGAGGTACACGAATTATACCCCAACCCAACCAGCCACATGAATCCACAGGCCCAGGGAGGAAGGACCTTTTGCTGAAAATAACGTCGAAGTCCAATCTTTTAACCCAGCCTACGATGAGTCTCTGATATTTTCTGACAGCGAATTTGTTCTTGTCACTTATGTCTTTTGACATCCTTATCACAGGAGAAAATCTAAAGAAAAACGAATGGCTAAACCTAACTCTACCACTACTAATATAAATCTTTACCTTAACACATCTCTTCAAAGTATCCATATAAATTTTAAACTCTGTTAAGCAATTTTAAAGCTATCTGCAAATCTATTTCATTCTAAATAATTGCGTAATCAATATTCAAGGTATGTAGAATCAAAAGGATATATGTAGCTTTTTAATTAACCATTACACAGGCGTATAACACCCTTTGATGTTGTTGAAATGTATTTAAATTACGGCTTATTGGGAACATAATTGAACCTGTATTTTCTGATGTTACAGTTGGTAAAATCTAAAATTACAAATTACTAGTATTTTACGAAAACTTTTCAGTGAGAGTGTAATAGCGAGTCGATTCACAATAAAGGTTCGTTTAATTAAAGATTTTCCAACAAAAATCTCCAAGAATTCCATCCATATACCTAAGAAAATAAATGGGTTGAATTATTTTAGTATAAAATTATACTATCCTCTATTTTCTTTTCTAAAAGTTGGCTTTATTGTTATAAAAGGGCAGACAATAACATTAAGTTGCTATTGGTATTAAATCAGTTTTGGAGACATCACAGCGTGAACAACACTGAGAATTAATTTAGAAAAAATTAGCCTACTTCAAGATTCTAACCACGTACAATCCCATCACTCAATACATCGGGGGTTGATCCTTTCGGCGACGGAAGGTTCGCCATGACAGACATCATTACCTCAATGATAAACAACACGTCAAATACAATGCCAATCAAAATGTAATTACAATTCGCCTGTCCAATCGCGGTTTATGCCCTTGGTCGGTATGTCAAAATCAGGAAATTGCCCGTGCATACAGACCGGACTTTGCATATAAGCGAACCGCAAATCGTGTTAACGAAGGACAACATCCCCTAGGGGGAATAGCCCCTCTGATTTGCTTACCGACAAGCCCATTACTTGCTTGCCTATCAGAATTTCGCGGTCAGAATACAAATTTCAAACGCACATTGTACGTAAAAATGTAGGTCGCACGTCAAATATTTTGTGGGTATATGCAAATACACAGATTCCGAATTTTANATAAGCGAACCGCAAATCGTGTTAACGAAGGACAACATCCCCTAGGGGGAATAGCCCCTCTGATTTGCTTACCGACAAGCCCATTACTTGCTTGCCTATCAGAATTTCGCGGTCAGAATACAAATTTCAAACGCACATTGTACGTAAAAATGTAGGTCGCACGTCAAATATTTTGTGGGTATATGCAAATACACAGATTTCGAATTTTATAAAGATATCTTTATATTGGAAAAGGTTTTCGTTTAAGGAAAGTTTATTTTTATTTGGTATATAGTAAATACATTTTATTGGGTTTTTAAATATGCAGTGCAATAGTTATTTATGGTAACAGTAAATTGTATAAAATATAATTCAGAATAGTATGTAATATATGTATATTATAGTCGTATAACTATATAGTCGTCCTAAATACATATCTTATTAACATAAGTTCATTGACATTTAAATAAACTAAAAATATGCAGCTAGTTTTTTTCAGAGATCGGGAGACAAACTCTCATGGTCTTGAGCGGTTAACGAAACTCATATATAACAAAATGTAGCCTTGCCATAGTCTCAATTGCTCCCTAAATAATAGCTACACTTAAATTCAAATTAAAATACGCGATTGCTTTGCGATATAAATTTTGGGGACGGTAATATTAATATTAGAATTAGAAAGACAGTTGAATAGAAAATGAATTCAAGAACTAGAAGTAGAAGGCGACACGGTCATAAAAGGAAAGATTGCGTCACTTGGATATAGAGAAAAAGAAAGAAAGAAAAAACACTCGTACACTGGACTGATGGACGAACTCACAACCCACCTGGTGTTAAGTGGTTACTGGAGCCCATAGACATCTACAACGTAAATGCGCCACCCACCTTGATATATAAATTCTAAGGTCTCAAGTATAGTTACAACGGCTGCCCCACCTTTCAAACCGAAACGCATTACTGCTTCGCGGCAGAAATAGGAAGGGTGGTGGTACCTACCCGCGCGGACTCTGAGGTCCTACCACCAGTAATATACAGTGGGACATTACAGTCTTTCATTAATATGAGTAGATGTTATTCTATACTTTTGATAATTGGTCGAACTGATGGCCCACCATGGTGTCAATCGGCAATCGGAGCCCATAGGCATTAATAACTTAAAGGCCGCCACCCACCTTGAAACGTGAGTTTATAAGTCCTGTTTAATAGTACAAAGGCTGTTGCACCCTTCAAATCGAAATGTTTCACGGCAGAAATAGGCAGGATGGTGGTACCTGTCCGTGCAGACTCAAAAGACACCCTACGACCAGACATTACGCAAATTAAAATTTTTGCGTGTTCGATTTTTACTACACGAAATTTTGCCTGCCTTGTGGAAGTTATTTGTGAACAAGATGACCAGTAGTAGCGTATACCAGCCGGGGATCGGGTACCCATATCTTGTGATTAATAGTCGAAGAAACAATTATCATGCAAGATCAAAATGATTTAAATTTCAATCTCAAATTTTCTTGGTCGTTAAAACCCCAATTATAATTCTTCCTCATCTTCTTCTTGCCCTTATCCCACATCATGCGGAGTCAGCGTACGATGTCCTCTTATCATGCTGCGTAGGGATTTAGCATGAGTTTTACGACGGGCTGCTTGCTTGACTTCAACCCGCCTTGGATTATATCTCCAAGTAATATATCCAATGCAACGTGCCACTTGCTGGGAAAGAACTTTTTATATTTTTTCTTTTGGTGTTTCTTGCACTTCACCCGTCTTGGCTCTATGATTTGCATTTTATTATTTTAAATTTTATACTAACATTTATGAGATTTTCCATTACCAAAAAGGATAAAAATATCATAGAATATGTCACATATATATTAATATGTACATTAAACGCTCAGAAAAAACTATATAATAAATAAATATAACTATATACTCTAAACTAAAAATTAAATCACATAAAAATATATAATAATATATAGAAATAGCTAAATTTAAAAAAAGCATACACTTTTTCAAGATATTCAAAATGACAGAGTCGCTTTATAACTAATCTCTGGAGTTGAGTCAACTTGATTATTCTGAATTACGGTCGGTTGCAGACGCTTGCAAAATTAAGATTCATTTCGTTTCTAATGACACCTCGTAACTTTGCAGCAATGCTCTTTGCGTTAGAGATCTTGCAAGCTAAGGTGAATTTTAGTATTCTATAAAAATAGTCTTCAATATTAGTATCCACTTTTATTAGTATAATAATATGGTGTTTAGGCTACGAATAAATAATTATTTATTCGTAGTGTTTAGGTAAATATTAACCATTATTGTAATATATAAAATTTATGATATTACAATTTTCGCCCACTTCTTGTTTCATCATCATTAAACTTATCGAAAGTTTATACTTCTGCGTATAAAACTATAACATTGTAATACTGACATGATTTAATGATAAACGTTTTTGGAAGATGAGTAACACAGATTCAAGGTATATACCTTAAGATAATAACATGTATACGCCTCAAATTATTCTTAAATTTTATATTAGTTCTTAGATTTTAGGGCTTGGATAAGCAATTGCTGAAAATTACGACCCTTGAGATCTTTGTGTCAAATCAACAATTACCCTTGCTGCTTCATTAGAATGCCATTTCCACACAGAACTACTGTATTCCGATAGTAAAATTTTAACAAACTTTACTTTTTGATTGAACTTTAAAATTACTCTTTGATAAATCTCAAAATTTGGCCGGATTTCTAACGTTTCAATTAAAAAATTAAACTAATACCCAACCGATATATGCATACATGTGTGCATCCAAATAATTGATTAAATTTTAATAGATCTAAAGTTTAATAGACTTAATCTCCGTTTGCAGTTCAAGAAAAATACAAAAACAAAACTGGATTTGATTTGTATTCATTCCTCTTTTGCAAAAGTCCGAAACTTTTGATGTGGAAGAGTGTAGTTAAAATATTTATATTTTCAATGTGTTATTTTCGATTTGTCCGTTCACCTTCCGATATTCTTATTAATGGCGATACATACATATACTATCAAGTAATAAAGCCAATGACTTCTATTGGCTTGTCCGAACTAATTTATTTCCTGTTCGGCTGACATACCGGCACGTGCCTCTGGACTTCGGAAAGTTTTCCTTTTAGGTCTTTCAATTGATAGTAGTTCTTTCGAGTTCTGTTCGAATTTGTGTCCTTTTCGTGAGCCCTCTTGGGAATTAAGTGATTGAGGTTTGATTTCAGTATTGAATCAGTAAATTTTATCATTTGTTTGGCTAAAAGTGTTGACTGTCTTTTTGTAGAAAATATGTTTGTCAAGATCGCAAACATTTTCATAGCTTACATAGTGTGGCTAACAAAGTGCACAAATATATTTATGAAATTCTAAGTTCTAATGATATGAATGTAACCCCTATAATAATATGATTTATGACATAAATCTTAAAAGAGGTTAATATGTTATACAGGTGACATAAATGGTAATTTGAATATTGAAACATTAGAAGAAGGAACATTAGAAATATTATAACATTTTTTGAATATTGATTTATAAAAAAACATAAAAACTGGTGAAGCTTTAAATGTTGTTTCTCTTTATAGAGCAACTCAGTTTGTGCTATAGTTTTACTACGCTAAACTTTATTTTGATGTGAATAAAATAATACACTATATGAATAAAACTGAAACAATAAACAACCATTTGTAACAGTGTAATGAACTAACTACAACAGCTGACATAAAATGTGTAGAACCTAGATATCAGCCGATATTGGAATATCCGCAATTATTCGTACTAGTGGCCGGCTGAGTAGGCGTGAAATCCCGAATTGAAGGAGTGCCTAACTAAATAAGTGGATTACTCGGTTGCCTTGGTAACGGCACTTCTGAGCCTCCGCTGGTACTTGGGATGATGGTACTCGATAAACGTATTGCGGTCTGAATTTACAAAACACAAATCGTGACTTCTTCGCTCGGAACATAATCATATTTTTTTAGATTTTTATATCCGAAATCCCCTATGAATCGAAATTAATAACAACAAAATTTCCCAAGATGGACAAGCTGCTTAGACATTTAATATAAAGAGACGATGGTAATCTTAATGCTGTCTTTGAGCAGTAATAAAAATGTCTTTGTAAACCTCAACAAAACTGATTCGATGAGAGCTTCAATAATATCCGCCCGAAGAAACAACTCTTGATATAGTACTACGCTCAGAGGTTTCAGAACAGCAGAGGTAACGAATATGCTGCGGTGCAATTTACAAAAGTTGGCTTTTGTAGGGTTTGTAAACTAGGGTTACTGTCTAGTGTCTCGAATATCAATCTATTTACCAACCCTGCAGCGATAACACAAAGTCATCAGCATAAAAAATTAAATTCGTCGCCAGATTTATTACGAGTATTTAAAGAACTCAATTTTTTGATAACATTTTATTTTGCAGTGGCAAAACATTTGAATACAATTGAAAAATCTGTAACGTCCTTACGCGAATGTTGTACATACAACTTTCCCTTAAAAGCCCTAGATAGAATTTTATCTATATATTAATACGTGAAACAAAAACTTTGTACCCCTTTTTACGAAAATCGCGCGGACGGAGGAGTATGAAATTTCCCACACTTATAGAGAATATAGAGAAGGAGTGCAGAATGCTAATATTTTATTTAAATTATGCATTATTAATACATTAAATCAATAAAAAAAACATTACACACACTACCATGTCTTTGACACACACACACACACAATACACATATAATTTATACTCCATGTTTACTGTCAAACTTTTATTATTGCTTAAAGTCTGTGGTCAAATTGAGAATAGGTTAATATTGTTTATCGTTAATATTATTTGTTTATAGTGTAGTCTTGGCGAAATCTGTGATTATAGAATTTTAATAGTCTTTGATAATAATACATATTACATAATAATGTTCAAACTTATAATTTCAATTAATTAAAGTCGAATTTCGACTACTGCGAGACCACTAGTATTCAAAAATTAGTAAATGTTAACTGTTAAATACTTCTACTTTTCGCTTTGGTCACGTCGATCAAATACCGGCGATTAATCGATGAAAACTGCAATTACATTTTGACTGGGGCCCATACTTTTCTATACTCACTTTTATTTCCGCGCTCCACCTTCCAATGTGGGAATAGCCTTAACAACCACCAACCCAAAGTTGACACCCACATCACACTAGGTGGCCCGCGATTATCCAAACATTAAGTTTTAAATAGAAAACAAAAGTATCATTCTCATACATCGCTATGTCCCGTGACTTATAAGAAGAAAAACAGTTTTATTGGCACTTTTATACTGGTGAAGCAATCGTACCCATGCGAATCGGGTAAACCAAGATTTATATCCTTCGCAAGCTTAAGCCTGACATACGATATTGTCAGATCTATTTTCGAAGAAAGATTCAATATTTCCATTTGTATATTTCATATTTTGAAATTTTACCTTGCTATTAATCGTGGTTAGGAATATATCACAGACAAATTTGCAACTACTTTAATATTTATATGTTACTAGCTGACTCGGCAGACTTCGTAGTGCCTTAATCGACAAATAAAAGAGCTAAACTTTTTGTATAACTAAATAAGCTAAACTTAAAACAAACAAAAGGAATCCGTCCGACGGGGGACACATCAAAGGAAAAACAAAATTGTTATTTTTATGTAATTCCGAGCATTTTCATATTTATCTACCTTTTAAACCTTTTCTGGACTTCCACAAATAATTCAAAACCAAAATTAGCCAAATCGGTCCAGCCGCTCTCGAGTTTTAGCGAGACTAACGAACAGCAATTATTTTTTATATATATAGAGTATTCCACTGTATCTTCATGCTGATCAACCTGCCGACGTACGGCGCTTGGGACGCTAACGAGGTGGGAACTGCTTTTATCAGGATTAAATCTAGGAAGATTTAGTTGGGCAGATCGGTGCATCAGCTCACTACAGTTACTGGCCCGGTAATAAGTGGAATAGATATTCAACAATTTTTTTCTCCGTGGATCGAGAATTGTGAGGTTTCAATCAAAAAACTCAATAGTATACCCAGAGAAACAAGACGCCAACTTTCTCGCCGAATGTCCTCAATCCTCAAAAGGCAAATCCTCATCTATCTAATAATTAACAGAAAGGAACATCGATATCTTATGTCTAACCAACCCATTCATATCATTGATTAAAAATAATCTTACCATTGCCATATTGATTTTATTTTAAAATGTTAACTTGTTAAATTGTAGTAGCCTTGTATTATAAATTTCTTTTTCTTTTTTTTCAGGTAATAATAATACACCGTTATTCAAAAGCAACAGACAGGGTTGTAAGTGACAAGCGAACGTGAGTATTCTCTTAAACTTGAGGGTATATTAAAGCCAGCGTTCCATTACATACACAAATGCAATGCACACCAGTGACTTATTATGTGAATGCCACCGGAAGCAAAACCTCTCAACTTATCCATGCTAATGCGGATAGCATCTGACTCCTAATTTGGCTTCGATTTTGAAATTATTTCCGAATCGAATGTATATTTCTTTAAATGATTTCTTTTACGCATACCCGCATTTTTTATATTATCTGTGCATTTTTTACTCAGTCACGACTTTGGCGCCATTTTTATAAATTTTCAAATATTTTATCTAATTATTACTGTCAGACTAAAAATACATATCACTTCCACAAAATCGACTTATTATTTATCCCGAGCGTGGACACCATTGTACAATACAACTGAGACATCAAGCTCATTTCTCAAGGTGAATAGTAGCATTCATCTTGTTACTTCTAACTGATTTGATTAAAACATTTTTGGGACATTAATGCACTCTAACAAACAATATGCAAGTTTACTAAAGTGCTTACTTAAAATTCTGTCCAATCTCAACAGAAACGTATTTTTTAAGAGCGGATATTTTGTTAACCAACCATAATCTTATGTGCCAAGAGATAGCTTCTTTTTTTTAAAAAAGCAATAGAGGAAATGTTTTTTTGACAATAAAAAAAATGTAAGTAGCTTTCTTGTTGGAGACGACAGAGGGTGAGCTGTTTCGTTCGATCGACTAACGCGACGGCTCGAATCTTCTTTTACGGGACTTGTAAACATACTTAAAATCAAGATTACCTTGAAATTGTTGTTAGCGTGATTCAGGTTTTAGTACAAAAAATATACAATGTGATAGTTACCTTTGTTAACATTTTGTATGATTATTCCCAGTTTTTTAAGCTATTGCATAGCTTTTATCGCGGGTTTTCAGCGTGACGACCGAATCAAGAAATTCCGTAACAAAAATAAAATCTAACACCCCCCACACCGCCTACCATATAGATCGCGTTCAACACATTGACACGTTGCGCTTGTGTAGTGTCTGTGAATAAGCGCGCGGCGTGACGTCGCACTGCATGCGCATCATGAAAAGTCTGCCTATCTCTCTCTCGCGCGGTCTATCTTATGAGTGTGAAGGGGACAGTTAATGTTTTGCTTTTGTTAATGTTTATAACTATAGCGTGTTCTTATTTTTTATTGTTTTAATATTAAATCGTTATTGTCTAATTTAATGCATAAGTTGATAAAAAATGCTATACAATAGCTTTACCGCGGCAGTCCCCGAGTACCACACGTGATATTTTTCTTCTAAAAACTTAATTACAGAATAATTTGTTTATACATTTAAAATATTTTTAGTAACTACGAGTATTATTACCTTAATTATTTGCTTGTGTTTACTCACAAGTTTGTTCAGAGTAATTTGTATATATTTCCTGTAATCCGCTTTGGGTGTCTGTATGTACTATTATCAATGTTCTGAGCACGACATAACTCCTTTAACACATGTGCCCCCTGGATACTATGTGATATCGAGCCAAAGACTTTGTACAGAAGTTAACAAGATAGTTATTAATTTGGAGATTGTTTCGTCTTTATTGCTGTTGTTTTAATCTGATCATTTGTCGATCAAGGTATTTCTCAGAGAGTGATAATTAGAAAAAAACGAAGCTACAGAAGCTATAGAAACTTAATATTCAAAGAAGTAAGAAACCTAAACTATAAGACAGCATAAAGGGCTCGCCGGCCTCAAAACGATATCTCCAAAATTCGTGTGAAAAGATTTCCGTATGTAGTTATTATTGTTCCGATGTATTTATTTTTGGTAGCCATTTATTATTCAGAGAAGAAACAGAAAAAGTACCATCTTTTGGTTAATTGCAAGGGATCCTGAAGTTACTGTACTCGTCGAACTCGACAAAGAGTTCGCCGTGCAACCTAACCCATGAATCAGCTCGCTGAGTTTCTCGCCAGATCTTCTCAGCGGGTCGCAATTCCGATCCGGTAGTAGATTCATTCGCGAAGCAGCTGCTCTTGAGCTGTTAGGTCTCCTTTGGAGGCGCTCGGGTAGCTGTTAGCAAATCCCACCCCTCCTGGCTCTGAGCCTTTGCTCGCCCACCTGTCCTGGTGAAACTGGAAAGGCCTCCAGGCCAACAGTAATCCTTCATTCATAAAAAAAAAAAACGAATAATAACGTTGTCGGGTCAGCTAGCTAAAATATAGAGAAAAATATACGCACGCAAGAAAAAACACATTTCCTACATATGTATTACTCGGAATAAGATTTCCGAGTGACACATCAAACCATTACTATGTTTCGAGAATGTTCCCGTTATATCAAATGCAATAACGTTTCCGGGTCTCCGTGTGCCAGTGACAGCCTTATAATATAGTTGACTTAATTACGTTTCTTACTGAGACTAAATAGTATTAGTGGTCTAACGTTTGTACGTCGGGTGTGATGTAAAATGAAATATAAAAAGGATCGTTTTCGTTTTAGTGACTTTGTTGCAAATTGATTTAATACAAAACTGACTTTTTGGCGGGAACGCGAGGAGTGAAGTTGTGTGATTTGTTTTATTTTGTCTATTTAGTGTTTCTTCAGGTTTAAATGTGTATAGCGGTGGTTTATTAACTGTTTAATATCTGTGAAAGTGCACAAATGTGGGAAAATGAAACAAAGCAGCTGGACGTAACTTCTCGGGATCCTCCAAAAAGTCCACTGAAAAAATCTTAGTAAATTACCACCATTTTACTGAGATTATATTTCATCCTATATCATCTCATTTAATTTCATTCCAGTTGATTAATGTCTCAAATTAATCATCTTCATTTCATTTAACTCCTTATTATAATTTTTCATAAAAATATGAATATAAATTAAAATAAGGCATGACTTAAAGGTCTTAGTTACCAGGACATAAAATCCCTTAAAATAATACAAAACTATGTATCGAAACTATACAGCTTACTAACCTATCTCGTAAACTTCAGCGAATTTCGAGATTTATCAAATAATTTTGCAGATCTTCACTATATTTTCTCAATTGATCGTTAAAAAAATGCATTCTCCTTCTATTTTACGAGGACGTATATAAATATAAGTGCTATTAAATTTTATTTATATGATTCACACATTTCATTGACTATTCTGAAATAGACACAAGCCACTGAGTTTCTCGCCGGATCTCCACAGTGGGTCGCGATTCCAATCCGGTTGTAGGTTCTTTGAAGCACTGGTCTTACTAGGGCCAGTGTTAGCAAACTCTCTTAGCTCACGAGGTAGGGAAGAGAGCTGGTAGTGAAAAAAAAAACACTTTTCTGATATTAATCAAAATTCAAAATTTAAAATGTATATGTCTTGTTGACACTAAGTTGGGAAGTTTCACCGTAATACCTAGAAGCACTTTGCTTGTAACTTAGAACTTATGTTCTGCTTATTCATTTAATTCAGTTGTACCAATTGTACTTTATTTATAGGTTGCCTTAACGTTGATGTAATATTTAAATTAAGAATTAGAATTATCGTTTAACGATATCAAAACTACGTTTGGTATGATTAGGAAAATTTTAAATAGATTTTCTTATTTTGAAATGTTGTGACCATCTGAAAATGCCACATTATTATTTGCCACATTATTAAAATGCCATATTTAAAGCAATAGTGATAGGCGTGGTTGTAAGCCGTAATGTATTAATGTGTCGTGCTCCACAATTGATATTGCTTTATAGGAATTAAGATAGATGGTAACCAAATAAGCACATAATATAATAATCGAGAAAATCAAATACAATTCGAATTTTGATATATAATGTACATAAATTAATGACATTTGACATTGACATAATTAATAGATGTCATATTGACATATCGATTGCTGTTCCAGTGGCGAGTCCGCCGGGAGGCGCGGGCGCACCGCGGGAGGAGGCGCCACGTCCTCCGCCGCTCCCCACGCCCCGCAACGGCACCCCTCCCAGTAAGCACGGCCCTAATAACTTGGTGGCTTTCCAGATGCACATTTTTTTCTTATCTAATCAAATAATTTACTATTTTCCTGAAGATAATCTGTGACTTAAGAGATCATATAAAACAATTATTTACAAAATAATAAGACGTATTTATACTAATTTCAAATGGACCAAACAATCCAAAATATTTTGTTTTTATATCAATAATGATTGAAGGAATTCGTTTGCTTTATTCGAAATCCGGTGCTCGAAAATACGAATATTCATTTTGATTGAAATGTGACTTCCGGACAGCCGCCATGACAGTTCGTGCACGTTTTTTTTTAAATCAAAGTTGGTTTCGTGAATTCGGCCATGCATCCCTCACGCTTTTGATTTATAGAATTATTCAATAATTTGAACCTTTTTTTTCTTTCTTTTTAGTGAATTTCCTTTTGTAGTTATTATCGTTCTAGAAAACTTTTTTGGAATGACATTTCAGCGCCACCTTGTTTTATCTATTTATATAATAGACCTACACAAACACGATTTTCATTTATTAGTTAGGAAAAGTATTGTTTATAATTTACTATTTTTAAAATCATAATATTTTGTGTATTCTGAAGAATTTTGTTTAAATAATTAAAATATGAGGAAAATAACTTTTCTAAAATTAGAGAATTGGATTTATCTGCAAGTACATATTTATAAGAGAAACAACTTTGGTATTAATAGAAAGAAAAAAAGACGTTGAGAAATAAACATAAACATAAAAAGGCCTTGGTGTTGCTGACTTTGAAATTTGAATGAATGATTCGAATTTTCAGGCCACTGAACCCAAATTACATTACCTACTTTTGGGCGACTGATTTTATTCACTTACCTCACAGATACAATGAAATAAATACAAAAATAATCTAGGGAAAATAATATAATAATAAAAATAATTCGACTATAATCAATTGGAATTGTAAGTTTGTACACTATTATGATTGTATTTTATACTTCTATAATCACAAATTTCGCCAAGACTACACTATAAAAAATCTTAATAAAGACAGACAATATTTAATCTATTTTCAATTTGACAACAGACGTCAAGGACAAAAGTTTGACAATAAATAGTATTCATGCGTGTGTGCGTCAAATACATGGTATGCAGTGTGTGTAATGTTTTCTTTATTGATTTAAGGTATCTTTTATGCATTATTTAAAAAAATATATTAGCATTGTGCACTTCTTCTTTATATTCTCTATAAGTGTGGAAAATTTCATACTCCCCCGTCCGCGCAATTTTCGTAAAAAGGGATACAAAATTTTTGCTTCACGTATATATAGATAATTTTCAGACTAAGTGAGGGTGTGAGACTTCTGAGTCTTTCGTTGTAAATTTTATTTTATTATATCATGGATATGTGTGTGTGACCTTCTAGCAGTTTTGTATGACACAAGCATGGAGCATGCATTCATAATCACAACCTTAGATATGTAGTCTTTTTTTTTTAATATTTTTGTTTACACTTTTTTTTTCTCTTTAAAAATTACACGTTTCAATTATGGTTATAAATGAAAATCTCCAAAAACCTTTTTTTTTGGCTGATAAAGAACATAACCAAAACTGCTATAATTATTTTCAGTGTAGGGTCAATTAACGAATTTGATTTTTTTTTAAATCTCTTCCTAGTGGCACAGGCTTCGCTATCCACTGAACAACAGTGTTGTGGTAATGAGTTCGGTATCGCCTCCTAAAGTTAAAAATATATATAAACATATTTTATTCTGTACTTATCTATAGTGTTTACCGATTTAAAGATCTGCTTGTAAATAAGCACTGCTCTTGCTTGGGCCTGTGTTAGCAACACACCCGGTTTGAGCTCCGTGAGCTCATCCACACGTCAAGGAGAATATGGCCTCTCAAGGCTATCAGCATAAGTAGAAAAAAAAAAGTAAATGTATTACATANAAAAATATATATAAACATATTTTATTCTGTACTTATCTATAGTGTTTACCGATTTAAAGATCTGCTTGTAAATAAGCACTGCTCTTGCTTGGGCCTGTGTTAGCAACACACCCGGTTTGAGCTCCGTGAGCTCATCCACACGTCAAGGAGAATATGGCCTCTCAAGGCTATCAGCATAAGTAGAAAAAAAAAAGTAAATGTATTACATAGAAGTTTTTAGTATTTCACTCATACTTTGTCCCTAGCATAGTTCAATACACAAAGCTACACAATGTATCATTTTACAATACCTATAAATGGAACGATATCGTAAAAATAAGTCGTCAAAAACGTTGGTACCTACGCGTCGTGAAGTGCGTTATAAATTATTTATATTTGAGCGAAAAATAAAAACGATCTTTGTGAAATTATCGATAATATTTTCGCTGTAGTGTTTTTTATTGCGTGCGCCGAGATTCGATTCCCATATTCGGCAAACATTCGTGTGACGAACAGGTTTGTTTGCTTTTTGTCTCCATGTTTATTGTCTATTTATATATATACCTATTTAAATGTATATAAGTGTGTATGTCAGTCTCTGGTACCTATAACACAGGGAGTCCTAATTAAGGGCAGGATGACCGTGCACAATTTGTTAGCAGTTTTTTTTTAACCTTCTCGTAAGAAACATTGCTAATTGACATATACAACTCTGGAGTTGTAGATGAAAATGGAAAAAAAATCTTATCGTATACATTTTGTCATTTAATATTCGTATAAAATTTTGTATAACGCAATTAAAGCTACTTTTACGATTTATTCTCGCGTCAAAACTAAAGAAGACCACAATTATTAAAATTCATTTTTGTTTATTCCATTATTAACTTTTAATTATTTATATACTTATGAATAAAAAGTATAATACTTTTACGGATTAATTTCGTGTTTTTTTTTTCTGTCTTGTTTATGTGATTACCGACCTAAAATCAGTGATAACGAAATTTTTTAAATATTCGAATCATCGCAAATAATTTAATGACAATAAAAAATGTAAGACCAAACCGTAAAAGTGATTTTAATTACTATAAGCGTATCGTGTTTGTTATACACTCACACTCATTTGTAAGCAATTAGACATCGGTGCAATGAAAATGCAATGCCATTAGCAATGATAGTATTTACTAATAGTAGCCATGTCTTCTGATAGCCATATTTACATTACAGTACACTTGATTCCGTTTTGTTAGGAACGTATTTTTTTTGATTAATTCAAATTCTATAGTAATAGTGTTATTATTAAATTACTAGCGGCCCGGTCCAGCTCCGCTCGGGTCTTTAACAAAAATTTCAAGGACATTTGAGGTTGTTTTATTTTTTAAATAAAAAAAATATAATAGTTATAAAAGTTTGATTGTCGCGACACTTTTTGCAGATAATAATGCGTTCTACAAAGTCCTAGTACATTATTTTATTCTATCATCAATAGTTTTTGCAGGACACGCGATGTAAAGAATATTTTAGGTATTTTTCTTACACCTTGGGTTATTATTGGAGTTTAGTAAGGATCTCTATTTTTTTTTCAAAAAAGATTATAGCCTATGTCACTCGGGAATAGTGTAGCTTCCAAACAGTGAAATAATTTTTCAAATCGGTTCAGTAGTTTCGGAGCCTATTTAATACAAACAAACAAACAAATCTTTCCTCTTTATAATATTATTATAAATAAATATAAATATAGATTAGGCGATTCTACCCCTTATTGCTTCTTAGTCTTTCAAATGTTCCGTAATAGGTAATAATAGGTAATAAGGCCTTTTTAGATCCTTTTAAGAGGTACAGAAGTCATCTTCTGAGCACTTGTCTGGTGAAGTCATCTGAAATAATCTTTATAGCAAATTTTTAACAGACTGTTAAGTGCCAAACCAATTTAGATATTTTTGAAGAACACGATCAAAAGGTCCGTCGTATGGTGAGCGTTAATAGTCGCTCATGGACAACAGCGAAGCCAGGGGCACGACCAAGCTCGTCCAACAAGCAGTTTCCTTTGACAGACAGAATAGATTCAATCTGAAAAAATTAGAAACTGTAACACATAAAGTAATCTTAAGGTATCAGTGATTAAGTTCTAGTTTGGACCACTAATTCAACAATATTTGATGTAAGTACCTATTAGATTCAATATATAGTCATTATGTTTTGTATAAGAAAATTCCAAACGGAATGTTTCAAAAACAAAATTGTTCCACTGCCGCTTTACTTCGGGGTGACAGTTCGGAATTTATCGCCGTCAGATGCTAAGCTTTCTTAAGTGTGGGTCCCGTGAAAAGCTTCTTGGAAATAGGTACATGCGTCTAAAATATTTTTATCGAGCTTCAAGCTTGGATTCAACTTAATTTACATTCACATTTTATTACCTGCTATACGGAAAACTGGGATTTGAACAATTATCTTGACTTCAAAGAACAGCCTTAGTTCTTCGTAGCGAATCTGAAAAAAATATCATATCTCTGTTGAGTTGTAAAGTCATAAAAACTGGTCACATTTTGTTTTATTACGAAAGCAATAAACGCTTAGACACGATGGGTGACCTATATGGAGCTCGTATTACTAAGACGTGGCTAGCCAGCCGTTAGCAAGAAACGACTCCTGTTATATTGCAACTAATAAGTTTTAAACCAATAAAACTTGGCCTTAGCCGAGAGCAATTTTCTTTAAAGAATCATAAATAAATACTTATTGTATACACCATTATTTTATAACTAGTACAAAAATTTTAAGGAAATATTAGGGAAGACATTATTATCATATATGTGACGGAAAAATCTCATAATACCTTTAAATAGCAAAGTTATTATCATTTGTTTATTGTAAAAAATCTCACTGAAATCATGGACATATTACTTTACAATCCATTCATTAGTTCATTGAACTTCATTGATGGTATTCCATCCTACTCATTCGCATTCGTACTGTCGCACTTGTGACGTAGATGGCCTTAGACAATAAAATGAAACAAAAGAACATGTGATGTAGTTACCTACTTTATTTAATTTTCTAAATTCTAACCTCTCTGTCATATTCATCCAGGCTTAGGACCGGCAAAATTACCTTTTTACAATTAATTAAATACGTATGTGATTAGAAAACAATAAACAAATATTACAATAAAATAAGGTATTCTGTACTAAAAGAAAAGAGAAATTTTGGCATATTTATGAAGTTAGAATCAGGTGCTATTTACAATAATTATTTACATAGGTATTATTTACTAAACTTACAAGTATTTCAATTGTCCTTCGAAATGTCCGCCACTATTGTTAATACACAGACGGGCTCGTTTCATTAAATTGTTTTTAACGAGAGAAGTACGCTTCTCTGTCTTTTCACTTCGTGAATAGCGTCCAATATGCGCTGTTTTAATCGTTCGAGCCTAATTCGCTCGCTTCTGTGCACACGTCTCTTAATTTCACTCCACAAAAAGAAGTCCATGGGCGTTAATTCTTGAGATTTCCTGTAGTGATATGGATGTAATCCAGCCTTATTAATAATCTTCCAGGCACAGGACTGGCTGATGTTAAACCGTCGATCAGCGACATTTGTACTCCGCCGGGGATCCTCTTCAAAATACGCTAGTACATCGTCGTACAGATTTTGTGACAACGCCGGTCTTCCTCGTTCTTGACGTACGTAGGTGACCGTGCGTGGAATGAACCGTGATCTAGTAAACGCTGGTAAGCATTTACCACGGTTCGCACATTTGGCTGTCGAGCGTTTGGGTGTCTTCCCTGTACATACGTACAGCTGCACTCGCGTTTTCTCCACTCAAAAAGTACGCACGAAGCATAGCTACATACTCCCGTGATGTGAACTGATAAGCCATCGCGTCAGGGAAAACTTAAACAAACAACTGTTGCAACGAAAAAAAGCATGCGCACACTTCCGATAACAATTTAGCACTGTTTTTTGTCGTTGTTGCGTCGGGGCGCGGCGCGGGCGCAGAGGGACAAGGGGTGGTTGGTGGGCTTCGACTTGAGTTTCCCGGAATTTATCAATGGAGCAGCGCCCCGTAGGTACCCAAACCCCGCCGCACGTACCTACTATCGGTCATTGATTGATTTTTTTTATAATTATTTAGCATTTACCAGTTATTACGTATTTTTGTGGACAGTTTTGAGACTTAGTGTTTTTTATTTTTTAACTACACAAATATGATTAGTTAAAGATACTTAGAGCCCAGTTAAATTTTTTGTACTAATTAAAAAATAGGGGTGTATATTTCAAGCTCCTCAACTATCCTCAACTATCTCCTGACTGACTGATTTTTAATTGCATTATATCGCACGTAATGCATCACTTACTACTTAAATCGAAACTTCTTCTTCTTCTTTTTCTCCACTTTATCCCACTGGGTGGGGTCGACACAGCAAATTTTTCTCTTTCATTATCTTCTATCAACCGTCATCTCAACACTCACTCTTCTCTCTCTCATATCGTCATTCACACACTTCATCCATGTCTTCTTTGGTCGACCTCTTCCCTCTCTACCTTGCACTACCATTTCCATACATCTCCTAATCACATGCATATTCTCTTTACGCATCACATGTCCACACCACGCTAACCGTCCGCTCTTTAATTTGTTGATTACCGGGGCTACTTTCACACTTCCTCTGATATATTCATTCTTTATCTTGTCTATCGGTGTCTATTTTTAGTAAATAATCTCAAGTTCTACCCGTGAGCTTACCTGCCCGTCCACGGGTAGCTAGAATAGCCCTTAAGCTGCCAGCAAATGGGTTGGGGGAAAAACATCACCAATACGCCGTTAAAACATGCCAAGTTACTATAACTTGCTTTACAATCGACGACTTTAATTGAAACCCATTAATGCATAAAAATCCTTGTCTATAACCAGCAATGGTTGCGAAAACCATATTTATAAATGTTTATTGCAACCGCAAAATAACTCGTTTACGTCGAAAATTGCTTATTTTCCTTCGTGCTACATTCCGATGAGAGGGTATACAAACCCTTTTGGATTGGCACATAAAGTAAATATGGAACGATACCAAGATACGTTGAATAGTTGATTTAACTTTAACACGAAAGGTCAAAGAGAATATTTTATACAAATATCATGACATAAATGTTAATATTGTGTATATTACACGGTTAATAATGTAAAGTTTTGTGTTTTTTTTAATTCATAAAAATATATGTAAAATATTTTTGGTTGTTTTTTTTTGTTTGATTCTCTTTTGTGTTTACTTGTCGTTTTGATGATTCAGTTTAACCTTTGTACATTTGCAGTTGATAGTTGAGGTAAGGTTTTGTTATGACGTCACCAGAGTACGAGAGGTAGCGCGTTAGCAATTTAAAGATATCTCCCAGAATGTCTTGCGATAGTATCTACAAAGGGTCGGTCGGTTTTCACCATTTATTTATAAAATAATACAAGTTTATTCTTTAATTTAAGTATGTATATTACAATTACATTAAAACGACATTCTAGTATTTTCTTATTCCAAAAAAATCCTTAAATCCGTGTTTAGATGTAGAGTATTATTAAAATTAAATGTAATATTAAATTATTAAAATACGAAAATTGCCAAAATGTATGGTCAATTAGTATGACCGAAAGAACATGCTTATTAATCATTGGATATTCAAATTCAAATTCAAATTCAAAATCATTTATTTCAACTTAGATGTCAGTATGACACACTTGTTGAATGTCAAAATACAAATAACAATGTTAACTCTACCACCGGTTCCAAAAAAAGCCACAGTCCTGAGAAGAACCGGCGAAACAAACTCAGCGGGCTTTTTTTTTTTTTTGTTTTTTCTCAAATATTTTCTTTTTTTTAAATAAATAGAAATATTCACAATAAAAGAAAAAACAAGTCAAAAAAATACAATTAAAAAAATAATAATAATAATGAAAAATGAAAAGGCCAGGAGCGAGCGCCTCATTCCCACGTAGTGCCATCTAGTAAATAATCCTTAACTTTATAATATGCCTTGTTGCACAAACGTTCCTTAACAGTTTTCTTAAATCTATGAACAGGTAGTAGTTGAACGTTTAGTGGGATCTTGTTGAAAAGCTGTACACCCAGCCCCCTAAAAGAGTTGCTTATTTTCTTAATTCGAGCCGCCGGCAATATATATATATATAATATAATTAATACTATTTCATATCGCATTTTTTTATTGTCATAATATTATTTTCAAGAATTCTAATACATAATGACAAGACAAAGGCATCAGTGGGCAGCGACTTGCCTCTGCCACTGGCATTACTGACGTTCTCATGGACTACTTATCATCATGTTGGCCGTAAGCACGACTGCCAGCAAATGCAATAAAAAAAAAAGATTACAACCGTAAAAGTGATTTAAAAAAAATATATTTCAATATTTAGAACCTGTTTAATTCCATCATTATGATGTGAATTGTTTAATGCAATAAAGGCGATTTTAAAACGGCTTTATTGTCCTGTATAATCAGTCAGCCCTTCGAACTTGTTGCTTAGTAACGAAATCGAAACAAAACCCACACTAAGCTATCGCTGTTAATTATTGAACTTAATTGTAATTACCGATGACTTATTACTGTATTTTCAAGCACCTTGCGAGGAAGGGCTCGACAAGCGAATTAACCCATAGACACAGCCCACTGAGTTTCTCGCCGGATCTTCTCAGTGGGTCGCGCTTCCGATCCGGTGGTAGATTCTGCGAAGCACTGCTCTTGCTAGGGTCAGTGTTAGCAACACTCCGGCTTGAGCCCCGTGAGCTCACCTACACACGTTAGGATGAAGCTGAAAAAGCCTCTCAAGGCTATCAGCATAGGAAGAAAAAAAAACTGTATTTATATTTTGACTGGTTTAACGAGTAGCCTTTTTTATTTTTAAAATAGGTGAAAAAACTCACGGCCCACCTGGTGTTAAGTAATCACCGGAGCCCATAGACATCAAACACGTCAATTTCGCCGCCCATCTTGAGACATTAGTTCTAAATCTGAATTTTTACATATAACAACTGCCACACTCTTCAATCCGAAACGCTATACTGTTTCACGGCAGAAATGGGCAGGTTGGTAGTTTCTTTTGATACATTATAACATTTCACGTAATAACTTTCAATTTTACTCTGGTTTACCCGGTTTATTATTTAACCATCTCTCAACTCTGAATCAATTATCAAACAATTTTTCAATAAAATTTACGCTTCTTCTAAGTCTCAATAGCTTGGACCTGTTGATAAAATTATCGAGTACTTCCAACGATTTTCCAATTCAGATTACAGATAAGCCGCACACAGACATCAAGACGTCTGAACTATTAAATTCGAATGAAAGCAGACTGTAACACACTTGTCACGTGCAACGCTATCAAACGCAGGCCATGCTACATTAATTTGCAATTCCCAGTACGGGAGAAAAGGACTGCAGGTGGCGGGAATGTGCCAGACCAACCCAACATGGCTCTACACTCAACGTTCGCAGCGCAATTTACATGCGACACTAACGCATTACGTATTTTCCTAACGTGGGTTAGGGAGCATAGCATTTAGACCGCGCTTGTGAATTCATTGCACGCTGCTCAGCATATCGACTTAACTCGTCGCGTACAGGTACCACTTTAGGAAAACTTTAATGGTGCAAGTTACGATTACGCTAGTTCACAATTGTAAAGTCAAAGACGATGCAACTCGGGAGGAATATCGAGGGATATTTTACCGCAGAATTCAAAATAATAACACCGCCTTATTATCCTAAGCCTTCCGTTCATCTGCAATGAAAGCTCATTGGAACGATGAATGGTTCAAGGAAGAGTAGACGGTCAACGGTCTCGGTGCTGATCACCCACAAGACTTGATTAAGTCATCCACTAAGTGTTCCCTTACTGAATGTACACGTACCGCCACAAATAGAGAGAGATGGAGAAGTCTCTCAAAAGCCGCAACCAAGCAATAAGACATATATAGCCACCACCACTCCACCAGGAGTGTACGACTGAGAAGAAGAAAAATTATCCTAAAAGTTATCATCGCAATACAGCATGTACTTTTAAAATTAGTACATACATAATATAATAAGTTTCTCTAGAACTAGAAGAAATTTGTCTGCATAGGGAAAACTCAGCGCTATAAGATCACAAAGCGCAGTCATATTGCTTTGCATGTGACTATCTTCAATATGAGTTCTTTGGACACATTACTCGAAAATAGGATCATAACCTCGAAGCTGATGGTTACGTGCAAGACAGAGGCCAAACGCCCCATAGAACACAGTCCCTCGAGATGGTCAACATGGCCAAGGATCCGTAGCATATGAAGGGAAATTATGCATGAGAGAATGATGCAGAGGGGGACGTCAGGACCTTCAGTAATGAGGAAAGCAACGCAAGGAGATCTTCAATATAGGATATATTTAATCGGCTTCGTATGTGCCATATTATCCATTTTAATTACAAGCCGTCTGGTTTGTAGGATATTAAAAACAATCCTTCACTTTTATTATCCAATGAAATAACAGCTAATACTTAGCTCCTCCTCGGGTTTTATGTTAGACAGTGTCAGTAACGTAGAGCCGTATAACGGTTAGCGCCTCATGGATGGTGCACTAACTTGTCCGGATAAATTAGAAATTAAATTACGCGCCATTATAAAAATACTGTAATATTTTTTTTCTTCGATTAAGCGGCGACTGTTTTCGGAAATAAACGGAAAGGGTTTAAAAAAAATTGTGCGCGTGCAACGTGGTGTACGTGAGAGAAGTGAAATTTCTTTTGCGGTGTGTAGTATTGTGGTTTTCTTTATTTTTCATCCTTAAATCAAATTTCTCTTATAATAAGGTATGTGTAAGAGAAACGACCTAGCTCGCTTTGTCCTTTTCCTCTCTCCACGGTCGAATGGTTCGCGAGACGCTCTGTCTATTTTCTCACTCTCGCTCTTCCTAAATTACATCTTTTCTCTCTAGCTGTAACGAATCTGTCGCGAGTTAAATTTTACTCTCAACACGCCTAAAGAAGTTTCACTTCAAAAAATCTGCTTTTTAGGTACTTAAATTGAAAAGAATTTTGATTGTTCCTAAAGAAAAAAATCTGTTACAATTGAATTTAGAATTCGGCAGTTTATGTATTATTTAATTTGGGGATGTTTCTGTTTCATTTATTTTATGCGATTCGCTGAGACTAGCCCTTCCGTGCGTCTTGTAAGTGAAAGTTTTATGTCACACGCAAACGAGCTAGTAATTAGCAGCAACTGACCTCCATACCACAATCAATTTCAATAGGCATTGCTTAGACGCTGCTTCCATAATTTCTCGTTAATGTACTTCGTGTGAGCTGATCAGTGCATATACAGTAATAACAATGCATTAATCTACACGATCTTAGCTATTAGGTTTGGTTAACGTCGTGTAAGGCCAGGTTGGTCGGAAATTTGCTAAATTAGACCAGTGGAATGGGTTTTCTGCTACACATTTAATTAAGGATATTGACAATTTTCGCCACATACGTACCAAACTAAAAACTGATTTTCTTTTGACCTTTCATCGGTATCGGCAGAGCACACTCTCAAACACTCATACGTAATTACAAATAGCGAAACGTGAAAATTCTAGGGATAAATCAAAATTAAAATCGCGTATTGTGCTTCATTTCGAATATCTTTTTTACAAATCATGAGTTTATATCGCTTACTAGATAAGTCGGTGCGGTAGGCAACGGCTTGGCTCTGCCCTTGGCATTGCTGAAGTCCATGGGCGACGGTAACCACACACCATCAGGTGGGCCGTATGCTCGTCTGCCTACAAGGGCAATAAAAAAAAAGAAAAAAATAATACAAAAAGACACATTGAATTCGAAGTTATACCGTGCTATTGACCGACCGTTTTCCTTCAAAGATAGGCGAAGTTACTACCTACATGATCATCATCAGTAACGTTGTCATTGACAATGTTAGTGTGGTCGCTATTTTACTTTTTCAAACTACATCAGAAGAAAGGCAAGGTTCAGTCGTTTCAATTTTATGAAAAATTGTGACGTTAATTTTACTTTGATCAATTAATGTTTAAGTTGCGAGAATGTCACCTACAAACCGTTTGCTTTTAAAGAAAAACCATTATGATATATCTGGATTTCCAGCATTGAACACAAACAACCTCTGTCAAAAACACCGGCGCGCCATGAAGGATTTTTCATTGCAAAAAATGCAACGAATATTTAAATTCCCCTTCAAACGCTTTTACTGAATCAGGGTTATTTCATTTCAGCCTATTCAAAGGCAAATCCAATGGCTCCAGCGATAAAGGGGTACCGTTAATTCAGTTCAGATTCAAATGTAGTAGGCGTACTCTAGTTTTTTTTTTTTTAAATATTAAACGTGATATTATACAGTCGACTTTCTTCATGCAGAAACATACATATTTGTGTAAGGAAAATTTTGAAAAAGGCAATGTCGATTTTTCGCCTATCAATTAATTTGTGACAGTTCATTTGTTAGTTGTAATTAATTTGTGGCAGTTCATTTGTAAGTTGTAATTAATTTGTGCCAGTTCATTTGTAAGTTGTAATTAATTTGTGACAGTTCATTTGTAAGAAAAGTTCGCGAAACTGGAATTCTTAAAACTATAAAATGCCATTGGCTACCCAATCGAACTATTTGTTTTGAGTTTTTTTCTTAAAATAATTAGCATTATCTGCCAATAGCAATAGCATTGTAATACGTCGGTTAAATAAGGGCTGCATACCTTAGTGTCCTTCTGCATTACTGATGAATCTTGTTGTTAAGGGTCGGATCTGGCACTCCAAGCACCGGTCACAGTTTTCGTCAAACTCGTCGAATGCGGCGACTACAATTGAAAACATTTCCTTTTTTTTAACATACGCATATTATTATCTTAATTGATACTAGATTCAAAATAAACAGACCCATATTATAATTTTTTTGGAAATTCGATAGTTTTCATTCATGAATTTGGTTTGAATTTCGTTTTATTCTAAACAGACGTAAGCGCCAAATGACGTCACGTTTACGATACACAACGCTGTCGTCAACTTTGCTTTGTAAAAAAAAATACTTGACAGTGATCTATCACTCTAGTTCGACATGAAACCTGCACAACGCACTGAGTTTCTCACCGGATCTTCTCAGTGATTCAGGATTCCGATGCGGTGGCTGATTCAAAGAAGGACTGCTCTTGCTACGGCAAGTGTTAGCAAGTTCTCTAAGTGGTGATATAGTCGTGACCTTATTTTATATAAATACAAACGCAACTACAAACAACTTCGTATTCAATATTGAGGAACAGCTTAAATACGATTGGAAGTTTGCGCTCTTGCCTAAACTTTGCCTTGGTATAAAGTGGAAAATCGAAAATAATATTTCATGATGCCTGAAGTAATACAAATTGGAGTGAATTTTATGTTCGTGTCAATCAGCCTTTCCCAAAGTGGGCGATATCGCCCCCTTGTGGGCGCTCTAGGCCTAAAGGAGGGCAGTAAGAGACCCAGAAAATAATGGGGGCGTTGCGTAGAGGCTTGGGAGGCGATTTGTAATTTCATCTAGGAGGACTTTTAGACACCGACTGAGCTCTTGCTATAGTGATTTTTAAGTAGGCGAAAAAATGGAGGCGTTAAAAAGTAATTTATTGCCAAAGTGGGCAGTACATAAAATAAGTTTGAGAACCCCTGGTGTAAATCAATTTTAAAATAATTTGGTTATAAAACAAATAATCCAGTCATATAAACGTCGTTCTTTTATTTATTATTTTGACAACAAATCTCTTGTTTTCCCAAAAAAAATAGGCCGCTGTTTTTAAAAGTACAAATTTCCTTTCTTTTTCTTTCCTTTCTTTTTTATTTCTGAAACAACAGAATTTTTGTAATTCCATTCGTGTACCATATACACTAGTGTCCATTTTCTTCTTTACCTGCAATAATATGTTTTTGCACTTTTATAATTTCGCTCATTCTTGTAAATCATAAACAATACGCTACGTCCGTCTCGAGGTAAGACAACGCCTTAACGTATTCTATTTGTCCACAGAGCAAGGCGCGCTGACAATCGTCCGCCGTTCTTCAAGCCGGAGTAAGACCGAGAGCTGCTCCACTCCTACTGACGAACAACTCGACCAGCTCGATCTAGAAACTGAACACTTGCCCGCCGTCGACACGCCCGACGCTTGCGATAAGGCCGCACTGAGGTGATTGTTTTAAATATATAAAACTAGTCAAACGCCGCAGCTTTGATGGCCGATCTTCGACTTGAAGTCGTCGTGGCCTAAAGGATAAGACGTCCGGTGCACTCGTATCTAGCGATGCACCGGTGTTCGAATCCCGCAGGCGGGTACCAATTTTTCTAAATACGTATTTTCACGATCGACTTCCACGGTGAAGGAATAACATCGTGTAATAAAAATGAAACCCGCAAAAATATCATTTGCGTAATTACTGGTGATATGACCTCTTGTGAGTCCGCACGGGTAGGTACCACCGCCCTGCCTACTTCTGCCGTGAAGCAGTAATGCGTTTCGGTTGGAAGGGTGGGGCAGCCGTTGTAACTATACTGAGATCTTAGAACTTATATCTCAAGGTGGGTGGCGCATTTACGTTGTAGATGTCTATGGGCTCCAGTAACCACTTAACACCAGGTGGGCTGTGAGCTCGTCCACCCATGTAAGAAAAAAAAAGCCTCGATATAAAAGTTTTTTATATAAAAAGACAACCAATGTTTACAAACAACATTATGATTGCGCTTAATGAATTCCTAACATTTTTATTATTTTCTTATTCACTTACGTCTGATAAATCCGAGTACAACAACCGTTTTTTACTACAAATCTTACGACAAAAGCTAAGAAATTTCGGCTCGTGTTTGTTTAGGATCCACGGAATTCTGTAAGCCGTTTATACTAATATCAAATATTATATCACATGTTCGGAAGTGTAAGGTCTGCTTGCGTATTGCCTGTGTATTCTTGCAAATAAAAATACTTAGTAAGTGGCTATAGACGAAACTAATAGGGACCAGAAACATTATCATCGGTTAATTTCACTCAAGAAAACCGTAAAAGGCACAGCTGCTTCTTCTTCTTGCTTCGGTTTCCTCAACACTGAGGGTCATGACTACCTCCTCGCAACAAGAGTTTATTGCAGACCATTCCACGCCATTTGCCTTTATCTGCTAAGAACCATTATATGTAGAAAATCTCATTTGAAGGACATATTTGACTGTACTTACACCGAAGAGTGGAGATTTCAGACTTTTTTTTTTCATAATTTTAATTTCATAGTTGAGGGAACGAACTCAAAACCCATCTGGTTTTGAGTGGTTACCGAAGCTCAAATACTAATCTAATACCGCTATCTACCGTAAGACATGAGTTTTTTTATAACGAAGTTCCTTATGGGACGATGCGGAAGGGAAAAAACGTCAGTAACGTAAGATTTTTATTAGTAATGCACACAGTGTACGACTTAACTTTGTAATAACGTACAAAAAATAACATATTTTTTTATCATTCATTGACCACGATCTCGGAGCGTTCATTTGCGCAATACACTAACTCTTATGGAAACAACCGTGAATGAAGTGTACCACAATAAGTTCGCACGTTACCGAATGACCATGGGTTGTTGCGAAACCTCCAGTTTTGTTTTCTTTATACCTCGAATAGAATTTAAAATATTTTTATAATAAGGAACTTCGTTCCTATCCGGTGTCCCACGACACCACACTTTTTTTTTTATTACTTAGATCAGTGTACGAGCTCACAGCCAACTGGTGTTAAATGGTTACCAGAGCCCGTAGACATCAACAACGTAAACGCCGGCACCCATCTTGAGACATGAGTCCTAAGTCTCAGTTTTATAGTACAAAAGTTTTACGCCACCCTTCAAACCGAAAGACATTACTGCTTCACGGCAGAAATAGATGGTGGTATCTACATTTACATACTTACATTACACCTCATCAATCTATCATTAAAATTATTAAAATTCTCATTAAAAACGAAATAACCACCGTTCGTTGACATCCACTTAAGACCATTAAAAATTAACACTTTTGAACGATTCTCTCTTTACTCAGAAACGTGAAAGTTACTTGGAAAAAAGAAAATACCCTAAAAATATTTAATTAACAAATTTAATAAGATTCCGAAAACTGATTACGCATTCTTTGAAAAGAATTCAAATTACGTAAAAACGTAATTAATAAAGTTTATATTAGTCGAGTTTTTTTTTTCTTCTTTTCTTTTCGATTTTCAACATCACTTTACTGTAACAATCTAACGACGTTTTTCAAACACCCAACGTCAGCCTTTCTTGGAAACGGTTCGCTTTGTATAAGCCAATAAGAATAAAAAATCTCTTGCGGAATAAATGAGAAAATAAATTTAGAGAGCAACATACAAATATTGAATCCAATTTCCCTGAGAATTTCAAATAAATATTCTGAACGATTATCGATACATTTTTACGAGCCAACATCTACTAGCACAAGTAATAAATAGCCAGTCGGGTTTGAAATTATTACGGGTGTACATAAACATACTACTGTTAAAACTAAGACTTAAACCATTTAACACCAGGCGGGTCATAAGCTCGCCCACCCGCCTAAGCAATAAAAAAATAAAATATAATAAGAAAAAAACTGACAAAGTGTCGTTGGCCACTTTGTGACACGAATGAAAGTCACAACTCAAATTCAAAATCATTTACTTTAAATTTAATATCGTTTTTTTTTTATTGCTTAGATGGGTGGACGTGCTCACAGCCCATCTGGTGTTAAGTGGTTACTGGAGCCCATAGACATCTACAACGTAAATGCGTCACCCACCTTGAGAAGTTCTAAGGTCTCAGTATAGTTACAACGGCTGCCCCACCCTTCAAACCGAAACGCATTACTGCTTCACGGCAGAAATAGGCAGGGCGGTGGTACCTATCCGCGCGCGGACTCACAAGAGGTCCTACCACCAGTAATTACGCAAATTATAATTTTGCGGGTTTCATTTTTATTAAACGATGTTATTCCTTCACCGTGGAAGTCAATCGTGAACATTTGTTGAGTACGTATTTCATTAGAAAAATTGGTACCCGCCTGAGATTCGAACACCGGTGCATCTCTCAACACGAGTGCACCGGACGTCTTATTCTTTAGGCCACGACGACTTCAAAGAACAATTATGGAATGTCGCAAGAAACAAAAACATAGTACAATCTGTATATCTGTAGTAAATTTGTAAGTAAACTTTATTAGTACAATATATATATATACAGTTTAGCCTCTATCCCACAATCCAAACCAGACCGCAAGACTGTTTTGCGACAGCGATTAGCCATTTTAAAAAACACAGTTTTGTGTTTACTACATACCGCTTACCATCAACACTTATATAAAGCTAATTTAACGGTTTTGACTTTGTTAATGAATGTTCTTTTGGTGACTTTTGATGACCTTTCGTTGCGCGTATAATCATAGATTTTTACACACCAATTTGGTTTTGAAAATAAATAAATATCTAAACTACGTTATCGTTGATACAAAATACTATACGCTTCCGAATCTACCAAAGTGTTTATTGACGATACAATAACCAGTACCAATCAAACGTCTAACATACATACATATGTATATTCTACAGCGGTTGTGTACGATCGACTGACTCTGTTACAGTTTCACATCCAATTAATTCAATACTACGAAGAGTTTAGACCCAGCGGTGATTGCACTGAGGATATATGTATACAGTGCAGTAAAATTAGATATTGGTTTTAATTTACATATTAATAAATAATTTACTTACCTTGTAAGATCATATTTAAATCCACGATTTAGCAATTTGATTAAAAATCTATATTGAAGCTATAAGATTCAAAATAATATCGTATCTTAACTTTACCAGCTAATTTTAATAGTAAATGTATTTTTCCTATTCAAATAAACAATTCAAGAGATGTTTGCAGATAAATATCGTTTTCTCAAGACGTTTCCCCCGCGACCGCGTCTAGACGAGAGTTCATGATCTAAATGATAAATTATATTAAAGTACCTATGATATTTTCAGCTTTTCACAACGGTAAAATTTAGGTAAAATTAGAACTTGTATCTCAAGGTGGGTGGCGCACTTACGTTGTGGATGTCTATGGGCTCCAGTAACCACTTAACACCAGGTGGGCTGTGAGCTCGTCCACCCATCTAAGCAATAAAAAATAAAAAAAAAACAGAAAAACATTGAAACCAAAAAAAGCGTAGACGAGATTTATCAACAGCTCTAACAGCCCTTACAAGTCGAAATAGTCCAATTTTCGCTTGCTAAAATCTCTCCGAAGCTCGTGTAAAGCATTTAGGTTTTCAACCCAATTTCGACGAGGGCCGAAAGCTACCCGCACCAATAGAAAGTGTTACCAGCTTAAAGAGAAAAAACGAAAAACTATCGCCTTTTAAAATTAACTAAAGTAATAAGCTAATCCAAAACTAAATAAGATATTTAAAAATTTCCAAACATTCTACATACAGGAAGTACCAAGAAAATATCGTTACTAGTTTATATTTCTTGAAAAATTTACCAGTTTAATTATATATATAAAAGTCTCACTATCCATGATTTTATTGTAATTTGTGGCTTAGCTACTCAAAAAGCAAGCAGCTTGTACACCCTCCTCTCCTCCTCGAATCGTGTTCCTCATGTCTGAGGGTCGTGACCACCACCACCCATGAGCTTCAGTTTTAAGATGTTTTTCCACTTTCCCCTGTCCACGGCGTCATGCAGCGCGCTGTACACTGTACTGTCCAAAGCGGTGCGGATCTGATCGGACCAACGAGTCGGGTTGCGGCCTCTAGATCTGTTGCCTTCAACTTTCCCTGTGATCATAAGTTTTTCCAGGTTATCGCCGTCTTTCCTCGCAATGTGACCAAAATATTCGAGGATCCGCTTCAGACATACAGTAGACAGTCTGATTTTGATGCCCAATTGCTTCAATATCGACACTTGTACACCCACTTAAACAATAACACATACATTATATATTATGTATATTATGTTTCAAAAACTAATTACTAATTTTGCTGCCATGAGAAATCGTCTACAACTATTACTTTGATTCAAAGGCACTTACGACTGACACGAATACACTAGCAATCCCAGTCAAATACTTCACGATTAAAAATTTATTTTCCAAAGATTCCTGCAACTTTCCAATGATTCCTAAATGGCAACACAGCCCAATATCGGATAACTTTTATCCGTTTATACCTAACTACCAATCCGCACAATCATTTTATTTCGGGTCAATTAAATTATGGCTTCGCAAGAATTGAGTTTTTTTCTTTAGAATGGAACGCGACGGGTCTGGGTCACAGCTGAACTATATCTTTTGCATATTTTATTTTAACATATTTTTATTGACTGAAATAAACATGCGACTTAGTGTCCTAATGATATCAAACTGCTACAATAAACCAGATCCATCACAACATGGATGCCGGCACTTATCTTGAACCATAAAATCGACCCACAATTGCATTGGCATCATTTGAATCAGAATGTATAATATAAACACAGGCATGTTTTTTTTACGTTTTATCTGACTTAAATCAAATTTTCTACAACTGTTGACAAATATTTAGGGGTCATTTCTGGTGTAGTTAGTACTTGTAGCTTACGGTTTGTGACGGGCAACTAGTTAAAAAATTGAATCTAAAGTACCTTGATAGAATAAGCATAAAATCTGAATAGCACCACTCTATCTATCTCTTTCCGTGAGGGCGAAAGGTGACTCAAGGGACCCACCAGTGTATAGTCAGCAGCATTTTATAAGCGTAAATAGCCAAACCTACAAGACTAGTTAGCACCATATTGCCTATTTTTGTAGCGAAGCAGCTATGCACTCCTATTTGAGGGGTGGGTTTAATTTGTTTCCTGTCAATTATAAAACAAATTCTAAATACATGAAATGAATCGACCGTATTCCGATCATAGAGCACCCGACTCTAATTTTAAGACATAAATAACACAGCAAAATGTGCTATACAATAACTTAATAATGTATCAAGTTAGGTACTTGGGTAAAATCTGCGTCGAATCTTGCAAATATTCCGAATTTATTACTTGTGTGGTGTTATTTTTTATTATTAAATTAATTCTACTAAAGGTGTTTCGTTTTGTTCACAGATTACGCTATCTATTAAGACAGTTAAACCGAGGTGAAATTTCTGCAGAGACTTTACAAAAGAACCTACAGTATGCTGCAAAAGTGCTTGAAGCTGTCTACATAGATGAGACCAAGTACGTACGATTTAGTCAGTAAGATATTTTATTAAATTAATTAGAAAATTTTAAAGGCTACAAAATTTAAAATTTTACTGTCCGAACCGATTAATATGTCTATCCGATACATATTTTCAAATAATTATAATGGTACACGAAACTCCAGGGCGAATCTATGTATAAAATAAATTGTATTCTCCTTACTTGCCTTAGAATGATTTATGTTTTTATCGGTTCGTAAATTGGCTAAATTATGATAAGCCGCAAAAACTAAGTCGAAAACAATATTAAAATTCGCGAAGCGTTCTCCGTTACAAGAAACTGTTAAGAAATGAAAAAAGCCTCTCACAATTTTTATGTTTCAGATTTGTAGCAGTTTAAGTACTGTTTACGTCGTGACCATAAATTTTACTCTCAAGTCCTTTAATACCATCTATTTCTTTTTCACCGTTGCCCTTTTAAAAGCATTTAGATTGCTTTCAACTAATACTTATTTTGTTGGGTTTCCATTCTTTGTTTCTCGTTTCATTGTGACGGAATGCTGGGGCATTGTAATGCGCGAGGCGAATTTATTGGTACGTGTTGGGTTGCCTTGTGAAAAACAAAAAAAAACTGTAGTTTTTCGGTAATGAAATACTGAACTAGTCATTTAATTAATATCTACGAGCAAATTGCAAATTAAGATGTCGATAAACTGCCCTGATGAAACTGGAAAAGCCTCCTTCAAATGTAGTGTCATTGGATGATTTGCGTAATGTAAACAAGTTATATCAGCGCCTTGAGTTTGGATGTCACGATAAGTCCCGGGAAAAAACAAACGATAAGAATGCAAGGATTATAATGAATTCAAAATTTACCGAATAATTTTTAATTTGAATATAAACGACTGAATTTAAAAACCTTTTGTATCTGGATTATTGTCAATAAATAAAATGTAGGATAGAATGGTTCATGAAGTCATTGCCATTGAGGTGGAGGCACTGCGAGAAAGATATCCAAAAAGTCTAAATACGGCCAACAGAAACTTGAAGTGAATTTCTTTTTGATCTATTTATTTTTACAAATCAAGACAAACAATAAAGTATTATTTTCTCCTTGCTTGTCGACCAAGTTTATTTTCGTTTGTTTAGTTTGGTACTATCGAGCTTCAGTGCTCTCAATAAATAGCTAGAAATAGGCTAACTAGTATATTTTTGAAATGTCAATAAGAAAGCAAATGTTCAGGTATCAGCTATCATGATCGAATTTGGGCAAGTGTTAGCAACAATAATTCTAGACATCGGTCACATGAAGTCTGATGTAATACTGTGATTTTGCAAAGAAGCTTCTGTATAAATTTCTGATAAATTTATATTTTTTTAGAAAAATAACTTTAATAAATCGTAGTCTAGATAAGGACGCAGACTCAATATTTCATCAGAACGAATCACAAAATTGAATTGTTTGATTTTATGGCTTTAATATTGAGAATTATAGTCTCGTAAAAAAAAATACAAAATAAGTTACAGGAATCATCCCTATTATTCAAGACAATCTCAATTTACAACCTGATACTAAAAAAAAAAATATCTTTTCACTCCTAATAACATCAATTACGGAGGTCTTCAAGGAAAAAAGCTCAACATAAAAGATGAAAGTCGTTGTCGCGAAACGAGAGCAATTTTAGTACGAAGCTCTAAGGGAAACGCAAATTAAGGAAACCTTAATCGTGGGCCCAAAATAAGGGATCCAGGTTAATTAGTGGAAGGCAACGTTGGCGTTCCGCGGAAAGACCTCGAAATATTACCGGGAATCACTCTAATTGTAATAATACAACATGTTTGTTGTTTACGGTTTAGAGGAAAAATATTTTCCTTTAAAAAACCTTACGAACCCAGTAACGATTTTGGACGAATATTTCTCTAAATACTACATTTAGTGTGCTGATTAATGGCGCAGTTTTATCATGTCACATGCAGATTTTATGCCTTAGCTTCGACAGTTTGTGATATTAGGATAAAATTGTCAAAATGGCCGTGTTTACATTGGTGGTACACACGTACTCGTCCTGAATGGACTCCTCGTCATACTGATTTCGCTACACTTTGTTGCCAATTATGGCTGCTGAAGGTTCAAAACAGTATCGGACTGTATTAGGTTGAGAGGTCTCTTTGACAACGTGACTCTTTGACGTGAGCACAACAAGCCATGGTTTAACAGCTCAAGTCCTTAATAATGGAGTTGTTAATGCAAATAATTATCTTACAGATGTTCTGGAGGTTTCTTCAGTACCATCCCTACATCAAGGGCGTTTTCTCACATCACGGATGAGGCAATGTGATGGTTTAAATTCTGTTAGTAGTTTCCTAGTTTTCGAAGAAAATACATAGATACTTAATAAGTGTACTTAATAACTTAAATAATAGAACAAATATTTTTTATCAATTTTTTTTTCTATTTTAAACAACGAATCTTTGTTAAGTAATTTCAGTTAAATCCGATTTGATTCCGACATCGTAATATGATTTTCAGCTTTACGCCGGTGTTCATTAATTAATTCGTGAGATTATGTTCAATGGGGCTTTGCGATACAACGCAAATAAATAATCTAAATTAATTGCAAAACTCCTCGTGTTTTTCATCTAAATATTATAATAATCCATAAGCATGTACTGGTCCTTAAAGATAAATTTTAAGTACGCACTGCGCGATATGTGGTATGTATGCAAAACAATGGAACCCATAGCCATAATGTCAATGCTGCCAGGAATCTGGAGATATTATGAGGCTCAATTGTATACTAATAACGGTTCTCCCAACCCTTCAAATCGGACGCATAACTGGTTCACCTGCCCGTTTGATCTTATAATATCACTCCCGCTAATAATCATCCAAATTATAATACAAAAATATTTTAGGCTTTCATTTTTATTACACTACGTTTACTTCCTTGATCGTCGAAGTAATTTATCCATATGAGCGTGATATGTATGTAACTATTCGATTAGAAAAATTGGTGCCTGCCAATTCCGTATGAATTTAAATATGAGCATAATCGCATCGCTCGATACAAATACCGCCTTACGCTTTAGGCCACAACAACTTCAATATTTAAAATAGATGTTTTGTATGTTGAGATTAACGGTCGCTGGAAAAAGAAACAAACATTAAAAGCAAATCTATTTAATGTAAACAAAATAAATAAATAAATCTAAATAAATCTTAAAACAAATAATTAGATTGAAAACAATCGTGGGAGGTTTGTTCAGCTTCGAAATGTTTTATCGAAAAGAGGGCCAACAAAATCCTAAAATAGATCCTTAACAAGGAAAACACACAATAACAATATTATTTTGCAATTTACTCGCATTGTTAGCATTTTTTTTTAGAATTATTTTAATGACTTCAAAATACTCCAGCATTCCTTACACTCTATACCTTCTTTCTTTACGGCATATCCTTGTTAAATAAAGATAGGAAACTTGGTGCCGGTAATGTTTATGAATAGTGTTTATTAATGAGAGCCGGCGATCGTCGCGTCGCCAGTTATTGTGTCTAACGCAGGGATAGGCGAGTAGCTGAGCAGCCACGAGCGCAGCAGGCCACGCTCCACATGCGGCGCCTGCGCACCCCCTGCTGGGCCCGATGCTCGGTAGAGAAATCGAACGACGCAAAGTTAATACCGTTACAACACCACCGACATTGGCCAAGTAGTCGCGCCTCCCTCCTCTGTCTAATCTGTGCGATTAGGTCTTTCTGTTCTTTTTGAAGCTTCAGTTCACTACTGTCTAACTTTCCTGTCCTCTTGTTTAGTTTAGTTCATAATATATTCCTTCAAACAGTTATTTTGCGAAACGACCAGCTCCGTAAATAAAATGCTTTCGGACTGGTAATTTAAAGTTTTGGGTTTTCAACTTATGGTACATTGTTTAAATGTCATCTAGAGAATGAGCTACACAAGTAAACTAGTTTTATTTATTTGTTTTATCTTTCTACTTTAAATGTTTATTGCGTAGCTCATTCTTTTGTAGTATAGAATTTTGATTAGATGCGTTTTAGTTTAGACGTGGAACCTAGTCCATTTTGCCGTCTTTATCCCCTGTGTTATTGTCTTTGTGATTGTCTTCGTCTGATCCTTAATTCCGTCTTCTGTACCAGCCCTTAAGCATGTGTACTTCTGGGTGAACCTTGTTAGCAATCTATATTTATAGCCTGTACATCAAAAGCTAATTTATTTTGTAAGGTCGTAATTATTTTGTTTCTCCGTAAATGTTTGTAATTTATTTAATTTAATTGAAAATTCCTCATTTTCTAGCTGCAATATTTGCTTAAACAACATTAATCAATTACATAAAAAATGTTGTTTTTTCAATGAAAAAGTACATACGTTTTCAAATATTTTAAGTTTTAAGTTATAGTTATTATAAAATTTTGAATATCTTCAGGTACGGCCTTAATAATATCCATACATACTTATTTAGCAAGGACTGGCTATCTGCAAAATTTAAAAACTCGACAATTGTTTGTGGATAGTCGGTCCGTCATGTCATCAATATACATCAATGACATCAACAATATGGTTTGCTGTGTTGTCGTATTCCTCGAAATATTGCTTGATTTTGTCCCATTGACGTCGTGTTTTATTTTAGACCGGCAGTGGCGCGTCAGCAGTCGGCCCCAACCCTGGTGTTTAGGTGTGTCGATGTTACCAGTTATTATATATTCTATCACCATTTGATGATAACCAGTAGAAAGGTCCTGAGTCATCAGTAAATTTTGGAACGAAGTTCCTTATGGGAAGATGCGGAGGGGTACCCTAACTGGGAAAAAACGTCCGTAACGTAAGATTTTTGTTAGTAATGCACACAGTGTACGACTGAACTTTGTAATAACGTACAAAAAATAACATATTTTTTATCATTCATTGACCACGATCTCAGAGCGTTCGTTTGCGCAATAGACTAACTCATGCAAACAACCGTGAATGAAGTGTACCACAATAAGTTCGTAAGTTACCGAATGACCGTGGGTTGTTGCGAAACCTCCAGTTTTATTTTCTTTATACTTCGAATAGAACTTAAAATTAATATTTTTATAATAAGGAACTTCGTTCCTATCCGGTGTCCCACGACACCACACATCTTTTTACTACTCAGGACTCAATGAAATACTTTACTTAGGATTAAAACGAAGCTTAATTTGTCCGCATAAAATATCGAGCGCGGATAAAAGCAGATTTTTAGCAGAATATAAAATTGAATCAAGGTCTTTACCGCAATTAAGTATGGTTTTAATCCTAAACGAATTAATAAGATTCCGCGATAATTGCCTACTTCTTAGTTTTTATTTTTTATTTCATTCAAATGGTGTTAGGATAAAATGGCCCTAACCTCAGCCTTAGTAAGACCCGCTTGAAATGTTTTGTGAGTTTTCTATGTGCTATATTGCTTTCCATTGTACTAAGCATTAATTTAATGGGAAAAAAATTAAATTCTCATGCTTTAAATAAACATTCTGTAATAATATAATAAAAGATAGAGAAGTAAACATTTTCAGGAAAAACCGATATATTGTATTTTAGAATTGATAATTTCTGGGACACGATTAGATGAAAGATCGCTTTAGTAAAGATTGCATCTAACTTTAATCGTTTTTTTTTTCTTAAATGAATAAACAGTATTTTATTTAAACAAATAAACAAAACGATTATCAATATCAGTGATTATCTTTTCGCTCAGTGTCTAAGTGTATAAAGGATGAAAGGCGATTGCATGCAGCAGAGATGCGAATGTTGCGATGGATGTGTGGAGTAACGAGAATGGATAGAATACGGAATGAATATGTTAGAGGAAGTCTGAAAGTGGCACCTGTGACAGAGAAGCTGAGGAGTGCACGTTTGGGATGGTATGGACATGTGATGAGACGAAATGAAAATGAGGTTGTTAAGAGAGTGTTAACTATGAATGTAGAAGGATTTAGAGGAAGAGGTAGACCTAAGAAGAAATGGATGGATTGTGTGAAAGACGATATGGGTAGGAGGGGAGTGAGCGAAGAAATGGTATATGATAGAAGAGTATGGAAGGAGAAAACATGTTGCGCCGACCCCAGGTGACTGGGAGCAGGGCAGGATAATGATGATGATGATGATGATATGTCTAAGTGTATAATATTTATACATTTGCCTGTTTATCCTCATATAAGTACCCGTATGTATATATCACTTTGTATCCCTAATGAGAGGCAATCTTATAATTTGTCACTTATTATTTACTACTGTCATTGTTAAAGAGTTTAAAGTAGAGTTTAATTTATTTGACACTAAAGAAACTAAAGAGAACATAAATGCAATGAAATTTTAAAAATTCGATCACGCGTATCGACAGATCTCTTGTACATACAAGCATACGAGTATCAGCTATACTCATCGTCATGANAAGGCGATTGCATGCAGCAGAGATGCGAATGTTGCGATGGATGTGTGGAGTAACGAGAATGGATAGAATACGGAATGAATATGTTAGAGGAAGTCTGAAAGTGGCACCTGTGACAGAGAAGCTGAGGAGTGCACGTTTGGGATGGTATGGACATGTGATGAGACGAAATGAAAATGAGGTTGTTAAGAGAGTGTTAACTATGAATGTAGAAGGATTTAGAGGAAGAGGTAGACCTAAGAAGAAATGGATGGATTGTGTGAAAGACGATATGGGTAGGAGGGGAGTGAGCGAAGAAATGGTATATGATAGAAGAGTATGGAAGGAGAAAACATGTTGCGCCGACCCCAGGTGACTGGGAGCAGGGCAGGATAATGATGATGATGATGATGATATGTCTAAGTGTATAATATTTATACATTTGCCTGTTTATCCTCATATAAGTACCCGTATGTATATATCACTTTGTATCCCTAATGAGAGGCAATCTTATAATTTGTCACTTATTATTTACTACTGTCATTGTTAAAGAGTTTAAAGTAGAGTTTAATTTATTTGACACTAAAGAAACTAAAGAGAACATAAATGCAATGAAATTTTAAAAATTCGATCACGCGTATCGACAGATCTCTTGTACATACAAGCATACGAGTATCAGCTATACTCATCGTCATGATAATCGCCTTATCGTTGCCGCCGCTGACTACTCCCCGAATCCTGATCACGCAGGAGCCAGTCACCCTAGACACGTCCTTACGGATCCATCAGATCCAATAACTTTTGCATTAGACGCCTTCAGCTCTAACACTAGGAGCAGGCTTAGGGACCCCGGTAACCGTACTCGTCGAACTGGACAAAGAATTCGCCGTGCAACCTAATCCATGAATCAGCTCGCTGAGTTTCTCGCCGGATCTTCTCAGCGGGTCGCGATTCCGATCCGGTAGTAGATTCATTCGCGAAGCAGCTGCTCTTGAGTTGTTAGGTCTCCTTCGGAGGCGCTCGGGTAGCTGTTAGCAAATCCCACCCCTCCTGGCTGAGCCTTTGCTCGCCCACCTGTCCTGGTGAAACTGGAAAGGCCTCCNGGATCTTCTCAGCGGGTCGCGATTCCGATCCGGTAGTAGATTCATTCGCGAAGCAGCTGCTCTTGAGTTGTTAGGTCTCCTTCGGAGGCGCTCGGGTAGCTGTTAGCAAATCCCACCCCTCCTGGCTGAGCCTTTGCTCGCCCACCTGTCCTGGTGAAACTGGAAAGGCCTCCGGGCCACCAGTAATCCTTCAATCATAAAAAAAGCTATACACATTTAGAGCTCTTGAAATTTCAATTTACTAGCGATGAGGTTTAGGTTCCTACTATAAAATTAAACACTCTTATTCGTTTGTGATACGATGGTAAATACGCCCTTTTAGTTTCGGAAGTGGTTTCCTTCCTTACCTATCAGTGTAAATGTAATAAGAGTTTTAATCTATATTTCTTCAAATTATCTGTAGCGGAGGTTATTTATAACGATATAGTTCATGTTGGCCGAGCATATGATTACAGAAGTATTGAATATATCATACCATTAGAGTGTTATTTGTATTTGATTTTAATGGAAAGCAATGTACATCAAATCCCTAAGGGTTAGCCGTGCACGTTGCATGTCACAAGTGACATACAAAGCGAAGTGCTTAAAATGTTACTGCATGAATCCCAACAAACCTGTTTGTAATTGTTTATTTCACATTTTTGTTTACTTACCCAAATAACTTAATTTCACTTTGGACTTAATTTCACTTTTTAGGGTTTAAAATTTGTGTTTTATTACTATTATTATTATAGTAAAACAAAAGGGAGGATTTAGTGCGACCAAAACATATTTAATATTTAGATAACATTAATCAAACAAACATCACCTAAAAACATAAAACATCATAATGATAATATTTTTTAAATCTTAGAGTTAATTATCCATTAATTATCCCAGGTCATAGATATTTTAGACGTAGTTAGCGATAGGATAAAGTTAAATGAACCAACATTGTATGAGGTAGTTGCAGAGAGTTAGAAATAATTTTGCACTTTAATTTCACCTCGAGCGTATGATGCGGAGTTCCACAGAACTAATTAACTTGTGTAAGTCGCAACCGCAATGTTTAGAACAAATTGCAGGTAAAGTTTGAAACCGGCTTCAATATACTGTGTTTAATTATTTTATAATTGCAATTGAATTATATACAATTTGAACTTGTGCCTAACAATTTCAATTTTGTAAGTGAACTGTTTGGCTTAGGACAAAAACTAAGTCGCTGAATGTCCGAAGCTTATGCCGGGGCTAGCTTTAAACTTTTAGCAAACTTATGTGGGTTCTGATTAAAATTCCTGTTATACGCAGACGATTAGCTGATGAAGATGACGAGCTCTCTGAGGTACAGCCTGATGCAGTGCCCCCTGAGGTTCGCGAATGGCTGGCGTCGACATTCACGAGACAGCTGGCGACCGCCAAACGGAAGTCGGACGAGAAGCCAAAGTTCCGGTCGGTGGCCCATGCGATACGTGCCGGAATATTCGTCGACAGAATCTATCGCCGGGTCACCAGTACCGCTCTTATGCAGTTTCCTCAGGATGTCGTTAGAGTATTGAAGGTTTGTTTCGTTTGCAACTGTTAATACTATTGATATCACTACATAGTATAAAACAAAGTCGCTTTCTCTGTCCCTATATCTGTCTGTCCCTATGTATGCTTAAATCTTTAAAAATACGAAACGGATTTTGATGCGGTTTTTTTTAATAGATAGAGTGATTGAAGAGTAAGGTTTATATGTATAATAACATCCATTAAATAGTGGAGAAATCAATAATAAATTACAGTTTCCGAAGCGAAGCGAGAGCGGGTCGCTAGTAATGTATATATTTGTAATGTGTTGTAATGAAACAAAGAACCAAGTTTTTGCTCTGCAAAGAGTTTATTATTATTATTATTTTATTAACTTATTTCTACACTTACAATTGTTATAATTATTTTCGAACCTGCAAAGAGAAACAACATTGAAAGCTATTGCTTCAATATTTAGACCTTTTTTGAAAGCTGCAAGTTTTTTTAATCTATTAAGAAAGCATGTTATATTTGTGAATGTACAAAGCCAGAGAGTAAATCCAATTATAGAATGAACATAGCTTCCACCATAGATAATACTATTATGATAGGCGAAGCTGATGCGCGGGAAAGTTAAATATAATTAATGAGCTTCATTCACATATTTTTGATTTGTATCTATTTTTATTTATTTCTGTTACCTCACAATCTTTTTCTAGGTGGACCGATTAAGATTATTCTCATTTTATTTGAAATATGGTGCTTTTCATGTGGTCGCATTTAAAGTCAATCAAAATCTGATAAGTAGTTTTTGAGTTATCCCCAATAATCCATTATTTAATTTCTTTGGACTATATTGTTGCTAGTTTCATCTCATTTTGTCAAAGGCGGTTTCTTTTTTTGTTAAAATAATTGTTTTTTTATTATTTACTAAGATGGTCAGACAAACTGACGCGGCGACGGCGCCTTTGTCGATGACCATCACGAGAATTAAAACTAAAGTCCCAACAGCATTGAGTTAGTGGTCTAAATAATAGCATAATCAGTGAATACATGCGAAAAACTATAATATTTTAATTTTGTTTACTTTGATGTTTTCTATGTGTGTGTTTGCTCTGATGTTATTATCATGGTGTTTGTATAGCAAATATCTTTTCCATTTTCTCTAATTTTTTACATTTACAAACAGATAATAAGCTAATACCTAAACAACTTTAAAATTAAAGTCTTAATTGTACAGACTTCTTCAATTCAGTGAGATAGCTTTAAATTTCTACTCTGTTTCAATTTCCTCAATCGATTTCAATCCAATGCGTGTGGGGTTACGTATATTGACACATGATGTCATTTTACTTGATTAAACAGATATATAGTAGATTTTGTAGTGTGTTCCACGAATGGTAGAGAGGTATTATAATAATTGAGAAATCCACAAAAGAATTGGTACGTGAACTTAAAACATTAACGCGGCTACAAATTTAAGCTCGTGAAAATTAACATTTCAAAAAGAAATTCGGATTTATAATAAAAAGAACACTTGAAAAAATTTCGAAATTATTGTAGTAAATAATAGTTCTGAATTTATGCTTCTACTATTAAGGGTTAAGTTAGTAAATTAGGTAAGTAATCTACTACTACAGACAAATGATAAAGAAGAAAAATCTCAAGATGCTGGGTTCACACAGGATTTATTAATATGTTTGTAAGCTTAAATTATCTTCTTGAAAACCCGAAACAGGTTTAATTGTACACAATAAATCTCCAGTGCTCAAACATAAATCTTGCTCTGTGGCGCATCAAAAATTCACAGAGCTGGCACAAACACGATGTAACGTTAATTAATTTATTTACTTAGTTACGAACCAGGAGGATTCATTGTTCCGGTCGGAAAACCCCCGCAAACAATATTTGGCTGTCGTGTTCGTAATGCCTGTTAATATTATCAATGCGTTCAGTTAAATACTTCGAAATAACCGGGTAATTGTTTTATTGTAAAATTATTACAAATCTGAATGCCTTTTAATAAGAGCTTCTACAAATTCGATTTACTTTAATGATAATATTTTTTGAAGAATCACCCGCGAAATTTAGGACTTATGCATTGTTGCTATTGTTGATTATGGATATCCGAACGATCGTCGGGGGAGCCAAAAGTCTGGCGTGCATCGAGGCAATGTTGTGGAGATGCTCCTTGGGGATGTTTTCGGCTCGTTCGTACATGCTACGGGCGAGCCTAATCACGAACTCCTGCGCGACTCCACACCCAGGGCGATAAGGTCATTTCTGACGTACCGCCCGGCTCAACCCTGTGAAATATATATTATTACTAGCAGACCCGGCCACACGTTGCTGTGGCTAAAGTTTTTGTTTCGAAATAACACGTGGCCGGCTATGCTAATACAATACCAAAAATTAACAAAGTAAGAACAATTGGATTTGACTGTATTGCGTTTACTACGAAATAAATTTCACTTATACTTTAGCCCCAGCAACACGTGGTGATTATGCCATTAAATGGTGGCTTATGTGAAACGTTGGTATTATTAACACAGCGCCATCTATGTTAGATATTAATGTCAGACAGTATTACAATCGTCTGTAAAAACTGATTTAAGGCGCCATCGGTTTTAGACTTATAAAACTTACAATTAATAAAAATAATCAATATAAGAAATCATTCTATTGTTAATTAATAAATATTGCGACCATTAATCGAAATAAAAACCTTCCTATGGCCTAAGTTGGAACAAAACACATATTTAAAAAAAAAAAAAATTCAATCGGTTCAGTAATTTAGGTTTCCATCGCGGACAAACAACATGACATGTAATATATATATATTAAGATGTATTGTGATACATATATATTTCTTGTTAAAGTGTATTTTTTCTTGTATAGTATGCGTGTTTATACATCCACTAAGGGAAAATCCTACTTTGTGCCAAACTTATTTTTATCAAACAAGATCCTCTCATCAATTTTAACGTATCAAACACACTGATGAATTCAAGATAAAAAGCAATATTTCGTAATTGCCTATTTCTTTCGTGAACATCACATTTTTTGTGGGTGCGATAAGACGCTACATTTTTTCCTTCTCAAATTACTTCAATTTAAAATGAAAAGTCGTAAAAGAAATTCGACTAGGGTAGCTAGCTGCTCACGAGCAAACCCACGCCACGAAAAGCTCAAAAATATAGTGAAAGTTTTTATTATAATGTCAGCTAAATGTCAGTATTCAACCGCACTGGAATTTTTGTGCTGCTGGTTTTTGAAAATTAAGTTAAATCAATTAAATTATTAATATCATTCATATTTATTAATATTATTTATACTATATTTATTAGAATCTTATTATTAATTATAAAATATAAATAAAGATTAAATATACAATTTCTGAAAAACACTATTTAAAAAACTTAATAATTATTAATAATGTTATTAATATTGTTTAATTAATAATATTTAAATTAATAATCGATAATCGATTTTTGCTCAAAGAGAAATGACAAAACCACTTGACCACTTCAGAAGTTTACCTTTAGCTACGCTTTGATTAGCATCACCCCTTCTCTTCCGTGAGTGACATAAATGGCGTCCAAGTATTACATTAGTGTATTATGATTGCTAAGTCCAATTCACTTAGGTAGCGAGGCTTGAGAGAAACCGCTCTTCACTCCACTGTAATAAAACATTACATAATTCAGAGCAACATTGTCAAGCTAATATAATTTACTTGCTATGATTAGGTATATCAGATAACTAATGTGGGTATCATTCGCTCAACTAAAGCAACATAAAAATATGATGTTTCAAGGACCTTTTTAATTAAAACTGTAGGAGATTAAATTAATTTTATTTTGGAAAATAAACTGGCCCGATCTTCGTCTCACGTGAATACAAAAATCCTGATAATCTTTTTTACGTGTAAGTTCATACAATGTTTCTAAAGGAAACATCCTAGCATCCTTACTGGTGGTAGGACCTCTTGTGAGTCCGCGCGGGTAGGTAACACCACCCTACCTATTTCTGCCGTCAAGAAGTAATGTGTTTCGGCTTGAAGGGTGGGGCAGACGTTGTAACTATACTTGAGACCTTAGAACTTATACCTCAAGGTGGGTGGCGCATTTACGTTGTAGATGTCTATGTGCTCCAGTAACCACTTAACACCAGGTGGGCTGTGAGCTCGTCCCGATAACCTAATCCAAGTCAACCGCAATAAAAATAAAAAAGCTAGACGAAGATGAACGTGAAGTATGAATTCCCCAATAAGTGCATCAGACTTGAACGTCTTCTCAAATCAAAGTCTCTGGCGATGCTGTGTCCTCGTTTTCATCGTTCGCACCATTAACGGTTAGCAAACGTCTTACCTTGGTACCTTCATAATTTCACACTTAGAACCGTCTAGTCTGTTAGACCGATAAGAAAGCTGGGAACTAATTAAAGCCGAAGGTGCGGTCGTAATTAAGTCTGTTCATGTGGGTACATTCATTCCAATCTCACGTTCCTCTCTGAATAACGGTTCTACCTCTGACCGCCGATGGAATAAATTATATGGAACTGTTTTCTCTTGAGATCAACTATGTAAGGATCTTTTTGGATGATGTATATAAAGAATTAAAGTTTCGCTTTTGTGTTTTAGACGGTCCTCGTGAAGGCTCGGAAACTAATTCTCAATAACTATATTTCAATAAGATAAACATAGCGGTAGAGAATAAATGAAGATTAATTTCTCTTTAAAGAAACATAATAATATCATAAAGATAATGTAGTTTTAATTACTAGACCCTGTTTTTTTGAAAAGTACGGGAAATGTACAGTAAAGGTTTAACCAAACTGCTTTAAAATATGAATGCTTTAAAATTAAAATAAAACACATATTTTTGTCAATACATACATAATCCTTATATAATTAATAATTGTATAATGGTATTTTTATTCATTTATTGCGTAAATGGATGGACGAGCTCACAGCCCGCCTGGTTTACCGGAGCCCATATACATCTACGACGTAAATGCCGTCACCCACCTTAAGATATGAGTTCTAAGGTCTCAGTATAGTTACAACGGCTACCCCACCCTTCATACCGAAACGCATTACTGCTTCACACGAATGCACCGATCGTCCTATCCTTTAGACCACTTCTGAAGTAGGCGGCACGTAGACAGCGGCTTGGCTCTGCCCCTATGATTGCTGACGTCCATTAGCGACACTAATCAATCACCATCAGGCGGGCCGTATACTAGTCCACCTACGAGAACAATAAAACAAAGAAACAATTAAAACTGCCATGAAACAATTGGGTTGCTATTTTTTGTTGCTTAAATGGGTGAACAAGCTCCCACCCACATCACAACGTGAAAACCCACCTAGAGGAGAGATGAAATCAAAATCTCTTACAACTGTCCCATCTACAAACACATCACTGCATCGCAACAGAAATGGGCAGACCGGTGGCACCTACTTATGAGGGTATCCAATAAGTCCTGCCACAAAAAAATATATTGTAAAGGACACGTTTTTATTTTTACTAGAGGTCCCACAGTAGTCGAAATTCGACTATAATTAACTGGAATTGTAAGTTTGTACACTATTGTGATTGTATTTTATACTTCTATAATCACAAATTTCGCCAAGGGTACACTATAAAAAAATATTAACAAAGACAAACAATATTTAATCTATTCTCAATTTGACAACAGACGTCAAGAACAAAAGTTTGACAATAAATAGTATGTATGCGTGTGTGCGTCAAATACATGGTACGTAGTGTGTGTAATGTTTTTTTATTGATTTAATGTATCTTTAAGGCATTAGTTTAAAAAAATATTAGCATTGTGCACTTCTTCTCTATATTCTTTATAAGTGTGGAAAATTTCATACTACTCCGTCCGCGCAATTTTCGTAAAAAGGGATACAAAGTTTTTGCTTCGCGTATTAATATATAGATTTATAAACTTTTATAATTAATGTATATATTGTATATATAAAAGTCGATGTGTATATATTGTCTATAGATCAGAATCGCTTTACTAGTATTAAACAACAGTCAACAATACAGATTTGATACTGTCTACACAGGGTCAAACAACGAAAAACCACGCATTCATGTGTGCTTAATTGACTTTCCTAACTTACATATTTATTTAGTCCATTGTTTGTTTGACTTGAAGCAAAGCCTCAGGGCGACCGATTGTGTTCCCCTTTATACAGAAATCGTTTGAATGCTCTATTTGTTTTTATGAAAAATGATTCATATTAATTACAGCAACAATTGTAAGGTATTGCAAATATGGACGCTTTTTATTTTAGTTTTGCATAATAGGGTTTGTAAGCAAACCTTACATACGGGAAATGTGATGTCGGTCTGGAATAGCACCACCATATCTCTTCCGTGAGTGTCGCAAGTGGCAACTGTGGGATTTATGGGAGAACACGCACAGCAACAAGAAAGATCAGGGTTCTCTGAGTGCTATAAATACGCGATCGCCAACCTATATTTACTAGTGGCATGGCAGATTTTGAGCCCGCTCGAGGGAATACCACATGCTTATTTTTGCTGCGAAGTAGTTCAGGGATCCAGTTTCCAGAGTAGGCCATTATACAATACAATTAAGATTTGCTCCCCATGTGTCACACGGCGTTCATATTGTCATGCCAGATAGGCTGTGAGCTTACACGTCAAGATAATATGCAAAAATTATTAATTTAAAAAACTGACATGAAATGGTGTTGTGAAATGGATACCCAGCGAAGCTCGCGTTGCCCGCATAGGAGATGCGGCGCCGAGGCCTCATCGTGCAAATCAGTATTGAGCATCGTGGCGCGTAATGCCCGACTTCAGCTAGTGCAGAACTTGCAGAAATAGGGTTTGGGGCATGAGATATAGTGCTCTTCTGTATCCAAACCAACACGTCGCCATCGATTCAGGGGCTGGGTTAGGGATCTCACCCAAACCTTTGCCTCCCAAGTATTTATGGTCCTTTCCGTATACCACTTTGGCGAATGAGGAGGGAGACCGGATGACAGATGGCCACACTACATGACGCTGGATATCCCGGAGGTATGAGTTTGGCGACGTCATGTAGGTGAGCATGGAAACCAATCGGATCTGGATTGTTTCCCGTGTTGATAGAATCTCAAAGAGGATTGCGCGCTGAGCAACTCCCGTCACTTTGCTCTCAGTCTGCCTCGGCTTATTCCGGTTCATGTGAGATTCTGATGCGGGTTTTTGAGCGACATGAAGTTTTATTAGGGTTAACTACGACAAGCCTACTACACCCAACGTGTAGGCAAAATTGCGGCGATTTCCTCCTGACCCCAAAAAAAGAAATACGTTTTTGAAAAGAATCTGAATAAAGAAATTCAAATAATGACAGTAATTTTCAGTAACATTTTGCTATCGAATATTAAGCTGCATAGGACTCGAAGGAACATAACCTAAATCCATAATTACAAAATCTACTCCCAACAAAATCCTCGTTGTTTTATATCTAAGCGATATTTGTAACTCAGATTTCAGGTACTATAATTTGTTCATTGAAAAAAAATTCCTCAGTAACTTAAAAACAATTAAGTCACGTTAATCTACTTAATTTCAGACTCTGGATGAATGGTCTTTCGACGTGTTCACTCTGCACGAGGCGTCCAACGGGCAACCGGTCAAATACTTAGGTTACGAACTGTTGAATCGATACGGAATGATTCATAAATTTAAGGTAAGTGCGAACATATTTGTCACAAATCGGGATACAGTATTTTATAAATAAACATCGATCTAAATATATCTGTATCTAGAATATTCATTCGCCTTGCTTGAAGAAGATTTGCGGAAAGTGCCCTGTGGTAGGTAGCAGCTTGGCTATGTGTCTCTCTTGCCTTATTGCGATGATCTTTACAGAAAATCCAAATGCAGTAGAAGACTTTTTCAACGTCAACATAATTTTGCTGGTATTGGGACGTATTTTAAGTGCGCACACTTAAAAACCATCCTACCTGTTTCAATCAATATTAGAAGATAATGTTATATTCATAATCCAAATATAGGTTAAGCTTTGAGTAACTTCATATTTCCTGAACAAGCAATCTAAAGCAAACACAGCGCTCGCAACACATGAGGACGTTGACCTCGCGAATCAGCCGATTTATCAACCCCATACAGCGGGCTAAAAATGTTTATTTCATTTCGATCGTCCTACCGCTCTAGAATCTTCCTTTGTTTTAAAAACTAGCTTGTATTTATAAAAAAAAATAACAAAACATAAAAGCAGCCAGCATTAAGCTTCAAATGCAAATAAATAATTCGCTTCATTTCTAAAGCTACACTAATTACTCAAAACTAGACGTTTATAGAAAAAGAAACAAAATGAAATATTCCGTTTTGAAATAGCAACATCGAAACGAGAAAGTTATATTAAAGAGCAACTCTGAGTAAACTTTATAAACAACAAATTACTTGTTTACTGAATACCACGATATCGTGCGTTAGAATCTCTTTCAGAATGAAACTTTTAACCGATTTCATAAGTATAAATTAGACACTTAAAGAGTTACAAAATAGATTTTAATGAAGAGTTATGTAAGATGTTTTGAAATCGAAAATGACGTTACTGTTATAGCTTTTAACCGCGACTTGGTCAGGGAAAAATCCTGAAAGTTTAACATTTTTTTTTCGAAATAAAAAGTCCTTTTCTGACAACGTGTTGGCATTTTTTTTGGTTCATCAGTTAAGGAGTTAAAACGAGTGAAAACTTAACAAATAAGTAAACTCACTTTCACGTCATTAATAATTTTTGGATAATGATTCCACTCGTGTTTCATAATGGGTCTCTCGCACGAAAAGCTTGAAACCATTTTTTTCCTTAAAAGTAATACGTAACAGTAACGTTTTTACTTGTTTTAAGATTTTTGGATTACCTGCATCACAATTGTTTTAATTTGAGGGGTTCACCGGCGGAGACGATTTTGATTTTGTATTAAATTTATGCATTTAATGAGACAAATGATGATTTAAACAAAACATACGAACCGAAATAATTTTCAACTTTCAAGTGAGATTTTCAAATAAAAAATAGTAAAAAAAAACTTTAANAAAAAAAAAAAAAAAAAAAAAAAAAAAAAAAAAAACAAAAAAAAAAAGCAGATCGGTGGCACCTACTCATGAGGGTATCCAATAAGTCCTGGCACAAGTAAAAAATTTTGTAAAGGACACGTTTTTGTTTTTATTTATAAACTTTTATAATTAATGTATTAATTTATATGTATATATAAAAGTCGATGTGTATATATTCCCTATAGATCCGAATCGCTTTACTAGTAATAAACAACATTCAACAATACTGTCTACACAGGGTCAAACAACGAAAAACCACGCATTCATGTGTGCTTAATTGACTTTCCTAACTTACATATTTATTTAGTCCATTGTTTGTTTCACTTGAAGCAAAGCCTCAGGGCGACCGATTGTGTTCCCTTTTTATACAGAAATCGTTTGAATGCTCTATTTGTTTTTATGAAAAACGATTCATATTAATAACAGCAACCGTTGTAAGGTATTGCAAATATGGACGCTTTTTATTTTGGTTTTGCATAATAGGGTTTGTAAGCAAACCTTACATACGGGAAAGTCGGTCTGGAATAGCACCACCATATCTCTTCCGTGAGTGTCGCAAGTGACAACTGTGGGATTTATGGGAGAACACGCACAGCAACAAGAAAGATCAGGGTTCTCTGAGTGCTATAAATACGCGATCGCCAACCTATATTTACAAGTAGCATGGTAGATTTTGAGCCCGTACAAGGGAATACCACATGCTTATTTTTGCTGCGAAGTAGTTCAGGGATCCAGTTTCCAGAGTAGGCCATTATACAATACAATTAAGATTTGCTCCCCATGTGTCACACGGCGTTCATGTTGTCATGCCAGATAGGCTGTGAGCTTACACGTCAAGGTAATATGCAAAAAATATTTATTTAAAAAACTGACATGAAATGGTGTTGTGAAATGGATACACAGCGAAGCTCGCGTTGCTCGCATAGGAGATGCGGCGCCGAGGACTCATCGTGCAAATCAGTATTGAGCATCGTGGCGCGTAATGCCCGACTTTAGCTAGTGCAGAACTTGCAGAAATAGAGTCTGGGGCATGAGATATAGCGCTCTTCTGTATCCAAACCAACACGTCGCCATCGGTTCAGGGGCTGGGTTAGGGATCTCACCCAAACCTTTGCCTCCCAAGTATTTATGATCCTTTCCGTATACCACTTTGGCGAATGAGGAGGGAGACCGGATGACAGATGGCCACACTACATGACGCTGGATATCCCGGAGGTAAGAGTTTGGCGACGTCATGTAGGTGAGCTTGGAAACCAATCGGATCTGGATGGTTTTTCCGTGTAGATAGAATCTCGAAGAGGATCGCGCTCTGAGCAACTCCCGTCACTTTGCTCTTAGTCTACCTCGGTTCATTCTGGCTCATATGAGACTCTGATGCGGGTTTTTGAACGACATGAAATTTTATAAGATTTAACTCCGACAAGCGTACTACACCCAACGTATAAGCAAAATTGCGGCGATTTCGTCCTGACCCAAAAAAGAAATACGTTTTTGAAAAGAAGCTGAATAAAGAAATTCAAATAATGACAGTAATTTTCAGTAACATTTTGCTATCGAATATTAAGCCGCATAGGACTCGAAGGAACATAACCTAAATCCGTAATTACAAAATCTACTCCCAACAAAATGCTCTTTATTTTATATCTAAGCGATATTTGTAACTCAGATTTCAGGTACTATAATTTCTGTACATTGAAAAAATATATTCTTCAGTAACTTAAAAACTATTAAGTCACGTTGATCTACTTAATTTCAGACGCTGGATGAATGGTCTTTCGACGTGTTCACTCTGCACGAGGCGGCCAACGGGCAACCGGTCAAATACTTAGGTTACGAACTGTTGAATCGATACGGAATGATTCATAAATTTAAGGTAAGTGCGAAAATATTTGTCACAAATCGGAATACAGTATTTTATAAATAAACATCCATCTAAATATGACAGTATCTAGAATATTCATTCGCTTTGTTTGAAGAAGATTTGCGGAAAGTACTCTGTGGTAGGCAACAGCTTGGCTATGTGTCTCTTGCCTTATTGCGATGATCTTTACAGAAAATCCAAATGCAGTAGAAGACTTTTTCAACGTCATCACATTTTGCTGGTAGTGGGACGTATTTTAAGTACGCACAGTTAAAAACCATCCTACCTGTTTCAATCAATATTAGAAGATAATGTTATATTCATAATCCAAATATAGATTAAGCTTTGAGTAACTTCATATTGAACAAGCAATCTAAAGCAAACACAGCGCTCGCAACACATGAGGACGTTGACCTCGCGAATCAGCCCATTTATCAACCCCATACAGCGTGCTAAAAATGTTTATTTCATTTCGATCGTCCTACCGCTCTAGAATCTTCCTTTGTTTTAAAAAGTAGGTTGTATTTATAAAAAAAAATAACAAAACATATAAGCAGCATTAAACTTCAAATGCAATTAATAATTTGCTTCATTTCTAAAGCTACACTAATTACTCAAAACTAGACGTTTATAGGAAAAGAAGCAAAATGAAATATTCCGTTTTGAAATGGCAACAGAGAAACGAGAAAGTTATATTAGAGAGCAACTCTGAGCAAACTTTATAAACAACAAATTACTTGTTTACTGAATACCACGATATCGTGCGTTAGAATCTCTTTCAGAATGAAACTTTTAACCGATTTCATAAGTATAAATTAGACACTTAAAGAGTTACAAAATAGATTTTAATGAAGAGTTATTTAAGATGTTTTGAAATCGAAAATGACGATACTGTTATAGCTTTTAACCCCGACTTGGTCAGGGAAAAATCCTGAAAGTTAATTTTTTTCTTTTTTCGAAATAAAATGTCCTTTTCTGACAACGTGTGGGCATTTTTTTTGGTTAATCAGTTAAGCAGTTAAAACGAGTGAAAGCTTAACAAATAAGTAAACTCATTTTCAAGTCATTAATAATTTTTAGATTATGATTCCACTCGTGTTTCATAATGGGTCTCTCGCACGAAAAGCTTGAAACCATTTTTTTCCTTAAAAGTAATACGTAACAGTAACGTTTTTACTTGTTTTAAGATTTTTGGATTACCTGCATCACAATTGTTTTAATTTTAGGGATTCACCGGTGGAGACGATTTTGATTTTGTATTAAATTTCTGTATTTAATGAGACAAATTAATGTTGCTTTAAACAAAACATCCGAATGAATAATTTTCAACTTTCAATTGAGATTTTCAAATAATAAATAGTAAAAAAACTAAGAAAAATACGCTTTTATAGAAAATCCAACTAAAAAATAGAAAATAAATTTTAATTAATTTGATTTAAAAATAGTGTAAGAAAAAATGATTTTATTGTAAAAAAGCGTGCATGGTATCTGTATTTCAATTTTTTCAACTTTTTTTTAAATATTGAGTTGTTGTCGATCCTTAATAAGTATGCCAAATTTTGAGTCAATCCGACGTTCTGAAGGGGACCAAAATCATGTTCAAAGATTCCGTTACATACATACTAACATACATCTGAAGCTACGAAAAGCGTATTAAAAAAAAATGGTGCGCGTATAACTTGGCTTGAAAGAAGTTAAACTTATTTTGCGATGTGTTGTGGTTTACTTCATTTTTCATTCATTAATCAAATTTCTCTTCGTGCTGTGTTTAAGAGAAACTATCTAGCTCGCTTTGCTCTTTCCTTCTCTCTACGGTCGAGTGATTCGCGAGACGCTCTGTCTACTTTCTCACTCTCGCTCTTCCTAAATTGTATCATTTCTCTCTAGCCGTAACGAATCTATCGCAAGTGAAATTTTACTTTCAACGCACCAAAAGAAGTCTGTCTACTTTCTCACTCTCGCTCTTCCTAAACTGTATCTTTTCTCTCTAGCCGTAACGAATCTATCGCAAGTTAAATTTTACTCTCAACGCACCAAAAGAAGTTTCGCTTCAGAAATATTCTCCGCAGGCAATATATTCATACTTTAAACTCGAATGTGTTCGAACAGCGCGAACGTATCTATTGTCAGGCCACACAGAAACACGCTACGGAACTCCTTTCAATTTGAAATTACAATCGGTAATGTATTCTTACGTGAAATTCTCGTGAATAGCTGAATATTGGAACACGTGAAGATAAGGGCATCTCTCAACGTTTGTACGTGAACGCTGTAAATACTTTATTGGGAAAACTCTGTTGTTGATTCAAGATTGCGACGTCGCTCCCAATTCCTGTAGCACAATTTATTGTGTTTATCTTTTTTGTTTATGTACTATTGGGTACAAGTAAATAGCTTGACAAATGTTGCGCGTCTCTAATCCTAGTTAACCGGTGCAGCCCGGGTTATTATAGCATAGTACATAAGCATTAGTGCGCATGAATAAGTAAATATAGTTTAAAAACTAAACAAAAGCAATCTTCAACAATGAGCTGCACTGCAGAATAAAATTACTTTTTTTTTATTATTATTAAAACTAATTTTACCGTTTAATCTCGGATTCTTTACTGTCATTAAATTATTTAAGACGTTTTGTATACTTTACAGTTTGTATTAGTCGTCAGTGACCACGATAACATACAATAGGAAATACGAGATTAAGCCGTAAAACTAACTTTAATTGTCCGACGCGCGAAAACCGAAAAGAATTTAAATTTTTTTTATTTATACTTATTGTACACAAAAAGAAAATACAATAAAAACAGATTTAAAGAATGTCTAAATACTATGTACAAAGGCGAGCTTAACTCATTCATGAGTTTTCTTCCAGCAAACCAATAGCAGAGTGAAATACGATGTATAAGAGGGGAATAGTGTACAATATAAGAGCTATTAAAGCATGATTTTTAAACTAAGCATTAAAAAAAAAATCTAATATTAAATGAAAAATACATATAAATAAAAATACATAAAATAATAACTTAAATACGATTAAAGTGACAGGAAATGTTTCTTCATTTGACTCTTAAAAACTTCTAGAGAGGAACTAGCACGAATAGGTTGAGGGAGAGAATTCCATAATCGCACTGCTTGTATTGTGAAAGAGCCACTATAGCGATTAGAGCTGTGTATGGGAGTTTTTAAAAGAAGAGAAGTAGCTTGTCGACTAACTTTGCCGTCAGGAATCAGATATTCAAAGCGTTCACGGAGATAGATAGGGGCATCAGGATTGTGAAGAATAGAATAGAGAAAAGAGAGAATGTGGCAATCTCGACGTCGCCTAATCGGCAGCCACCCCAGCTCAGCCCGGAAATCAGAGAAAGAATTTAATCCTATGATTGCTTATTACGTTGATTACGATCTGAATGTTAGGTTATAATAATAAAATAAAATTATTGTTTTTTCATCGGTCCTTGTAAACGTATGCAAGATTTCAAGTTAATCACACGTTTTGAAATTGATGAAAGTTTTAGTTATATATTTACATACCAGTTAAGCTAACAGATAAGTGTTAGAAATAGGCTTTTGTTGAACCACTAAAGATTTCACGAATCACAATAATGTAAAAAATAATACTAAGTCTGATATTACGAGTACACACTAGAAACGAATCGAAAATTCAAAAAGTTTGCTAGGAACGTCGCGGCGTCGCTGCGATTTCACAGATAGAGATTGTTGTTAAATAGTCCCCTACGAAGTATCAGCGGGGAGTCGATTAACTGCAGCTCTGTTTGTCGCTCGATCAAGAGCTCTTTTCACTTTATTTTGTAACGTTTGCCATTTTGGAAGCTAAAACTGCAATTTCAGATTGTAGAAAACCGTATTTCGTGATTACAACGATATGATTCCTTAAAAAACCAACCAAATCCAATTCTTCTTCTTCTTCGTCGCTTCCTCATTACTAAGGGTCGTGACCACCTTGGTCCAATCTTTGCACCAGCTTCCTCCAATGTTGCCTGCATTCGGTCTGCTTAATGGCGCCCAGGACGCTGGTGTTTGTGGCCTCCTTGATAATGTCCGTCCATCTGGTTGGCAATTTTCCTCGACTTAATCAATCATTTAAAAAAAATATCAGTTTCAATTGTTAATTACGTTAAATACGGTATTACAAAATTTCTGTTACATTTATGGAGAAACAAACTTTACCTGAACTATATCATCAAACCTTTTAAGTTTTTTAAAATGAAGTCGAATAACATGGAATTTAAGCACTATTTGGTCATATTTTATTTATAACTATTGAAATCCTAACAAAAAAAACTTTATTTTTAATTTTTTTATTGCTTAGATGGGTGGAACTCACAGCCCACCTGGTGTTGAGTGGTTACTGGAGCCCATAGACATCTACAACGTAAATGCGCCACCCACCTTGAGATATAAGTTCTAAGGTCTCAAGTATAGTTACAACGGCTGCCCCACCCTTCAAACCGAAACGCATTACTGTTTCACGGCAGAAATAGGCAGGGCGGTGGTACCCGTCCGCGCGGACTCACAAAAGGTCCTACCACCAGTATTAGTACATAATTGTACTCAATATTGAATTGTGTGTGATTTTAATATAACTAATGCCCACAAACAGCGTAGCATTAGACGACGTACCTACATAGGACTTCGGCCATTTTGTTTTTATTGCGTAAATAGGTGAAAGAACCCATAGACTGCTCATTGCACCACAACTTTGATTCCCTGTCCATACTATTGAGGTCTATTGCATTGATACAACGACAGCCCTACCCAAAACGGAACGCATAATCACGGCAGTCTTGTTTTGCATCAATGAGGGTTTGCAACATGATCTACTGAACCGGTAGAAACTGCACTGCTTCCGTGGGCAGATTATAAAGAAAGCTTTAAGGATAGTGCATTAGAATAAGAAGTTCTTCTTCCTATTAGTCATATTTTGTGAGAGTAGCTACTTTGATGAATGTCGTAGAATTATTAATCATATTCAAATCAGCTGTTCTAATTTTGAAAGGATTAAGAATGGAATTGTCTCCGATTTTTTATGTGAAACATCTATAGCCGCACGTAAAACCGATTTATGGCGTGGCGACGCGTCGCCACACTATATGATGATATATATATATATACTGTCTCTATACAGTAGTGTGTACGGTGTTACGACGCGTCGCCATGCGCAATCGACTGTGCGATTCTCTCCCACTCGATCCGGCGTTAAGCCATCTCTCTCGCTACACTGAGCTCGGATACCTATAGTGTATACTCCGTAGTGTATACAGTGTTGTTTACTACAGTACACATAACCTGTGTTTTACTTGAAAACAAATTATTTTTTCGTAATATTTTATTTTATCATTATGACATATGTATTTAGTTCCTATCACAATCTGTTCTTTTCTGCATATTACTTTTACAAAATAATATCGATGTTTCACATCTGCCAGGCGTTCCATGACGGCTCACATTTTTTTAATTATTCCTAGGTTCCTCCGACAATCTTAGAGAACTTCCTCGGCCGGATAGAGGAGGGCTACTGCAGGTTTCATAATCCCTACCACAATAACCTGCACGCCGCTGACGTCGCGCAAACCGTGCACTACATGCTGTGCCAGACCGGCCTTATGGTAACGGATTAAAGACTATATTTCTTTATTCTAAGCGCATTACAAACCGAAAAAACAATTCCAATTTTAAAACTGTCTAGTCGGACTATTGATATAAAATTATGTTTGTTTTTTTTATTGAATTTTAAAATCAAAGGTAACCAATATGGACTTAAACGAATTTTGGTACCAATAAAAAGACTTTCAGCTATTGTACTGTCTTATTCTGTTTTTATTTAAATTATTACCAGTCAGTTACCATAATATATTTTTTATAACCAGTTATTATAAACAAGTAGCTGACCCGGCAGACTTCGTAGTGCCTCAATCGATAAATAAAAGACCTAAAGTTTTGTATAAAATAAATTTAAAACAAACAAAAGGAGTCCGTCCGACGGTGGACACATCAAAGGAAAAACAAATTGTAATTTTCATTTAATTCGGAGCATTTTCATATTTATCTACCTTCTAAACCTTCTCTGGACTTCCACCAATAATTCAAGACCGGAATTAGCCAAATCGGTCCAGCCGTTCCCGAGTTTTAGCGAGACTAACGAACAGCAATTCATTTTTATATATATATAGATAGATAGATAGATGTGCACCTTAATCGCGGTTAATGTGACAAATAAAAGAAAGGACAAAACCAATTGGCTATTGTAATTTCTAATTTCCATTCTCAGAACTGGCTCTCGGACCTGGAGATCTTCGCGACGCTGGTAGCCGCTGTGGTCCACGACTACGAGCACACGGGCACGACAAACAACTTCCACGTGATGTCCGGCTCGGACACCGCCCTGCTCTACAACGACAGGGCCGTGCTGGAGAACCATCACATCAGCGCCGCCTTCAGGTATTTTGCTCTATTCAATGACTTTTTTATGATTGAAAGATTACTGGTGGCCTGGAGGCCTTTCCAGCTTCACCAAGACAGGTGGGCGAGCAAAGGCTCAGCCAGGAGGGGTAGGATTTGCTAACAACTGCCCGAGCGCCTCCGAAGGAGACCTAACAACTCAAGAGCAATTGCTTCGAAAATGAATCTACTACCGGATCGGAATCGGGTTCAAGGACGTATTTATGTGAATTATCTTTGGTCGTACAGTCGATTATAATCCTTATGATAGTTTATTCTAAGACTTAATTGGAATTGTCGACTGGAGTTTTTGTGAAAACAATTAATACATAATAATAATAATTAAAAAAATATATTACTAACAATGACGCCACGTTAACTGGACCTGTGCTAAGTTCGTAAAGAACTTGTGTTACAGATACCAGATAACGGAAATAAATGTAAGATTTTTATTATACACATACATATATTTAATATACATCCATAACCCTGGAAAAGACATTTTATATTTATCATACATATATCTTCCCTTGGCGGGGTTCGAACCCGCGGCCCCTTTGTGTAGTGACCACGTCACTTACCACTACACCAGACGGCCGTTAAATTGTCTGTTGATCGTTTTTATTAAGAAATAGCGATAAATTTTCCAGGAATTTAAAAGTACTCAACTGCACTTGATATGTCAATTTCAACCTTTAACACTACGGTTGTAAGATCGAGATTAATATATAAAAATGTATACATAGTTAATAGTACATCAGAATTTAGTCCTTACTTAATTGTCTTTAAAGATAATATAACGAATAAATTCTTATAGATTTTATTATTAAGCAGCGCTAACTCCTCAATCTAACTGTCACTTCATTTAAAGAATATCTAATATTGACAGTATTTGACCAAAACGTCGCTAGCGACAGTAAAAAGACGCGAACAAAACACATTAAATAACTAGGTTTGAAGTTTTCGTTTTATATACAAAGTTTCTGAATCCAATTTTGAAACTAGAGCCAATTCGGAAGTTAATTTCGCTACATTTTAATAACGATGCTGCCTACTTAGTAATACATAGTTTATTTGGAAGCCACAAAGTGCCAGTTCATGTGTAACATAATTGTGTTGAAAATGAGTTGAAGATCTGCAAACTGTGTTGCTTTAGAATGATACATGTTATGTCATAAATAGTGAAATAATCATTGATTTTTATTAACACAATATAATGACTTAGATATATAAATTAAGTGGGGTTTCTGTTTTCTTTATTGCCCATGTAGGCAGACGAGCATACAGCCCACCTGATGGTGAGTGGTTACCGTCGCTCATGGACATCAGCAATACTAGGGGCAGAGCCAAATAGCGATTTAGCATACAGTGTAATACTCTCCACAAGGGTCTTTTCAAGAAAGACATGTCATTCTTCTCAGTCGTATGCACTCTTGGCAGAGTAGTCGTGGTAATCACTTCGGGTGGCAGTGCGCTTTACCAGACGTCGCCATTCTTCGCGTACCGCGGCCTTTGTGCACTAATAGCGTATGACTCACCTGATGGTGAGTGGTTACCGTCGCCCATGGACTTTAGCAATGCCAAGGACAAAGCCAAGCCGCTGTCTACCGCTTAATACTCTCCACAAGCCTCGTTTGAAGAAGGACATGTCATAGCGCTCGGAAAACACCGTGGAGAGGAGCTCATTCCATAGCCGGATAGTACGTGGTAAAAAAGACCTCTGGAAACGCACTGTGGATGACCGCAGTGGCTCCAGGTAGTATGGATGAACTCTACACCAGTGGCGGGCGGTGCGATGGTAAAAACGAGATGACAGTATCATGTCGAACAATTCCTTAGAACACTCCCCATGGAACATACGGTACAAAATACAGAGGAAACCGAAGTCACTCCGCAGACCAGATGTATTTTCCAGCCGCCAAGAACAACAAATCAAATACTTATTGTTAAGGATCTCTAAATCCCCCTCCAAACAAGTTTTTATTCTCGCCCACCACCGAGCTTCACTTCATCGAGCGATCGCGAACGTATATACATCTTTAACGATTACATTATCTACTACAATATTCAACCTCATTATTATTTGTTCTTCAGTTTTTATCTTTTAATAAACCTGTAAATACGAGCCAAATCGTTTCATTGAAGAGAACAACAAGACATCCAGCAAGGAACACTTATTATAAAATAGATATAAAATCGATGCGTCGCTCTGGCGAAAAAGAGTTGGTGTCATGGCGGACGTCGCTCGCTGACATTTTGACGTTCAGAAATTGAACACGTTGCCTGTAATGCCAAAAAATAAAGAGCATTTATAAACATGGCAACTAGATAGAAACTAGTTGGTATAATATTAATCACTTAAGATATGTAAAAGTAAACAAAATCAAAAATATATTTCTCTAATCAAAGTCCTCGGTAGTTTCAAAAAGAATTTCCCGTGTTCACTTCGCAAAATATTTTCTCCACCACAAAGGAGAAAAATATTAAGTTATTTTCTAACAAGTCTTATTGCGGGAACGTGCAAGAGAAAGGTTGCTCAGTAACAGAATATATTATTATGAGCTCAGGTCACAATACTGTTGGATATTAAAAATATTAAACCTTGAGGAAACCGCTATCTCTCGCTTTTAGGGTTACCACATTTAAATCCTAGGCACAAATATTTCAATATTTTGAAGTTACGAAATTTTGTGAGACTTTTTATTAATTCTCAAGCAACTTATAGGTAGGTGTTCGAATCCCACAGGCAGATACTAATTTTTGTAATAAAATATTTATATACGTGTTTAATACATGTCCACGATGAATGAATAACATCGTGTAATTAAAATCAAACCCGCACAAATTGTATTATGGGTAATTACTAAACAATTGACCTCAAGCCTCAAAATGACGGCGTTTAAGTTGTGAAGTCTTGTAGTCCGGTAACCTAACCACTTAACATTAGGTGGGCTCATTCACCTGAATACGCAATGAAGAAAAGTTTTGAAATTAACAATAAGCATTTCCTTTTTTTGACATAATTTCAAAATGGCGTCACCTCGTCAGTAAAAATATTTATTCTTCATAAAAATCGTCGTCAAAATCTTTCATCATTGTGTGGATGCGATTTAAAAATAATCGTCCAAAGACCACCTATAGGGTTTTGGAGGATTATTTTTAAATCGAGGATTAGTTCTTCAATAATAAATGCTTTGGCTATGCAATGTCTCAATCAATTAATGTTATCTAAATGAGGTTTATGAGTGCAAACTAATTAATGAACATACAACAAGAAAGATTGTTTTGTTGTAATTAAAACCCGTATGGCTTAACCTCGCCTTTTTTTTAAATATTTTTACATATCATTAACATATTTTATTATATTGTAAATAAATAGCATACACTGAAATACAGATAGCAATAATACTCTAGAGTTTAATTGTCTCTATTTTTCTAATATAGAACTATTAGTTCCGAGTTTAAAACACTGGGCTCCTCTTTTTGTTCCTTATTATTACATCCACATACATATATTATATATTCTGGTTTTTTCTAAATATGCTACAGCTAACTCTTATCACGGAACGAATAATTGGGCAGATACTAATTAAAAATCAACAAAACAATAAATGGAACCGTAGTTCTCGGGTGAAAACGTGCACAAAAGCGGCGACATTTTAATCAAATACCACCGTGCCATTCGTTTCATATTGTTGTGTTCGTTTTTCAATGAATGAATGGAATAAGAGACTTATTTTTGACGTTACGATCCGCTATATTTTTCTCTGAACTGTAAAAAATGTGGTGCATAGATAACATTAGATAAAATGCCTTTAACGCACAGGTCGGCAACACTAATATATTAATTTCTATTGCTTAACTAATGACAATCCGATCTGTTCTAATCTCGAATAAAAAAAAAATAGAAATTCCAAATTACATGATGACTTCAATTCGTCAATTAATTCAACAAAACCTTATTTTGTTTCTAGAAAAAGAAACTTTTCAGTAAGAAACTTACTTCGCTGAATTACAAAACTACCTACACTTAATAGTAAATCAACAAAACCATTTCTCAGAGAAAATCTATAAAGGAAAGCATACAAATGTTTCCATGGCAACAAATATCCCTTAAAAATTCTTTTAAAAGAATAAAAATTGGAAAAGATGAAAAGGGCGATGGTAATACGAATTTTTTTTTCACCCAAATAAAAGAAGCCGAAAGCTAGGATCTCGTTATGTTATGACATGATTTCCCTAGAGATTCGAATATCGTTCTTATAAACAAACGTCGAGCGTTGAAAATCCCACTTAATCGAATAGGTGATTGGCGGCTTGTTGTGAAATATAAAAAATGGCAGGGGTTACCGTAAAACGACAGTAAATACAGACTACTCGTAAATTCGTAGCGATAAGAAACGTGATTTTTTAAATTCAAGCAATGAAATATTGGAAACAATCCTTGCGTTGTTTTTCTTTTAACGTTCACAATGCTTATCAAAAAAACTCTAAGTTGTTTTAAACTATATTGGAATAGTTTTATCGATCCAGTTCGTATACAGAACTAGATAGAAACCAATTAGCCCGGGACGAAACCACGTCCGAGCCATTAACCGTCAAAGTTTCCATAGTTTTAATACTGGGCGAATAGTTATAAAACTAGTAGGTATTCTCATTGCTCTATTGATCTATTTTTTCCAATAACTTTTTCCAAATTATCCTCCTATTTCCTAAACTGATTTCGTGTTGTCTGACCGCATGGGTCAGTGTGCTTAACGCGAGTTTTTTAACGTTCTCGATAGCGTAAAAGTTAACTTAAATTTATATGGAGTTGTAACGTTAGCCTATGTTTTCCACCAGGGGCGCTGTTCCAACTGCATACAATTTGAGTTAACTTTTACGCTGTCGAGAACGTTAAAAAACTCGCACTAAGCACACTGATACTGCCACACTGCCTATTTCTCTACGTTTTCTACGCATTAAAAATAAATGAAAACTTCGGCGTAATTTCTCGAAATGGACAACTTTCACGTTTTAGTGTGTATGGGCTGGATGATTGAACATAAACTTTTCCACTTAGTTACCCGTTTCTTTCGTTAAACAATGTTGTGTCCAAATTATGTTATTGAATAAGGCAATTCAGGGCGGTCCGCGTTAAGAAAGCAAAAAATATATTTTTTTAGAAGTCTATGTGCGCTTCTCAACGTAGTGTCAGAATCGGTTTCTCCAATTATCTGGTACATTGTTTATCTCAATGCAAGGAATGCTTTGTGAAATAAGATATTTATTATTATAAAACTGACTATTTATTAAATACAACTTCCTGGGAACATTCACTACCGGCAGTGTTATTATATCTATAACGTATTATTAAAATTTTGAATTTGATTTTTGATGACATTTTTTCTGTGTGTTACCGTGAATCCGAGAATGGTTTAGATACATAATTCGGCGCACTACATAAAAAAATAAATTAATTAAGACGTTTGTACTGGACGTCTGTCGGGCCCGCTAGTATCAGAATATGATTAATACGATAGTACCTAGCTCTATCTACGTTACGTTTTTACGTCCAAGCTCCGCCCAAAATAAACTTTGACCAAATTAAATATAGCTTGGAAATATTTTAGGCCCTGGGAAAAATATAGGACACCTTTCATCCCAATGCTGAACACAGATCTCAACCTACGCGAATAAAGCGTAGTCAACGCAGGCGATATAGTGGGAAACAGCTATTATAGAATATGATATGCACTCAAAAAAAAAGATGTGTGGTGTCGTGGGACACCGGATAGGAACGGAGTTCCTTATTATAAAAATATTAATTTTAAGTTCTATTGGAGCATTAAAGAAAATAAAACTGGCGGTTTCACAACAACCCACGCCCATTCGGTAACGTGCGAACTTATTGTGGTACACTTCATTCACGGTTGTTTGCATAAGGGTCAGTGTATTGCGCAAACGAACGCTCTGAGATCGTGGTCAATGAATGATAAAAAATATGTTACTTTTTGTACGTTATTACAAAGTTAAGTCGTACACTGTGTACATTACTAATAAAAATCTTACGTTACGGACGTTTCTTCCCGGTTAGGGTACCCCTCCGCGTCGTCCCATAAGAAACTTCGTTCCAACAATTTATATAAAATCAAGCTAAGGTAATCTTCTTGAATTCCAGGTTAATGCGCGAAGAAGAATACAATATACTCCAGAATCTATCCCGGGATGAGTTTCGCGAATTTCGTACGCTTGTGATCGATATGGTGCTGGCGACCGACATGTCCTTCCACTTCCAGCAACTGAAGAACATGAGATCGCTTCTGTCCCTCGCAGAGCCAACCATAGACAAATCGAAGGCTACATCTCTGGTGCTCCATTGCTGCGACATTTCGCACCCTGCTAAGGTAAATATCACGTTTTTTTATGGAAATACTTTGGAAATAAACTATAATAGATACCGAATAAAGGTCTCGGTCTTCTATTTCATTGCAATATACTGAGACGAGTGAAAAAAAAAAGGTTTTTTTTCTCTCTTCTCGCAGTGATGGAGTTCGAACAACTTTACATTCACACATTCATGGAGTAGTTTGGTTTTTCTTCTTCTGCGATCGGTCATCAGTTTGTCATTACCGTGCTTAGGAATTATAAAATTTATTTTCGTGAGAAAGTTAATTTAGAAAATAAGCTTACTTAAATAGGTGTAGTTATTGTTGATATTAATAACTCGAAGATGCTGTCACTCCATACACATAATATCGTCTAATAGCACGACTAAAGAGAACATTATAGCATTATCTATATCTATACTAATATATAAATCTACAGTGGTTTTTACGGATGTTCCGTTATAACTACTGAACCATGCATCCGATTGACTTGAAACTTGGTATCCATATAGAAAATACAGGTACTTAATGGATAGGTTAATATTTACATGAGTGTTGGACTCCCTAATAATAATGACAATAAATAATAATGTTAATTTTAAATGCCCAGCGAAGCGGGCGAGTACAGCTAGTAGTTTACCAAACCAAATACTTAAATTTTCTTAATACTCCATACACGCTTTCAATGTTACAGAGATGGGATCTCCACCACCGATGGACAATGAGTCTCTTGGATGAGTTTTTCCTCCAAGGTGACAAAGAACGAGACCTTGGTTTGCCCTTTAGTCCGCTCTGTGACAGAAATAATACTCTAGTGGCGGAATCCCAAATTGGTTTCATTGAGTTCATCGTGGAGCCCAGCATGGGAGTTTGTGCAGACATGCTGGAATGCATTTTGGGGCCTCTGCACTCCGGCAATAAATCCGGAACTAATGCAGCGACTGAACCGACTATTGATGAAAATTCCGGTAAGTAAAATAGATACAAAATACCCAGGTTTTGTAACTTCAAAGTTCCGTCTCGGTCGGTGCTTTTTGGTAGAATTTTACATACATTTCATACAACCCTGATATGAAAGATGATCTGGTAGTATAATAAATAGTTTTTCAAATAAAGAAAATAAAAAGCGTGTTAAAAAAGTGTGTGTGTGCAAGTCATTTTATCAAACTTATGGCCATGTATCTTTGTTCAATTACAAAAAAATATCCACTGGCAATTTATAAATTTAGTAAACATTACAGGCGCCGAGAGTGTTAACAAGTTCAAGATAAGGAAACCTTGGATTACCTGTCTCAGTGACAATAAGAAGATATGGAAGGAGCAGGCTACTAAAGGTAACTAAAACTCCCTCTTTCTCCTACCCTATCTAGTTCGTGACAGCCAGACCTTCTTGAATGGTTAAAAAGTATGCTTTTGATTTATGTTTCGAATATTAAAATTAATGAGAAGATCGACTAAGATTTTGGGATGAGGATACTTATCAAGGTTATGACGGCCGGTGAAGCAGACGATTCTTGAGTGAAGTCAACGAACTGGCAAACATAGTGGGTCGCCTCTTGGTTAGGTGGAACGATTACTTGCGAAGGGTAGGCTACCAGAAATTGATGAGGAAAAGCCGAAGCCTAAACATTCATGGCTTTTTTAAATAATTCTCTCTAGTTAATTGAGAAAAGCCTGAAAGTATATATGCGCAGCGGTGTCACAATTAAGTAAAGACAGATCTTAAGACACACCTTAGATACCTAAGCCTTTGACAAACAACTGTCTACAAAATAAACTGTTAATATCCAGACGCCGAGGCCCGAGCCAACCAGGAGCAGGAGGAGAACATAGAGGTTCAGCCTCCACCAGAAGAATAATATTTAGCCACATTTGTAAATAGCGTTAGAACTAGTTGTTCGAACATGCTAAAAACGCTATTGAAAAAATAGTAAAGGACCTGTGCTTGAGTGTGCAAAGACGCTTTATGTTCGNTCTACAAAATAAACTGTTAATATCCAGACGCCGAGGCCCGAGCCAACCAGGAGCAGGAGGAGAACATAGAGGTTCAGCCTCCACCAGAAGAATAATATTTAGCCACATTTGTAAATAGCGTTAGAACTAGTTGTTCGAACATGCTAAAAACGCTATTGAAAAAATAGTAAAGGACCTGTGCTTGAGTGTGCAAAGACGCTTTATGTTCGTTGCTCTTGTAATTGACGTTTTAATAACGCACAAATGTGATTCGATAGCACAATGCGTTTAAATGTGTAGGACGTAGGTGTATTTATCTATGTGGAAGACAACATAGTGAGCGAATCGGAAAGGCGAAATCCCGCTGAGCGGTGAATGCCATTAGTGTATTTAATGCTAAGACCCATTCTAGCGTTTAAGTTTTAGAGCTTCGTTGAGAAATTTTAATATAGGACGGAAGATAACCGCTCCCGAAATTAAATAAGGAAAGCATTTTTTCCTTCTCTTTCTCCTAACTAGCCAAAACCTGAAAACCACAAACATATTTCGTTTTAGTAAGGTCAAATTTTATTAACCAATAATCGAAAGTGAACTTTTTGGCGTCATTAGAGTTCGTTGCTCCGTGCGACAGATGGATTATATTGCGCGGGTATATTAAAAAAAACTTCAATACTGGGCATTTCATTTGATCGCGATTTTTAATTATGACCATATCAAAAATGATAGAAACACCTTCTTTTCGTATTCGGGAACGTTTGTCTTCCTCCAACATGAGTATAATTGCGATAGCTTAAAATATTTCCCACGACAAACGCATAAGGTTTAGAATTTTTTCAGAAAATTTATCAAAATGCTTTGCTCTAATAAATATATAGAAAATGATCAGTAGCTAATCGTTTGTATTTAGATTTTAATGTTTTAACTTATTAATGATAAAAAATATCAGATGCTGGTGACGGAGCAAATAATGTAGTGAGCACTGAGGCACTCTTCATTCAAATAATAATTTATAATCGTTCATAAAACTCATAATGTATTCTAACAATTGTGTAGCTTAATGTTAGTTATAAATCTTAACCCATATGAAAAATACGCTTATTAATTTTAATGTTTCCGATTAAATTGGAGTCTTGATATTCCTGACCAAATGTTATTTATTAATATTAATTATGTTTTAGGTAATAACGCCATCTCAAATACTAGACGTTAAGTAGATAGACGTTACCTATTATTATATCTATAGATACTTTAAATTATATCATTGTATTTCGAAACAACACCTTTGCTACTTATTTTACAATTAACTGATATAGATGTAGTTTAAAATATACTCGATACTTTTTTCAGAAACAGCTCCTTCTCAAAGTGAGTTTTGTCCTATGAAACTTAAGGAATATATTCGACTGATTGGCTTCAAATTAGGCAAGGGTACACAAAAGATATAGCAAAATATGGAGGACTCTAGCTATTTTTGCCGTCCTTTGCGTGCGACCTAATGCGTGGTAGATACCTATTAATAAAACATTGAATTTATATTGAAACAAACGATAAGATTTTAGGGAAAAACAATTGCCAAAATTTAAAACTTAAAAACACAATATCGTCTGAGGCCTATTTTTCCTGGTACACACGTGGGACCATTCTCATTGAATATCAGAAAATAACGCCATAATCACATAAAATATTAGGTCCCTATTTATTTCAGGGAAAGTATTGATATATTATATGTCAACTGGTGACGCTTACCGTAGATAATATTGAATTTTTTTAAATATTTATCGTCTATTTTGAAAAAAAAAAAAAACATTTAGAGCAAAATTAGTCTATGTAACCTTAATAGATTAAAAATTATGTAAACGTATTCGAAATAATAATTCATTGATGTGTGTATTTCTGGTAAAGCCATTTTAATTGGGGATATAGCTTTATAAAATGTAGTTGTTAGTATATACTGAGCCTTATGTAAACGTTTATTGATGTTTCTGTATAAATAGCTTGCTATAGTACTTTATAGATTACTATGTTAACCGTGTTGTATTGGAAGACACGTAATTCTGTTGATCTTTTGTAAAAATATTTCTGAATATGACTCGAANTGTATTTCTGGTAAAGCCATTTTAATTGGGGATATAGCTTTATAAAATGTAGTTGTTAGTATATACTGAGCCTTATGTAAACGTTTATTGATGTTTCTGTATAAATAGCTTGCTATAGTACTTTATAGATTACTATGTTAACCGTGTTGTATTGGAAGACACGTAATTCTGTTGATCTTTTGTAAAAATATTTCTGAATGTGACTCGAACATTCCGACTTAAGTGTTTTAGTTGTAATGTCCGTATTTAGGGCAGTTTTAAATTATGATATGTACGTAGTCTTAAACAAAATCAATTTAAGATGCAGATACACCCAATTGTTAGATGTTTAGTGGTCATGCTATTTTAAAAAATAATGGTTATGAAGTCAGCGGTGGGGTATTTTTCAAGATGACCAGTCTAAAACCAGGAGGTATGGCGAAAAATACTGAATGTACCTACTGTGGTTTTCAATCGACTTTGCACACACGATAAATAATCGTAATATCATTATGTAAAAAAATTCAGTACCTACCTATCTACAATAAATTATAAATATTGACAAATCAATGACTACGAAAAACGTGAATTCATGTTTCTTTTTTAGTTAGGAGAATAATGAAATAATAATCCCTATATAATATATGTATATGTAATCTAATAATATAATATATAATAATAAATGAAAAATTATATCCGTAACATAAACTTGATTACGGACCATGGAATAACACTGATTTTTGTCAATAGGTCCCATTGAACATTTATGTCTGTCTATGCTCACAATACTGCCAACAAAACAAAATGCGGTCAAGCAGTACCACTGCCACCACACACACTTCAATGCTAACAACCTTACCCGTGTACAGTATACGCGCGATTTCATGTCCATCGGGAGCCAGAGGCGACGCGCGGGGGCAGCTCGCCCCGCGTTTGTCTGACGTCTAGTATTGTCTTTGACAGTTGTGACGCGCGCTTATCGATACCGAAAATTTACGCTAACGCTATTGTGTTAATTCATGGTGAATAAACCATGACTACTCCGCTTCCAACAAGTTCAGGTAGAAAAAAACCTACACTGGTTCGGACTCTGATCTGTCGGTTGTCTTTTCATCTGATAGTAATTGAATTGGAATTTATAAAATATTTTTCTCTATTATAAGTAAATAAGTAATTACTTATCACATTTATTTTATAATTTGCAAAATGACCTAGTTACATTAAACCAAATTGACAGCTGTTGACTAAATCGGTAGTTATTATCGACATTACCATAATTAACTAGGTCACAGGTAGTGCATTCCTCAGGATGGACATGAACTCGCGCGCCTACTGTACCTGTGTATCATCACAGCCGTTATTTTAAAATACAATCTAAAACAAAAATAATAAAACGTTCATTTTTCATTTACACCATAGCGTACCTCCTCTTCCTCGCCAACAATGTCTTTAAAAATTAGTTTCTAAAAAATCACAAACGCAATTGTCCACAGATCTTTCAGTATTTTTTGACATTCTTCCCACTTCAAGGTCGGTCTTACGCGTCCACATGAATAATCAACACTATATAATATTATACATAAGTTTTTTCACTATATTTTGGCTATATTCGCTGTGCTGCGGCTTGGTTTAAATCATATAGAATTTATAATAGGAGACTGTATTCCGCAATTTAGGTATTCACTATGTACTTACATGAATTTATTTACCCACTAACAATGTCACTTTTAATGTAATGTATTTTAAATCTTTGAAATCTCATGTACTAAGTTTAGTAGAACGTTAGGTTCGTCTTTGTGTAAATAATAAAAAGAACAACTTTTATTTATGTGTAACTTTATCATATTATTGTATAAAATAAACATTTTTCGTAGAAAACTTTGTTTTATTTAACTTCCTTAAAAACTGCAATCATTAATGCAAGGCTGATCAGATTTCAACTAAATGATCAGTCATTGCAACTTAACACCATACGTATTTTTAATTACTGACAATAAAAAATAAAACTATCGTTATCTGTTGATGTGAATTAAAAATAACACAGATTGTTTTGAACATCTGGGTCTATAGTGGAACTTCACTTCTCTCTTATTCTGTATCACATGCCCCCACGGGACGTACTCTGAAGAAACATCCAGTGATCCATTCTTCTCCTTTTTATTATCACACTTCCCATTAGCAGAGCTGAATTTGTCCATATTATCCAGAACCATTGCTTTTATCCACAGTATGTCAGGAAAACTTTTTTACTATGTACCACCATCTTACTGGAATGAACTCCCCTTCAGTATTTCCTGACCACTGATTATATGTCCTTCTTAAAACGAAGTTAGCAAAGTCCTCAGCAGTAGGCAGTAGGTTTGCTGAGCCCCTGGATATGCTGATGTCTATGAACAAGTGTGACTACTAACAATAAGGTGCTGATGCACCCGATGCCATGCTCACTACTTTAGTACAAAAGCAATATAGATTAATAAAAAAAAACTAAATTAATCCTTCAAAAAACTCAGCTGATTGAAATACTACAAAACAATTTTTCAGTAAATATATTGAACCATTATCACCAATTAATTCCTAAATGAAATATCAAACTGTATTATCAAAGTTAACTTTCTTAATTTATTTTAATAAAAGAATTGGTGGCATTTAATATTACGAAAATTACAATAGACACTTTTATTAGTATTTTCTAACTTAGTATATATTTGTGAATTTTTCCAAATATCTCTATCTGCACAGATAATGCTCGGACATCTGTTTTTTGCCTATTACAAATTATAGTGCCAGTTATAACACTGCCTTGTTTAACCTCTTTACAATCTCTTAAATAAAATACAGTTTGTTTCCAGTGTGTGGGTGTTGAATGAGGACCTGTTGAAAATGACACACTATTGGGCAGATCAAAAAACGTATCAAAATATCCTACTAAAGATGTCAAATAACCATCCCTTAGAATCTCCAATTTAAATTCTGATGTAAAATCCATTACGGTAGTATCACAAGTACTAATGTCTATTTCATTTATAACATATGGTTGAGACAATATATATTTAGATGCAACTACATCTATACTGGCCTCTCTTACTACTTCAGATTTCATACAGTTCATTTTAAAACCATAAACATCAGACCAAAAATCTATTAGCTTCTTGTGTGTATCAACATCACCATTTGCTACAATACTTATGCTACATCTATTAGGCATTAACAAACCACCTGACTTCAAACAGTTATCTCTGGCATATATTACACTATCCAGCATTCCTTCAAATAATAAGAAGTATCCCATCCACTCAGAAACTAATACATCAACTTTTTCTTCAAGTTTTGTTTCTTCCAGTCTACCTTTAATTGTCTTTATTACATTTTGTAAATTGTTTTCTGTTATTATATCCATTGCATGGTATATTATATCAGATTGGTCTAAGGCATAAATTTTTTTGGCACCCGCTAATGCAGCAAACATTGACAGTATTCCTGTGCCACAACCAAGATCAAGTACAGTCTTCTCTCTTAAGGTTTCTTTATTTTTTAAAATGGCATCACGATATGTTTCTGTTCGTACTTTATCTGAGAGCATATCGTAATGAATTCCAAAGTGTGCATAAGTGTTAAAGTATCCTTCATCACACTCTATAGGAATACTCGCGACACAACTTGTTTTATTTTTTACTTCACAACTTGAGGACTGACCACCTTCAACTAATGTTTTCATTGAATCTTGCATTTTGTTTATATCCTCCTTGGCCATTTGCAGATGAGTTTGACTCTCACTTAACTGTTCGCTCAATGTTTGTATGGTTTTTTGTAATTCAGTAAAATGTCCCTGAGAAAGAGTAACAACACCATTCTCAACATTGGCATGGTATGTTTTGGGGGAATTAGGTTTTTCAGATACAGAATCGAAGTCGAATGTGAGCCATTCGTCATTCTCAACAGGTTTCAAATACTTGTCGTCGTTCCAAGGCGGGTGCTTAATTTTCATAACTTCTTCAGCAGTTGGCTTGTTTGTCTTTATGTAGTTTATCATTTTTATGTATGAATAACAGTCCATATTAAACTTGAGCTTTAGAATACTTAAAGAGAATTTATGCGAAGTTTCACAGTGGGCCAAAGCTTCTTCCACAGAAGAAATCAGCTCTGAACAAAACAAGCATGTTACCGACACGTTACTGGTTTCCATTTCTTGCCATTCTTCCTCGTCAAAATGCTCTTCGTCACTACTAAGATCTGGTACATCCGACATGATTAAAAATTATATTGAATTAAGGACAACACGTTTATATGTTCAGCGTAAAATCAATGGGAAATCTTCTTGAAGTAAAATTTATTCCCCAATCGGCAGCATGTGAATATTGACATTGACATTAGACATTCAAATTGTTTGTTTGATTTGTTCATTAAATCGGCAAAGGGAATATTGCACATACTTTTAGTTTTTATAACAAAGACCGAAGCCTTGTTTGTTATGTTAAAAGAAAATAAACCGAAATTACATGAAAGAAAATGAGATAAAGCAAAAACATATTAAGAAATAACCTCTTAGTAAAATTATAAAATATTGATGAGTTCATTTGAATTTTTAGAAAATAGAAAAGTGTAATTCAGTGATTATGATAAATTTTCCCAAATCTCTTAATTTTGTGTTTTTACAATTTAAACATATTATATTGGCTTTTTAACTATCGGAAACCATATAAATCACATTATGAATGACACCATCGTTTTACGGATTTATAAATACAATAAAAGTTCCGAAACTCAACTTTCGATTCTCCATAGCAAATTTTTGTGGTTATTGGCCAATTACTGATTATTACATCATAGCAAATATTCACCATCAACAATTTGACTTAACAATTAATCACACAAATTAGAACAATTATTTTTAGGTCACACAAAATAGTTTGTTGTATTTGCGTATCCATGGCAACGTTCTATCTAATCGTGTATTTTCTGGACTAATTTCATTTATTTAAGTGCGGTGTAGCATTTTTCCTATAGTAGAAGAGTACATTATACTTTTTTTATTATTAATTCAATCTCTGTACAAAATCAACAACTCACTGATCCAGAATGAAATTTAAAATTTCCTCCCACAAGGAACCAAAACACACCGGTGTAGTGGTTTGCGTTTGTTGGAATAATACAGAGGACGTATTTTCTTGCGGGTAAAGGAAATAGGATAAGAAAAGTGAAATAACAAATAAAAATGCTTTGCCTTAAATATTTATTTTTAATTCTGTATTGATATACTTTCCAGAGACGATCATAAACTATTAAAGTGGAATTTAGTTAATAATGAATGCTTGCCGGTAACTACTTTTCCTGATGATTTCTATCCGACTAGCATGCACTTATTTCCTAAAACTAGTCTAGGAGGCAGTAAACATCAACATGATGTCATATTGATTTCTACAGCTGATGGCAAGTAAGTTTCCTTTTTTAATTAATGAATAAATAGTAAGAATTTATGATCATGAAATTCACTAGGTTTGGATCTACAGATAGGCCTTGGCCCGATTAAATTAATCTTCCATTTATTTCATTCCATAGCTTGGACAACCTATTGTTTTTACGTTTCTAACTACGTATTTCAACCATTTAGACGTCCACGATTCCTTTGATTTTCCAACTTTCTCATTATGAATACCTGCAGGTGTCTTAAATTGCCAATGTTCATGATCCACCCATTATTGCAATCGTTTATTTTTTATTGATTCTGATATTAGTAGAATGTAAAATAAAATTTCTAGATTTCATATAGTAAATCACAATGGACGTATAGAGAAATCGGTGCCCGCTCACGAGGGGGCCTGCCTCACAGCAAAGTGGAGTCCAGACGGAGCGGGTCTTCTAACAGGTATTAAAATTATTAGTCGTTTAATATAGCTGTTAATTTATTGATCATCTTCTTGACTATATAGTATAAAACAAAGTCGCTTTTTCTGTCCCTGTATCCCTATGTATGCTTAAATCTTTAAAACTACGCAACGGATTTTGATGCGGTTGATAAAGTGATTAGAGAGGAAGATTTATATGTATAATAACATCCACTAAATAGTAGAGAAATCAATAATAAATTATAGTTTCCGAAGCGAAGCGAGGGCGGGTCGCTAGTTTAGGATAAAGAACCTAAACCAATGGATAAAAATAAGCAATGGTGAGACCTCCTTTATCCATTATATTCAGACAAGAGACTCCCGCTGTTCTACTGCTAATTAATTTACAATGAGAATGAATAACTGATGCTCTCTCATTAAAATTTTGATAACCTTACTGACATCGATTCACGATGACAATCAATAATGTCCAAATGACCGTCTCTTTGACTAGATATTTATATCTTACTAGCTGACCCGGCAGACTTCGTAATGCCTCAATCGATAAATAAAAGACATATCTAGGGGACACATCAAAAGAAAAACAAAATTGTTTGTTTTTATATAATTCCGAGCTTTTTTATATTTTCTCACCTTTCAAACCTTCTCTGGACTTCCACGAATAATTCAAGACCAAAATTAGCCAAATCGGTCATACATAGGTATACCCCGCCCTCTATCCCCAGTGGAGGGTGGGAGTTCGGCGATTTCATCCTAACCAAAAAAAAGCTTTTACGCTACCGAGAACTTTTAAAAAACTCCCACTAAGTACCTATAGTATGCCTAGCATACTGGTTACATTGAAACCTTTCCAACATCAAATACATAGAAGGTAGTTAGCACAATTTTCAAATGTCGACGAATAATACTGTACTCCTTACGAACATCCAATCTATAAAGTAATCAAAATGTCGGAAACAATAAAATTAAAACACTAAGCGCGAGATTAAAGCAACGATTAGAAATTCGCACATGGTAAACTGTAGTACCTATCAATAAATTCAGAAAACAAAAACATTTTTTGTTTAAAAATTTTTTAAGCCGGCGAAGATGGTTTTGTGAAGATTTGGTCTCGCAACGGTCTCCTTCGTTCAACATTGGTTCAATCCGATGTGCCATGTTTCGACGCCGTCTGGAGTCCAGACAGTAACGCTATATTGCACACAAAAGAAAACTTTCTCGTTATCAAGCATTTGAGTTCGAGCAGTAAAATTGTTAAGGTAATCCAGTGAGATTTAATTCAAATTATAGTGTTCGAGATTAGTTTCAGGGTATTTTTTTTTGTTATCTGTCTATATTATTTATTAACTGTTTGTAAATTATATTGATTGTTTCCTGTGCATTTTTATAGTTAATCCTTTACCTATATTAACTATAATATTTCTTGTAAATCGTTTCAGTGGAAAGCTCACGATGGTCTCATTTTGTGCACGGCTTGGAACGCAAATAACAATTTGGTTGTTTCCGGGGCTGAGGATGGTTTTACTAAGGTTATTTATTTAATTTTAATTTCGTTGCTTATTAGTCTAGTAGACTGATTAGTAAAAGACGGTAGACTATAATTAGAGCCTAGGTATATACAATCCAGTATATGTGTACACTGCTGTGGGAAATATACTTGCATCTTCGATGACTTTTAGTATAACAGTTGTTTGACCTCCCTATCCTTCAAACTAGAACACAATATGATTGTTTCACGGTAGAAACGGGCAGGCTGCTGTATCTCCGAGGATACCGCATTGTCTCCACCGGTCACCGTCCTCGTCGAGCGAATAAACCCACAGTCACAGCCCACTGAGTGTCTTACCGGATCTTCTCAGTGGGTCGCGTTTTCGATCCGGGCGTAGTTTCTGCGAAGCACTGCTCTTGCTGGGGCCAGTGTTAGCAACACTCCGGTTTGAGCCCTGTGAGCTCACCTACATGATAGGGCGAAGCTGAAATAGCCTTTCAAGGCTATCAGCACAGGTAGAAAAAAAAAACCGCGGCGTGCATTCTCGCGCCTTAGGTTCCAGGAAGGCGTCCTTTCTTAGAGACGGAAGCGCTCGCCACTGATTATACATGGCGATAGGACGCCCGTGACAGGAGAAAACCGACGATGGTGAGCTACTAGGCTCGGTCGAACTAGACTAATTTATTGGCTGCGAAGAGGCACGGTCGAACACTTCGCGGACTTCCTTGCGTGGTTGGAGAAATGCCGTGTCCTTATCTCGCAAATAAGACCCGACTTGTCATCGTCTAACATCGTGACTACGCTGAGACCAGGAGTTGGCGAAGAACTTTTGTTCGACTCCAAGCCCCGCCTTTAGCATCTTCGGCCATTAAGTGCCACATACTACCGAAAAATATCTATTGGTACCTACACAGCGCTGTTTAAGTATGTGTGTGTATTATTTGTTCCTCAATAGTGGACGCAGGATTCCTATGTAACTACCTACTATAGTTTCATGTGGTCGAACAATATCGCTGCGGTTTTCATTATAAATTACAGTAATAATAAATACCGTAATAAAGTGAAATGTATTCATGATTACACGTCGTGTTATCAATATTTTGATAATAGTTAATGATACCCGAAGAAGCAGTTGTCATGTCGTAGTGCTGCGGAAATACGGATATCGTAATTTAATAGGACCAGAAGTCCCCAAAATGTTTTCTGATCTAATTATCGTAAGCACAATGTATTAAGGCAGCCCCTCTTTTGAAATTTTGTATTCAACGGTCGCATTGCCAGTTAGATACCTGCCTACCTACTGCCTGACTAGGATTTTCTCATTACGAAAATCTCTGTGCAACTTTGGGTATCACTGGGAAACACAAGTTGTTATTTTATTTTCTTCATTGTAATAATATCTTTGGAAACTGAGCCTTTGCAATTTATGGAATTTTTAATTTCTCGAATAGATTTGGGATACGTTTGGTCAGCAAATCTCGGTGAGCGTGAAACATGACCAGCCAATCACCAGCGTCAGTTGGTCTCCAGCCGGCGACATGTTCGTTGCGGGAAGTTTTAATTTGACACGTTTGTGCAATGCTAATGGTGTGAGTATTTATACAATCTATGTATGACAGATGTAGAGAAAACCCCCTGATTTGATAGGGGAAATTGTGTAGTTTTTCAGAGTACATTATCGCGAATAATTTAGGAGAGAAGACGGATATTTAATTTATTTTGCTATAATAAAGCTATTCACCAACTTTAATTTTTTTTTGTGTTACGCTGCGCTGTGTCTCTATAGAAAACACACATTCTAAGTCGAAATTTAAATATTAATAAAATCAAAGAACTTCCCTATAAAAGTTATTTTTGTTCAAGTGGTCATACTGCTTGGATCGTCCATCAACCGGCAGTATATATGACATCGCCTGGTCCATGGATGGTACCCAGTTGGCTGCGGCTTGTGCCAATGGCCATGTCATATTTGCGCATATTATTGACAGGTAAAACGATAGTAAATCAATTTGTTGGACTAGTTTTAATTTTATTATACTATAGGACTTTTTTTGTTTATTGAATACTAGAAATTCTAAAATATCTGTAAGAAAGATAATCTGTTCGGTTTTTTTATTGTTGAATACGGAACCCTAATTTATTGTTTTCGGCATAAAAATTACCTTAAAATATAATATTACGTCAGAAATTGTCGCAATATAGATACCGTCAAATCAAATGAGCCGCTTTGGAGATTATCCATAATTAAAACCAGACAGAAAAAGAAACTATCACTTGAGCTTGAAAAAGGTCTTAAAAAAATAAGACTAAATCAAGAAATCACAGACACAACCACTTAACAATTAGATTACTTATATCTACAAATATCGATGGATACAACAATTCTTTAAATGCGGTTTGAAGAAAGACCAGAGCGATATTAAAGTTTGGGTGAAAAAATATTGATGCCGTCCTTACCTAATTAAAATTTACAAGGATTAAAAATTTCAGAGAATACACATGGAAAAACTACTCCTGCACACAAATTGGTCGAAAGGTCATTTCTATCAAAGACATAGTATCAGAAGAGAACGACCAGTTGGATTATCCAGATCGAGTTATACAAATAGCGTTAGGCTTCAACCATTTAGTCGTAGCTACGGTCAAACAGTGTTTTATACACAAACTGAGCTCTTGGAATACACCAGTGACTTTCGATCTTAAAGAAGGCACTGTAAGCATGATATTACTGTCCGAAAGGTAAGCAAATCTGGCGAAAAAGTATTTTAGGTAGAGCATCCAGAATTAGTGAATAATAATAGTTTGCATATTAACGAATACATTCGTATTTTTTAGTACTAGCAAATATTTTATTTCAATTGAAAAGATAGATATCATTGCCACTGGTTGCTCTTTTAAATAAATAGATATACACGAAAATAAACAGATGTGAATATTCGCGAATATTATTTTCTATTTACATTAGTTTTTTAGATTATTGCCGTTCACCTACACCCTGGTTATTCTGTGGTAGGAACCAGGTTTGCTGGTAATAGCCTAACAAACTATGATCCTCTAAGATTTTATCTCTGTTGCCAAATATTATCTATCAACAATTCAAATTATTACAGATGCCTGTGCGTTGTAGAAAGAGCTGGAATTTCAGTTTATAGTTACATGGGCAGGTTGTTGGCAAGTCCTCGTTGTGGTGGTAGACCCGAGACTCTTGGCAAATCCTCTGTGTCTTTAGGACCCGATACATTGGCTGTCGTTGATCAAACCGATCGCAAATGTAAGTAATCCATCAGTTTAACGTTTCGAAAAATTTCTGCATTCTCCACAAACAGTTTTTATTTAATGTTAAACGCTGAATAATTGTGACAAGTAATGGACTATGACCGACAAGTACATAGGTATGAAATCTCGTTTAACACATATGCGTTTCTCAAACTTTGTCCCCTATTACTAGGGGTATCATTGTCATTTTTTCTCCACATAAATAAGATAGTGATCTATATGTAGTGACATTCTATAGTAGAACTAATTAAATTTTTAAAGGCATACTTAAACTAACAGTTATCACTTCTAAAATTACAGCTCTAAATATCCCTTCAATTCTTCCATACTAGTCATACGAGTACTGGTCATAAGAAATATACCTAATATTGATTTCATGTCACTTTCTCAGTTTTATTAGCTCGTGATTTTCGAGTCCGATTAACTTGAAAATTTGCACACGTATCAAAGAGCGGTGATAATACAATAATTTTACAGCTTTACTCTAATATCCTGACCGGTGAGGGTATAATGCAAGATGAAATTAATGTTTGTTAGTGCGGTTTGCTATTTGAGCGCGCCTTTTTAGTTTTAAACTGCATTTATTTACTTAATATTCTTTTTTGTCTATAGTGATTCACGTTTTCGATCTTCCAACCGGTCTCATTGTGCGTAGTTCAACAGACAGCACGGTAACCAAACTCAACCACAAAATGACAGTGTCAACTATTGCTCTGAGTCAGACAGGACCAATTAACGACAGACAAATGGCTCTTTTGGACTACAATAAAGACCTATACGTAGTCTCCGTGAAAGATGTTAAGCCGAAGTTCGTTAAATTAGGTGAGTGATAAAATCGTCAATAGATATACCATGCGACAACCAAGTTTCTTCAAAGATTTTTGGAATCATTCTTGCAGTTTTTATTATTTTGTGTCACATATTTCTTTCTCAGTTACGTATCTTAAGCATAGTGTTTAAGGAGTGATTTTTACGAAACGGTTAAAAACAGAAATAAATATGCTTAGTCCAATTACTTACGATAGAACATAAGTACCACTTACCTCTAGACTACTCTAGACTTATCTTAAAGATCAATCTGTAACTAATTATCAATTGAAACTGGCGGATGGGATAGCTGAACGCTTAGACGTCACTGTTCGAGATTATAATATTATTGATTCTCTAATTTCCTACTTAGCTACGTGTTTCCCTAATTCCTAGTTTCATCTAGTACCTAGTAGATGCCAGCTAATTGGGGGTAGATGTCGCCAAATATTCGGTACTTTCCGATTTGGATGGGGATAGATTCCAAAGCAAATTGAGAGATTGTTTCCAAAGCTCACCACATTTTTAGATATGCAGGTGTATTCATGTTGTGGTACCCATAAGCTCCAGTTATCGTATAGCACCAAGAGAGTCATGAGTTCGGCGACATCGTAAACACTTATAAAAATCCCGCCTTGGCTCAATCAGGTTTTGAATAGATAATTTATTTTTTGTGTTTCAATATTCGATCAATAACCTGAACTAAGGCTTCAATTTAATATAGCTATAATTTTAATATAGCATATATTTTAATATAGCAAGGCTATAATTTAACTGTGGAATATTGAATTATAGTGTACCTAATTATTTCTTCAAGGATCTCAAGTACTAAGCGTCGTTTGGAGCTCAGAGACAGAATTGCTAGTTGGACTACGCGCCAACGCCATTGTGGCTTGGTGCTGCCCTAGGGCTGTCCAATTAGACTGGCTGGTTCTTACTACTGTCAGTAAGGAAGTCACGTAAGTGACATTGGTTTATTACATATTTGTAAATGTAGAAGGAATTCGCTGATTGTAGGTCGCTTTTGCATCGGATGTCTTGGCGCTAATATCAGAATACCTAATACCTAACCATTTTTATGAAATTATGGCATAGCAATATTTATCTTTTTATTTTGTGTGAAAATAAAAACTTTTTTACTGTTGGTAGGATCTTTTGTGAGTACGCGCGAGTAGGTACCACCACCCCGCCTATTTCTGCCGTGAAGCAGTAATGCGTTTCGGTTTGAAGGATGGGGCAGCCGTTATAACTATAGTGAGATCTTAGAGCTTATATCTCAAGGTGGGTGGCACATTTACGTTGTAGATGTCTATGGGCTCCAGTAACCACTAAACACCAGGCGGGCTGTGAGCTCGTGCACCCATTTAAGCAATAAAAAATATAATAATTTGATACTAATTTAAATAAACATATTTATTTTCCTTTAAATCTGAAAAAAAGTAACTTTTGGGTAAAACATGTCTACCGAATTAATTATGATTCAAGATAATTAACATTAGAGATAGCAAGAGAAATTAGCGTAACAAATTTGTCTCATACCAGTTTTTAACAAACCTGGCATAATTCCCTTTAATGATTACGAGCTATAAATCTTATTTATTTTTTGACGTATAATCGAAATCGACCTCAAAGCTCATTTGGTGTTAAACGACGACCGAAACTTATAGTCACGCTTGAGATATCAGATTAAATTTTTGAACAACCCTGCTATCGTCGCGTAATCCAACAGAACGTGACACGGTGAAAGATTCCCTTTAGACTTCAATCTAAGAAATACACATGATAATCGCTGAGTTGAATCAGACCTAAAACTGTTTTTAGGGATCTGGGACGCAACCCGTGTATCCTAAGCGAAGAAGATGGCATCGTTCGTATATGTAAGGGTAATGGCTCGGTTGTTCACATATCAATCGCAGCTTTCCAAGAGAAATTACTGAAGTATGTGTCAACGAACATGTGGCAGGCTGCTCTACAGGTAAATTGGTGTGGGATATCTGTTTTTTTTTAGCATACAAAACTCATTAATACATATAATTTTCTCATCATCATAACTTAATTAAAACTGCGACAATTTAAAAACTGAAATAATATTTCATTACTGAAAAGACTTCCAGTGCACAACTATATAGAGCTCTTATGCTCGTAATAGCCAGGCCGTAGCTCTTTTTAGTCTTTAGAAATTATCACACAGTCGCCTTATAAAAAAACAATTATGTCAGTAAACCTTCGAAAAAAAAAACACGTGTGGCCCTCGGAGACTGCCGCGGTAAAGCTATTGCATAGCATTTTTTATCAACTTATGCAATTATAATTGGACAATAATAATTTAATAATAAAACAATAATAAAATAAGCCCACGCTATATTCATAAGCATTAACAAGAACAAAACATTAATTACTGTCCCCTTCACACACATAAGCTAGACCGCGCGAGAGAGAGATGGGCAGACTTTTCATGATGCGCATGCAGTGCGAAGTCACGCCGCATGCTTATTCACAAACACTACACAAGCGCAACTTGTGAATGTGTTGAACGCGAGGTACATAGTAGGCGGATGGGGGTGTTAGGTTAGGTTAATGCAATAGCTTAAAAAGTTATTTAAGTAGGTATTTGAATTTGATTTTGTATACAGCTCTGTCGCACTGTTGAAGACGAAACGTTATGGGCATGTCTCGCGGTGCTGGCATGGCAACACCATCAGCTGCCGGTGGCAGAAGAGGCCTTTGCTCTGATACGCCAATACCATCAAGTTTGCTATATCCAGCATTTAAGGGTAAATATATTCACTGCTCAAATTAACAAGCAGGTCAGCTGGTTTTTTCTGCAAGGCCATGTTACGATTGATCAGGGTGCTTAGTGCTTGTTTTGTAACGTTCTCGATAGCGTAAAAGCTAGGTCATATTTGTATGAAATGGGATCGTTTGCGTACATTTGCTGTTAGGGGCGCCTTTCCAACTGCATACACAATTGGCTTAACTTTTACGCTATCGAGAACGTTAAGAAGCTCGCTCTAAGCACACTGGTGTTAAATCGTCGTCGTAGATCATAGAAATCACAACTTGAATACTAATTATCTTGAAACATGAGATCGGAGTTATAGTAATAGTTCTATTTTTCTAAAAGGCAAAAGTATCATAACCATACAGCCTAATCTTTTATCTTTTTTTATGAAAAATGATAATATGAAGTGAAATGAAACAAAGTTCATTAATTTGAAACATTACATAATCAATTGGCATGAAATTAAATGAGATGAGAAAATGGTGGTTATTTACTAAGACTTTTTCAGTGGACTTTTTGGAGGACCCGAGAAGCTACGTCCAGCGGCTTTGTTTCATTTTCCCATATTTGTGCACTTTTACAGATACTAAACAGTTAATATACCACCGTTATTCCACATTTAAACCTGAAGAAACACTAAATAGACAAAATAAAACAATTCACACAACTTCACTCCTCGCGTTCCCGCCAAAAATCTTCGGAGTTTCAATTTGATTACATGTATCTAATGACGACGGGGTATCGGAATGGCAAAGGGAGCCATGACCCAGCTCGGTAAAATCTGGAAGGACCGTAACATTACCCAGAAAACAAAGATGAAACTGGTGCTCACTCTGGTCTTTTCCGTTTTTCTGTACGGAGGGGAGACCTGGACCCGAAGAGAAGCAATCTGTCTATCTTAGACCAACTGCAGATCAAGACAAGACTGTCCTATATCTCTACACTCTGCCTTCGCCGCGCACTCGACTACTTTGGTCATATTGCTCGGAAAACACCGGATAGCTTGAGAGACTATTCGTGACAGGGAAGATCGAGGGAAAGAGACCGCGCGGGCGCAGTCCGACAAGGTGGTTCGACCAAAGCCGCACCACACTAGAGATCTCATTCCACGACGTCCTTCATGCGGCCAATGATCGGAGGCGCTGGCGGGATATTACAAAGAATATAATCATGTCGAAGTATAATGGTCACGACCCTCAGCATTGAGGAAACGACGCGAGGAGGACCTAATGACTGCTCCCCCACTTACCTGCCTAAAATAGCTTTACTTACCAATCCAATATATTATATTTGTATTTATTTTTTTCCAGAGCAATGTACCAGAAAAGCTGAGTGCAAGTTAACGAAACAATTTTTTTAGTAATAATTATAAATTATGAAGCAACGAGATCGTTCTTTAAATATTACTTTTATAAAGAATAAATGAAAAAAATTAGTATAATATTTAAAAAAAACGAAGTTTTATTTCGAAATTTGGTGATAAATCAGTCTTAATGGTAACAAGTCAGTCTTATATATTAATTCATATTCAGTCATATATTAATTACTACTTTTATTTATTGACTGACATACTTTAAGTAGGTACTTATTTATCGATAATATAGGTATTAACCACGATAAAAAATGGATAACAGTATTTAAAATGAAGTAATCACAAAATTATAATTCAACATTGAAAGCTAGATGCAGCCTAGCGACGCCTAATTTTTATTAATAATTCACTACAATTTCAAATGAGGTCGGCTGTCTCTGATTACACCTCGTCAGAAGTTAGGCTGGTTAGTGTTACTCGCCCGTGCAGGCTTATCTACATAATCTTACCAGTAAATTCAGTCTGGAATTATTTGGGNAAATGAAGTAATCACAAAATTATAATTCAACATTGAAAGCTAGATGCAGCCTAGCGACGCCTAATTTTTATTAATAATTCACTACAATTTCAAATGAGGTCGGCTGTCTCTGATTACACCTCGTCAGAAGTTAGGCTGGTTAGTGTTACTCGCCCGTGCAGGCTTATCTACATAATCTTACCAGTAAATTCAGTCTGGAATTATTTGGGAAAGACAAGATAAATAACATTAAGTACCAATCTGAAGATAGGACCGTCATACATGCTATCTACAACTTTACTATTGAGAACTTTACCACAAGGTGACTTGCGGTACCTATCCACTTTGTGCTGTTTATTGGAATTTTTTGCTGTCTATTGCAGTAGATATAACCTAAGTTAGACCGCGAGCTCGTCTAAATCGCGACCTAAATTAAGCTATAAAAAATTGATAATGTGCATGTGAACCACAACGACCTACCTATAATGCATGAAACTACATATTTATCAAACTATACTTACATAGTAGGTACGAGAGCACGTTTCGGTAGCAATAAAGAGTACGGTCTACTCAGTTCATTAGTTCACCAATCACCATTCAGTGTTCATCAGGCTTACGTTCATTCGAGCTCGAAAAATTTGTTCAATCGTTCAATATTCAGTTGTTTTGTTCGCGTTGTCGTAGAAGGATGTGTTGCGATTAGATTGAGTTTTACGAAAAAGTTATTATTTCAATGAAGTTTAATTAAAAAATGAAACACCGACTTAAATTAGGTGCAAATCAGAAAGTAGAACTTTAACATTAATATAAAATGTAAATCGACACGTGCCCTACATTATTACTAGCGGAATAAATTTTGAAAGTGTACGTACGTTTCTGAATAAATCAACTTTCTGTGAAAATGTCGTTTAGAGGCATTGTTGTAGTGTTATTTTTAAATGTGCGTTTTTTCGCAAACTGTAGTGTGTACGATAATGAGATAAACGAACATTCCTTGGAGTTGACCCAGTCCTTGAACTTGGCTCGACAAGAACTCATCCAAGAGGCTTGCCGACGTTTTTCTCGCAACTACAAATTGGATGACCTGCAACCGGACCAGTTAAGGCATATATTGGTTGATGATGAAAGGAAACTGCTATATTGTTATGTGCCAAAGGTTTGTGCGATTCTCACAATTATAATTAAAAAAACATAATTACAATCATTTAAAAATAATGAGAAAAACGCCAAAAAACTCAGCTCAACACTTCAAAGTTACTAAAAATTACCATGAACTAATAGACAACTATCAATGTTCAAATGGTGTTCAATTACTTAACAAAAATAATGGTAAATTTTAGACATTTCAAAATATTAAACATCTGATTTATTCAATAAAACATTTTTTAACTAAACCCTTCTAGCGGTATATTGATTTCATGTCAAATACATTTACTAAGCTGAACTAATTTTACCACTAAACTTAATTAAACTATTTAATTTAAAACATGTTAACTTGTGGGAGGCTTGTGGAGAGTATTAAGAGGTAGGCAGTGGCTTGGCTCTTCCCTTGGGACTGCTGAAGTCCATGGGTGACGGTAACCACTCACCATCAGATGGGCTGTATGCTGCCTACAAGGGCAATAAAAAAAACTTACAGAAGACCTCCTCATTAGTGCCAGCTAAAGGCTAAAACATTTTCTCTAGAATTGTCCATTACATCAATGTACTTCCTATTATCTTGCTATATACATATTATCCAAAAGAATAATAATGTAACTAAAACGACTAAGTACCAAAATTACATTAAAACTAAGTATTGTTGATGGAATAGTATAGTCACTTTTGCACAAATAAAACACATTTAAAAATTTAATAACATTACAAACAAAAAGCACTGTTTTCTAGGTGGCCTGTACAAACTGGAAGAGACTTCTCCTCATATTGGCTGGTAAATGGAACAGCACAGATGTTCTATCAATTCCGGGGCATATACCTCACTTACCCGGAATGTTCAAGGATCTGAGTATGGTGACTGCACAGGAACGCGAACACATGCTAAATAATTATCATAAGATGGTGTTTGTTAGGAATCCATTTGAAAGATTACTGTCGGCTTATAGAAATAAACTGGAGGGTGATTCACCAAGTCAATATTTCCAGGTGAGCATTTTCTCATTTTTCAGATTAAAGGAATGAGTATGTAACTGGGTACCCTGTTCTTCTTTTTGTAGAAATTTAAAAGTTGCTAGAGAAACAATCTTTTCCAGAGGCCAATTTTGACAGATTATAATTTTTTAATAATAGATACAATAATTTTGATTTCTCTACCAAACAAAACCGCCATGATCATTATTGCATTAATGTGTTTAAAATCTGAATAATTATGGTCTAAGTAATTGTGATAGACATTGTTACTACCTAACAGTTTTAATAGAACTGTAAAATAATAATAAAAAATAACATTTTGTTACACATTTTTATGGAAAATAATTATGACCTATTAATATCTAATATATTATATAATAATCACTTTTTTTTTTCCTACCTAGGCTGATAGCCTTGAGAGGCTATTTCAGCGTAACCATAACTAGTAGGCGAGCTCACAGGGCTCAATCCTGACGACGTTGCTAACACGAACCCTAGCAAGAGCCGTGCTTCGCAGAATGGACTTTGAAGTAGTCGCGGCCTAAAGGATAAGACGTCCGGTGCATTCGTGTTGAGCGATGCACCGGTGTTCGAATCCCGCAGGCGGGTACCAATTTTTCTAATGAAATACGTACTCAAAAATTTTCACGATTGACTTCCACGGTGAAGGAATAACGTCGTGTAATAAAAATCAAACCTGCAAAATTATAATTTGCGTAATTACTGGTGGTAGGAACTCTTGTGAGTCCGCACGGGTAGGTACCACCGCCCTGCCTATTTCTGCCGTGAAGCAGTAAGGCGTTTCGGTTTGAAGGGCGGGGCAGCCGTAATAACTATACTGAGACCTTAGAACTTTTATCTCAAGGTGGGTAGCGCATTTACGTTGTAGATGTCTATTGGCTCCAGTAACCACTTAACACCAGGTGGGCTGTGAGCTCGTCCTTCCATCTAAGCAACAAAAAAAAACCACCGGATCGGAAACGCGAACCACTGAGAAGATCCGGCGAGAAACTCAGTGGGCTGTGTCTATGGGTTAATTTACGAACGATGACCGGTGCTTGAGGTACCCAAAAGCACCGTTAGTAGATCGGGAGGAGATAATCACATAGAGGCACAACAAGTTTAAGTTTAACTCCCCTTTCGTCTTGGTGAAGCAGAAAAGATTGCTGGAAGGCTTTCCAGATGGCCAAAAGAGCAATGCCTTCACATAAAAAAAAAAGGAAGAGGATTTCATCAAAATGAGTAGTACTACACATATCTTGGGAATTTAATATAAAAAGCGATTTAAGGAGAAATTGTTTTACGCGCTTTTTAAGAAGTCCCGTGATTACTTAAATGAGCCAACATTTAAATAGTCTGTGTAAAATAATCAGAAATGAATAGGAAATACGATTCTGACTTTTCCCGCGTACCATCCATCCATCCATCTGTTAGTATCATATCAACTTACTTCCTATATTTTCCAATTAATTTGTGTTCATTTATTGCACAGACGACCAAAGCGGTGCTAAAGGAGTATTATGAACCTTCATGAATAAGTAGCACCACCCGGTCTATTTCTGCCGCGTATCATACATTCGCTTCTGTTTGAACGGTAGCGGCGACCGATATACTAAATACAAATTAAAAATTTGACCCGTGTTCAAGATGGCGGCATTCACATCCGGTAGCCACTTAGCTGTAGCTGAGGCGTGAGTTGGTTCACCTGTATATGCAATACAAAAAAAAAACGGTCAACCTGGCGACAACAGTTAGCAGACACAGAATGACCTCAGGACGTCACAGTTTGAAATAACTTCATACTTTCAAACAAGAGCGTTTGATGGGTTTATGGGCTTTACAACACTATACCTTAACCTTCACCCAGGAATTAACTGGAAATAAACCGTCTTTACATGGCTTACTTTACAGCTAATAAAAGTTCAAATAGAACTCCTTAACATAACTGCATAATCATTTATTTATTTATTTATTTATTACACTTCATGTAAAATTTACATTGGCCGACTTCATGCCTAAGGCATTCTCTACCAGTCAACCAAAGTTAGTGCAAAATAAATAATGGTAGGTGCAATGAAATTTGTATTAAATTACAAATACATACACAGAAATACGTACATACCATACATAATAATCATTCTATTTATAATCTATCTCGGTACGTTCACACTTTCACTATTGTTTGTTCGAAATATACTTTCGTTAATCTTATAGATCGTGAAATGGTGCATCTAGTACAACTGAATTTTTTTGTGTATATCTTCGTAAAATTCCGCAACAAGCATTCTGTTACTCATCATTAGAAAATACGTACATTTTATTTAAGTAGGGATATAGGATACTAGACAAGGCACTTCTAATATATCGATATTAAAAATTACAAATTTAGTATATTATTTGCTTCGGAAATAATATAAGACTAATTTACGACGCATTTTTATGCGGATAGAAATTCGGCTTACATGCTGATTGATGTATATTATTTTATTCATTAATTTCGCTTGCCATTACCGAATCAAGACATCCGGGCGCTTCTTTTGATTAATTAAGTATGTATTATCTATAAAACCGTCCATAAACGAAGTTTAAGAACGGGTGTCCTCGCCGTTACCGTTGCCCATGGGCAGCTGTGACTAGTCTTCATCAGCTCGACCGTAAGCGTATCCTCAAACATTGCAATAGAAAATGAAATGCGTTTACAATTTGAAATAATAAACATGATTTAAATCTTTATAAAATGAATAAGTTCTGGTAAACTCTTTAACACGTTGACTGCAACGTAAAGTCGCCGTCGCCCGAAACATGTCTTGTTGGATCCCCCGGATTCACTCGGTGCTTTTAGACCTCTCAAGCACCAGCCTGCTTATTTCGGCCGTGAAGCAGTAATGCGTTTCGGTTTGAAGGGAAGGGCAGCCGTTGTAATTATACTTGAGACCTTAAAACTTATATCTCAAGGTGGGTGGCGCATTTACGTAGTAGATGTCTATGGGCTCCAGTAACCACTTAACACCAGGTTGGCTGTGAGCTCGTCCACCCATCTAAGCAATAAAAAAAAAAGATCACCGTCCTCGTCGAACTCGTCGATTACGTTCGACAAGCGAACTAACCCATAGACACAGCCCACTGAGTTTCTCGCCGGATCTTCTCAGTGGTTCGCGATTCCGATACGGTGGTAAATTCTGCGAAGCACTGCTCTTGCTAGGGCTAGTGTTAGCAAATTCTCTCAGGTTGAACCCGTGAGCTCAACTACCCGTCCGGGGCGTAGCTGGAATAGTCGCTTAGGCTACCAGCGTACAGGTAGAAGAAAAAAAAACGTTGACCGCCATGTAGGTCACCGGTGCCCGACGTGGCGCATTAAAGTAATTATTTTCGCTCTTCGATCTTATTACCTAGTCGAATATTTAATAGGAATATTTAATAGGGAAAGACGAATTCGAAAATACTTAGAATACATCTATAATATACAAAAAAACACATTAACAAACAAAAGAAGGCAAAGCTAGGCAATCCAGGTGCTTGGTTATAGAAATCGACATAATTACTTCAGTGCACCACGTAGATCACCCGTGACCTACAAAATGGCAGTCAACGTGTTAAATTGGTGAATCAGCATTCATTATCATCATCATCATCATCATTCTCCTGCCCTTCTCCCAGTCACATAGGGTCGGTGCAATATGTTTTTTTTCGTTCCATACGCCTCTATCATATACAATTTCTTCGGTCACTCCCCTCTTACACATATCGTCTTTCACGTAATCCGTCCGTTTTTCTTATGTCTACTTCTACTACTTGTAAATCATTTACAATCCACATTCTGTTTTCGATTTGCGCATATTCACTAACGACGATAACTATATAGACACAGACAAGACGGTATGTGTGCTAAGTGCGAATTTATTAACGTTCTCGATAACGTAATAGTTAACTCAAATTTGTATGGAGTTGGAACGTTTGCATATGTTTGCCGCTAGGGGCGCTGTTTGAGTTAACTATTTGTTAGTTGTTAAATATTTGTTGTTTAAGACCTCTTGTAGGACCTCTTTGAGTCCACCCTGAGGACCACCCTGCCCATTTCTGCTGTGAAGCAGTAATGCGTTTCGGTTTGAAGGGTGGGGCAGCCGTTGTAACTATACTGAGACCCTTAGAACTTATATCTCAAGGTGGGTGGCGCATTTACGTTGTAGATGTCTATGGGCTCCAGTAACCACTTAACACCAGGTGGGCTGTGAGCTCGTCCACCCATCTAAGCAATAAAAAAATAATAAAAAAACTATAATTTTCCAAACAATTACTAAGAAACCTTGCTCTGAAACGGTCGCATAAACACTTAAGTTGTGTTACAAAGAATGACAATTTGAAAAGCACAAATCAAGAGTTTGATTTTGTTTTATGTTTATTCAAATTGTATGTATAAATGCCTTTGTATTTTCATATATGTATGTGTATTAATTAGACCTGATTAGCAATAACAGGGACTTCGAGTCGTATTAGACAAATATCTTAGTCTAGTAATAAGCTGCACTGAATGATGACCGTTGAATATGTATTCAGAAATGTTAAGGTCTTGTGATCTTTAGTATTTAGGCTTCTGCCCTCGAAAGTAGAACGGAATACGATAGCTTTACGTTAAAAATAAACATATAAGGCCAAATGTGTCAGTCAAAAAGATGAACGATAAATAATGATGTGCGTACGAAAACAAATTAATTATTCCGGTGGCCTTCCTTGTTCAGGCAAATTGATAACAATTGCGTCTTACATGAAATCCAGTAAACCTATGAACACGACCGTGACCTGCCTTAATGGATGACTTTATTCGTTGTTACGGAATCCTGATGTACTTACGTAAATGCGTAGGTTTATGGTATACGTATATCTATCTATTTGTAATTAATTTGCTGCATTTAACTTAATATTGTGCGACATAAGCCTCTCCATTTCGAAGGTGCAAGTCTTTGTCGAAAGTCCGAGCTCTTCGTACAAAAGGTTAGGGAACAATATTTAGTTCAAGCATTGTGCGTATCTTCTTTTTTTTTTTTCTCCTACCTAAGCTGGTAGCCTAGAGAGGCTATTCCAGCGTAACCGTAACTAGTAGGTGAGCTCACGGGGCTCAAACCTGACGACGATGCTAACACGAACCCTAGCAAGAGCCGTGCTTCGCAGAATCTACCACCGGATCGGAAACGCGACCCACTGAGAAGATCCGGCGAGAAACTCGGTGGGCTGTGCGTATCGCAAAAATATCCATGTACACTCACAACACCGAAAACGTATCTTAAAAAAAAAAACTATCCCTAATATTGGCTGAATGGACTATACTCCCTTTACCAGTATAATTAAAAAAAAGAACAGAGTTTTATGATATCCTATAAATACTGGCTTATGTAAATGAAACCTTTATACGTATAAACAATGTGGATATTTAAAATTTTAGCAACGAGGGTGAATTATTATATATTACTGCAGTAAACTGTTATAAATATGCATCATAAATTTAAAAATCTCGATTCGCATTAACATTTTTTTTTAATTATTTATAGTTTCAATGAAACTGTCATTTTTCAAATCTCAGAGACCCGTTTTTTTTGCGAATCAAGACTAGTAGTAATGAATTTATAGACCGGAATGTATTTAATTGCATTATCGCTTTATCAAATCAACATTTGTATGCTAAAATTTAACATTTGAATTGTTCTGCTTATTCATAAATATCCACTTAACATGCATATAAAATTCAAAATTGCAAATTCTGAATATTCTCTAATGTCATTATTTAATTTAAATACTTTTATATTATGATTATGACGAAACGCGGCTATGTAGATGGAATATGACACTTAAAACTATTGTGTATTGTCAGTGGAGCCTGTCCTTATAAATGAGGCCGTCAGCACAAAAGTGGCCTATCCTACATTTTTTTATTTTCGTGGCGCTACTATATTGCAATTTATTTAAAACATAATCAATTTTTATGCAAAACCGGCCTATCCTTAGTTTTGCCCATAGATAACAGATGGACAGACTTTTTCGCTGTCGGCCTCAAATATCTCAGCAAAAATAGATGGTTGCTCCGTGTGGACTTCGAGGCAGCTGGCAATTTTAAAAGATACCTACTACTAATATTTTAAGTGAATTCCATTGTGCTATGTACCATCACAACACATTATTGCAACATTTGTAACTGTAACTATACTTGAGACCTTAGAACTTATATCTCAAGGTAGGTGGCGCATTTACGTCGTAGATGTCTATGGGCTCCAGTAACCACTTCACACCAGGTGGGCTGTAAACTCGTCCACTCATCTAGCAATAATAAAAAAAAAAAACCGTTTCCTAGATGCATGTAACATTGATATGTAAATGTATACAAGAATTTTTCGTTTAAAATAATAGATTAGGTAAATGTAAAAAACTTGTTCATACTTATAGTGACCTCAGTTCTGGTAACCATACATCATACAATCCAAATACGGATTGTAAAGTATTCCGTATATTATTAAGCTTAACTTAAACTAATTATTATAATTATTATCATTCAAATGCATATAACTGTATTGAAGCTGGTTGTGACGGATACACTGAATAGATTAAATGCTATATTGATGTACTAATGTAACCTTCCGAGAGTATAGGGGTATTTGGGGTCGACATTTCTAGTGATGTCCAATTTCGGAGTCATTTAGAAGGCAAAGCCAAGCTGGCGTCCAAAATGCTGATACTATGAATACCAGCTTTGTATAAGTCGCTATCGGTTTATCTGTATACATTCCTTACCGATTTTGGCAAAGCTAATAGTTGTTCTCGAGGATTGGATTTCTCCAGTGCCTTAAAGTTAGGCGTAGAATTATAAAAGTTACTGTCCTCTAGTGCAATGTTGTGTGTTTTCTGTGAACACACGATGAATTACTGGTGGTAGGACCTCTTGATAGTCTGCACGGGTAGGCACCACCACCCTGCCTATTTCTGCCGTGAAGCAGTTTCGTTTCGGTTTGAAGGGCAGGGCAGCCGTTGTAACTGTACTGAGACTTTACAACTTATATCTTAAAGTGGGTGGCGCATTGGCGTTGTAGGTGTCTATGGGCTCCAGTAACTACTTAACACCAGATGGGCTGGTAGCTCATCCACCCAAAAAAAACTTGGAGGGGAGAAAATTTTTAGGTTGAATATGATATTAAAAGCTATCACTGATTCCATAATATACATTTGGATTGTGGTATGTAAAATTTAAGTATACGGGTTCTCGTTCATGTTTTGGTATGGTGGATGCATCGCAGTTGTTCAGATTACGAAATTATTACTTAAATTATACTCTAAAACTACTTAATCTAGAGCTGTAAGTAACTATTTTTTCTTCCTACCCAAGCTGAGAGCCTTGAGAGGCTATTTCAGCGTAACCTTAATTAGTAGGTGAGCTCACGGGGCCCAAACCTGACGACGTTGCTAACACGAACCCTAGCAGGAGCCGTGCTTCGCAAAATCTACCACCGGATCGGAAACGCGACCCACTGAGAAGATCCCGCGAGAAACTCAGTGGGTTGTGGTGTCTGAGGATTAATTTACTCGACGAGCCCTTCGTCGCAAGCGACAGGTTCGACTAGAACGATGACCGGTGCTTGAGGTACCTAAAAGCACCGTTAGTGGATCGGGAGGATCCGAGATGACGTGTTTGGGGCGACGTCGACTACTTTCCATTCTATCCGCAGGATCGGGAATCTGTAACTCTAAAAACTCATGTATATTATACAATTTGGCTTCAACTTTATTGTGTTTTTTTTTGTTTGACTTCCTGAACCATCGGCTAATCCCAAGTGCAAAGAGCATTGTAATACAGGAAACGAACAAAAACAAATATTGTTAATGAAAAAAAATAAAAATCACCATAATAAAAGAGGTTTTATTACAGGAACACGTTGGAAGGCGCATAATAAAAACGTACCGCGAGAACCCCTCAAACCAGTCCCTTGAATTTGGCAATGATGTCACTTTCAAAGAATTCGCCATGTTCCTGACGAACAAATCGGAGGAGTTGGCCGACGTCGTCAACAACGAACACTGGCAGCCGATCACCGATCTATGCCATCCGTGTCAAATAAAATACACGTTAGTTGGTAAGTTTTTTTCCTTGATAATCTATACATATAAATAAAATTTGGGTGTCTGTTTGTAATATTGAAATAACCGCTTTTTACTACGTGCATAATATGAATACATATATATATACGGTACGTTATACACCAAAATGACATTTTTTTACAATTTTTGTCTGTCTATCTGTCTGTCTGTCTGTTTGTTCTTAATTTCTGGAACGGCTGGACCGATTTTGACGAGACTTTCGCTGACAGGTAGCTGATGATATAAGGAGTAACTTAGGCTACTTTTTTTTAGAATAGCTTCGCGCCGCGCCGTCATCCGCGGTACCACAATAACCGCGGGTAGCATCGCGGGTCTCAATAACAATAATAAAATTTAATATTTCCGAAGCGAAGCGAGGGCGGGTCGCTACTTAATAATAAGTTCAAAAACACCCTTTTATGATAACGGTCCATTACGTGGCAAGGCAGATTTATTTTGCGAGCCTATGCCAACAATGCCGATGGTCAGAAATCNCCGCGCCGTCATCCGCGGTACCACAATAACCGCGGGTAGCATCGCGGGTCTCAATAACAATAATAAAATTTAATATTTCCGAAGCGAAGCGAGGGCGGGTCGCTACTTAATAATAAGTTCAAAAACACCCTTTTATGATAACGGTCCATTACGTGGCAAGGCAGATTTATTTTGCGAGCCTATGCCAACAATGCCGATGGTCAGAAATCTACTCGATACCTCTCCATGCCGATATTCATATCTTTAAAAAATGAAATTGCTGCGTCGAATTAAACACAAAACATTAAAGTCCGATCGTTTATCTGACCCGCCGTATCAATTAGTAGTACCGTTTTAGGCAGCTCTTCACGAAGCCACACACCGGGATATGTGAACGAGCAGTATCTAAGCAAACAACAAAATGCGTGATCAGTAATGTTTTTACCCACACGCGCCTTGATATCACCATATCTATGCGTGTTACTGTTGCAAACTATTCATGCGTTTCGATTTTTGAAGGGCCGGCTTAAAAGGTCGTTCGCTTGGAGCTTTTTGAACAGTGCTGTTGTCGTGGCCTCTACTGAATAGTAACGGCTTATGTTCAAGATGTTAGCGCATCGCACAATAAAAATAAACCGAGACAAGCTGCTAGTTGATTTGTAGAATCAAGTGGGTGAGACGAAACAATTTTTTTTACTGAATTGTCATAATAGGAGTTGATTAAAAACTGATCTGACTGATCAACCAATCACTCCTGACATCTGACACATCTGACAAGTTTTTCTTTTTTTTTTACATACGTCACAAACAGATTAACTGAATAAAAACAATTATAACGGTCCTGGCTTGAATGATACATGATATTAAATTAAAATAAACATAACAAATAAACGATCATTATAGACGACATAATATTGGCCACACATAGGACTTTATTTCGTCTTCAACAGTAATTATTTTAAAATAGGCCACTGGCTACAGGATCTTCCTAGCGATTCCGATTCGGTGGTAGATTCTGCGAAGCGCTGCTCTTGTTAGGGCTAGTTTTGGAAAATTCTCTCAGGTTGAGCCCGTGAGCTCACCTATCTATCCGTCCGAGCGTATCTGGAATAACCCTTTGCGCTACCGGCGATTAGATAGCCAAAAAAATATATACTTAAAATTGTACCTACTGCAAATTTTGGTTGCTTTAAAAATGTACTGAATTAAAATAAAATATTATCAGTAGCACTTCCCGTTACAGTGAGTAATACTAAAACGTTATCAAAATGTAACTATATATCGTTATTTCATTTAAATACCGATTACTAATTATAAACTAAATGGTTGTATGCGAATGTATGGTGTATCTTGTTTCGTTGGGCTTTGAGTTCGAGTTATGGATGTGAGTGAGTGTTGGTTTAAAATATATACTATCACCACTACTGTTACTATCGCTTTACCTTGAAAGTTTAACGGCTTTAAGTGCCTAAAAATAACTTCATTTAATATAAACTAAATGATGATTTTTTTTTGATAACGCCATCTTGTTGTGTCTTTAAAGCGGTTAGTTGCCCTCAATTAAGAAAAATAGTATTATTATTCGCCAATAGATGTCGGAAAGAGTTGATTATTGAAAACACGAATAAAACAACATTTTCTGAAAATAAATCGTTGCTAGATCAATTTATCGCCCCCGAAATCCCCTGTATATTAATTTTTATGAAAATCGTTGGAGCCGTTTCCGAGATTCAGATTATATGTGTATATATTAATTTACAAAAATTGCTCGTTTAAAGGTATAAGATAAATAGCTGGGGACAAATCTCACAGCCATATAGCCCCAATTTAGGATTCCCTGTGTTATAGGTACCAGAAATTGAAAAACATACTTTTAATAAGTTTAAATAAATACATGTATAGATAATAAATACGCAGGCAAACAAGCTTGTTAATAACACAATGTTTGCCCGATGTGGAAATCGAACCCACGACCCTTGGCACGACAGTCAGGAGCGCTAACTACTGTACCACCGAGTCGGTCAGTCATAAAGTTATTTAAGTTTGTGCGCGTTTACGACAGCAATCGATAAATGGCGGTGCTTTTGGGTACCTCAAGCATCGGTCACCGTCCTCGCCGAACCCATCGCTTGCGAGGAAGGGCTCGCTAGACACAAATTCACCTATAGGTCCACTAAGTTTCTCGCCGGATCTCCTTAGTGGGTCGCGTTTCCGATACGATGGTAGGTTCTGCGAAGCACTACTGTTAGGACCAGTGTTAGCAACACTCCGGTTTGAGCCCCGAGTGCTCACTTACGCGTTAGGGTAAAGCTGATATAGCCTCTCAAGACTATCATCAGCATAAGTAGAAAAAAAAATGAATTTATTAGTCTTCTGAACAGCGCTACTGCTAAGTTCAAAAGTGCATTCCGAAACGACCACTACGCGAGCAAAGTCACCGACATAGCTAGTAACAAAATATTACTTATTTATTAAAAATGTATAAAAAAAACAGGATATACGCCTTATCATATTTCTTGGAACTGGCATTTAGGGAATTACAGCGCGCAGATCGCAAAAGTGCCCAAATTTTAAAAAGCTCTTTCGTTGAAGACTTATAGTTAAATTGATAATCGTTGAAATTCCGCTGATCTCCCGCATAATTAAAAAAAATCACCGTACCGTAGATTAAAGGGAATCGGGCCCCTTTCCAAATCCAACACAAATTTTCAATGGTTTTTCTTAGGGTAATACCAATAAAATTGAGATTTAAATGGTTCAACTCTCAACTCTCTCAACTCTTCAACCTCATCGGTGAACACATTATGAGGCTCGTTCTGGAGAACTGGGAGGGGGGTATTCGTGTAGGAGGCCACCGAATTAGTAATCTTCGTTTCGCTGATGATACCACTATAATCGGTACCTCGGAGCGAGAGTTGCATGAGCTTCTGAGGAGAGTGGAAGTCGTTAGCAAAGATTACGGACTTTGCATCAACCGATCCAANTAATACGTTTAAATAAATACATGTATAGATAATAAATACCCAGGCAAACAAGCTTGTTAATAACACAATGTTTGCCCGATGTGGGAATCGAACCCACGACCCTTGGCACGACAGTCAGGGGCGCTAATTACTGCATTATCCAGTCGGTCAGTCATAAAGTTATTTAAGTTTGTGCGCGTTTACGACAGCAATCGATAAATGGCGGTGCTTTTAGGTACCTCAAGCATCGGTCACCGTCCTTGCGAACCGTTGCCGAACCCGTCGCTTGGGACGAAGGGCTCGGCGAGTAAATTCACTTATAGTTCCACTGAGTTTCTCGCCGAATCTCTTTAGTGGGTCGCGTTTCCGATACAATGGTAGGTTCTGCGAAGCACTACTGTTAGGGCCAGTGCTAGCAACACCTCCGGTTTGAGCCCCGAGTGCTGACTTACACGTTAAGGTAAAGCTGATATAGCCTCTCAAGGCTATCATCAGCATAGGTAGAAAAAAAGGCAAATGGCTTTATTAGTCTTCTGAACAGAGCTACCGTTAAGTTCAAAAATGCATTCCGAAACGACCACTACGCGTGTGAAGTCACCGACATAGCTCGTAACAAAATATTACTTATTTATTAAAAATGTATAAAAAAAACAGGATATACGCCTTATCATATTTCTTGGAACTGGCATTTAGGGAATTACAGCGCGCAGATCGCAAAAGTGCCCAAATTTGAAAAAGCTCTTTCGTTGAAGACTTTAATTAAATTGATAATCGTTGAAATTTCGCTAATCTCCTGCATAATGAAAAAAAAAATCACTACCGTAGATTAGAGGGAATCGGGCCCCTTTCCAAATCCAACACAAATTTTCAATGGTTTTTCTTAGGGTCATACCAATAAAATTGAGATTTAAATGGTTCCGGAGACTTAAATTTTTATATACGATGCGTTATTATACATAGTTCATTACAAAATATACCCAAAAACTGAAAAAACTAGCTTAACCCGATTCACCTTGGCTTTGGGGTGAATCATGTTACGTGTGGGGACAATAGAGTTTTTCGATAGAGCTGGCACTATTAATTCACTTTTTAATATCTTTAATGAGTTACAAAACTTTAATGACTAAATTGAACTATTTAATATTCTTGATACACTAAATAAAAGTCATTTTCAGTTCAACAAAGTTAAATCTTAACAACTCAACAAAAGTATTAAGACATCCCAGATTTGTCGCTATTCTGACTCGTCTCTATTCCCCCAAATCTACTGTATTTAAGACGCTCATAATGTTTTTTACATAATAAGTTACATGATCTATTTAAGTAATGGAATTTTTCAACGTTATTTTCACCAACTTCATGAAGTCTGTTTGTCCCGAAAATTTGCTAATGTACTGACGACAATACTTTCAATATATGGGAATGTCATAGGTAGCTCAATATTAACATCAAACTCAATTTTGTAAATATCAAATAAAAATTTTGTAATATCAAATTCAATGTTTATTCCAAGATTAGAATTTTTTTATTATTCAAATTTAATTTTGTAAATATCAAATTCAATGTTTATTCCAAGATAAGATTTTTTTTATTATTCTTTTAAAATTAACAAAACCAAAAACAAAAAAGAAGAAAACTTAAAACATGTCAATTAAATATCATGTATTTTTATTGAATTTGATATTTACAAAATTTAATTTCATATTTTTTATTTATTTATTGCGTATATGAGTGGACGAGCTCACAGCCCACCTGGTGTTAAGTGGTTACCGGAGCCCATAGAAATCTATAACGTAAATGCCGCCACCCACGTTGAGATATATCTCTATGGATAGATGTCTATGGGCTCTGGTAACCACTTAACACCAGGTGGGCTATGAGCTCGTCCACACATCTAAGCAATAAAAAAAAAAAGATATGAGTGATATGAGTTCTAAGGTCTCAGTATAGTTACAACGGCTGCCCCGCCCTTCAAACTGAAACGCATTACTGCTTCACGGCAGAAATAGGCAGGGTGGTGGTGCCTACCCGTGCGGACTCACAAGACGTCCTACCACCAGTAATTACGCAAATTATAATTTTTGCGGGTTTGATTTTTAATATACGATGTTATTCCTTCACCGTGGAAGTAAATTGTGAAGGATAAGTACGTATTTCATTAGAAACATCGGTACCCCCACCGGCGCCGGCGGGATTCGAACAACAGTGCATTGCAAGATACAAATGCATGGGACGTCTTATCCATTAGGCCACGACGACTTTAAAAAAGGGATCTCAAATTAAAAACCTGTTTATTTAACCGAGCAGCGTCCATGTGAGAATTTCGGGTGGGTGGGTAACTTGCAGGACGCACTGCACGTCAACAAACTACCAAAAAGCGGCAATTATTCCTAATTTAAAACTATTTTTATTTTATTTTTGTGTGCTTTCTTTAGGACTAATATAACATAATTTTGAGCTATTAATTTTTCATTATTTTTTTCCAACCTATTCTAGTAACCTCGAGGAGTTATACCTACTAGATTCTCCGGGTAAACTCACGGGGTTCAAACAAGGCGACGTTGCTAATACTAACCCTAGCAAGAACATTGCTTCGCAGAACTTACCACCGGATCGGAAACGCGACACACTGAAAAGATCCGGCGAGAAACTCGGTGGGCTGTGTTTATGGGTTAGCATGTCTCATAAGCGCTTTCCTGTACACCAATGTGTGCAGTAAAAAGAGCACCAAAATATAACCTATCAGTTTCTGAAATGACGCAAGCTTAAAAAAGTATGCCAATAACCTGATTGATATAATAATATAATTATAGAGGTGTGCTGTGACGTAATTTAGAAGATCGCGCGTTGCGCTCAACCTATGGCGCGATTCAACCTGCTCGACCAATCACGTCAGCGCATAGCTCTGTTGTGGTCTTCGAAATATGATTTTTTACTGACAAATCATTATTTTTAAAGTTATAGAAACAAAATTTGTATATGCATAAATTTTGTGAGCGTTTTGCATGTCTCTCAAATTTATCATTCTATAGAAATAATCATAAGTAAATTCTATGGACATACACCTGAAATGATATATTATTATGTACATAAATGAATCCCACGCGTCCATTACGTATCAAAACCACACCATGCTTTGTGACTACAAGAATTTCTATGTTTGCTCTCAATAACACAGAAGTCTACGATCGTAATCATAAGCATAGTGGTATATTTTGAAAGATATTTCAAAAGCCGTGGCCACTTCCATGGTCAATTTAAAACTAGAAACTAATACTTTCTTTTCAATGGACACTTGTTCTGACTGTCCTCGGCAAAGAAGCCACGCCAATTCTTTGCCTGGCACGTACTTTCAGATATAATAAGTAGTCCTACAAGAGATTGGGATGTTTTGCAAATCACTTCAGCAATTATCAAGAAGGAGCGATTCTTCGTCCTTTATCAATGGCAGATCATTTATCAAAATACATCAGGACAAACGAAAAATCTATGGTGCGTTTGTTTTAGTATATTCTTTAGCATTATCAAATCGCTGGAGTCACTCGTAGAGCCCCAAAGTGTATCCTAAGCCCCAATTACAATTTTTTGTCATCGAAAACCTTGTACATAAAAATGCAAGTACGTATATTGAAAAAAAAGAAACATTAATTCTTGGAATCATTAGGAAAATGAAAGATTATTTCAAAAACAAAATAATAGTTTTTTTAGGAATGAATTAAGAATAGATGTAACGTAAATTATTTTGTTAATAAAGTAATAACTAAATAAACTGAGAAATGATAATTTTTAAATAACCCCTGATTGTGCGTTTTGAAGCCAAATCGTATGTGTATATTTCCAACGTAGATTTCTTTTTAATTTCGCATTAAATCATCGCAATCATAGTTTAAAATGCAGCCCAATCACATAGTTTTTGTTACTGCAGTGTATGGTATGGTTATAGGGTTTACTAATTGGGTCGTGAATTGAAAAAAACCAAATTATTTATTACTTACTAGCGACCCGCCCTCGCTTCGCTTCGAAAGCTGTAATTTATTATTGAATTCTTTACTATTTAATGGACGTTATTATACATATAAACCTTCCTCTTCAATCACTCTATCTATTAAAAAAAACCGCATCAAAATCCGTTGCGTAGTTTTAAAGATTTAAGCATACATAAGGATATAGGGACAGAGAAAGCGACTTTGTTTTATACTATGTAGTGATAGTGAAGTACGGATTGAACAATCACCTTCTATTAAAAATTTTAATGCTACTAAAGAAATTATTTTATAGTTTTCACGAAAATTGGCATTTCTTCACAGCCCCACACACATTGAAAGCAAGGTCTTCTTGATTTAAAACAAGCCAACTTATTCAGACACGAATGGTTAAGAAATTTTTAGTGCCATGTGAATAATAAAAAAATACATGTCACACACTTTAGAAATAGCGGTTATTCCCAACACTAATAAGATTAATAACCTTCAACTTGTAACTAATACGCAATAGGCGGTTAGCTGTTTGTTATGAGCGCAACTCGTCTCTCCTTGTGTACCATGCTTAAATTATACAAAGTTGTGAAAAATTTCCATTCATTAAAAATTATAAAAAAACATTCATCGCCAAAGAGAATTCAACATTACTGAGTTTCTTTCTGACTACGCTTAAGGCCAAGTATCAAATTCGGATAGGTAATAGCAATTTTGAAATTGGAAACATGATCATTTGATTAAGACCGCCGATTCTTGGTAGTTTTTTTTTTATTATTTTTGAGGTTTGCCGACCTTGATGCTAAGTGGTTACGGTCACTCATGGACATCAGAAATACCACGGAACAAGCCAAAAAGTTTTGAAATATTATTTACTCACACGTGGAATATTATCAATTGAAACCATATCATCTATAATGAATTTTAAAATACATTGGTACTGAAAAATATCGTTCATAAGTAAATTACATATTGTGTACATATTTAATGATAGTAAGTATGAATATTGTGTATGTGTATGTGGTGTGTGATAGAGAGACATTCGATGAGCCCCAAGATTTCCGATTTCCGAACGTTTAATATTATCATTATCAAACTATGTATATTTATTGAAAACCTATTAATTATACCAATTTTTTTTTAAATATTATTTGCATATTCGTATTCACTAAAATTTAAGTGCCGATTTCACAAAAAAACTAAGAACGGTCAATATTTACCAAAAAGATAATGAAAGCGAATTTTTTTTTTATTTGTTGCCACGATAACGACAGTATCGCCGACGATATCGGACCCTGCTATGCTTGAGCGACCTCTGACACTTTTTTACCGACCGCTAGTTTATCGGTGACGATGTATTGTTGCCGTTTCTCTTTTGTATCGTTCTTAGACTATAAAATGTGACCTTCAGTTGCATTTTGTATTATAGGTAAACATAAGTTCTATTCGAGGTATAAAGAAAATAATTATTCGGGTATACATTTTTTATTATGATTTTTAAGCTATTGCATAGCTTCTATCGCGGGCCTTCAGCGAGCGCGGCGACTTAATCAAGAAATTCCGTAACGAAAATAACCTTACACCCCCGCTACGCCTACTATGTAGCTCGCGTTCAACACATTCACACGCTGCGCTTGTGTAGTGTTTGTGAATAAGCGAGCGGCGTGACGTCCTACTGCCGCATGCACATCATGAAAAGTCTGCCTATCTCTCCCTCGCGCGGTCTAGGTTATGAGTGTGAAGGGGACAGTTAATGTTTTGCTTTTTGTTAATGTTTATAAATATAGCGTGTTCTTATTTTATTGTTTTAATATTAAATTATTATTGTCATAAGTTGATAAAAAATGCTATGCAATAGCTTTAACGCGGCAGTCTCCGAGTGCCACGCGTGTTTTTTTATTGATAAAAAAAACTACTTTATAAAGTTATCAACTTTATTTTATTCACAATGTTTTATAAAACATATATAATAAAAAAAAAATATTTTTTGTACGCTATTACAAAATTAAGTCGTACACTGTGTGCATCACTAATAAAAATCTTACGTTATGGACGTTGTTTCCGGTTAGGATACCCCTCCTCGTAGTTCCTTAAGGAACTTCGTTCCAAAAAAATTATAGCATTCATATTTGCAGCAGTAGTTTGGGAATGTTGACTTCAGAATAACAACAATCTCGTGAAACTAGGCAATAATTATGTTAGCATTACAGAGTTTCATAACTCCAGGAATCGTTTCAATAAACAAAATATCAAGTTGTTTGTGGTTGTTAAGTTCCTGGAATCTATCTAAAAACAGAATTTATTCTAAAACACGGGTATATCGCGTTGATCGCTATCGTATAGTAGAACGCACTGCTGAAACGGTATTCGGATTGATGGGATGTGTTATTTATTTATTTATTTTTCGTCGACGGAATCCATAATTGGAAGCCTTGAAATACTGTTTCGAAATATGCAAGAATAGCTCGATTCCGATGGCTTTTAATATTTCGAAAGATGAAATGAATCACAAAAATTTACCTACACAGTATTTTTTTATTCAACTGTAATTGAGAGTTTGGCTTCGTTTGTCTAAGTGCGTTGTAGCATTCGCGTGTTGTGCTTAAATTGCGCTTAACACTGCTTACTACGTTGGTAGTAATCTATACATATAAATAAAATTAGAGTGTCAGTTTGTAGTATTGAAATAACCGCTTTTTACTACATGCATATGAATATATATACGGTACATACACCAAAATAACATTTTTTACAATTTTTGTCTGTCTGTCTGTCTACCTGTCTGTCTGTTCCGGCTAATCTCTGGAACGGCTGGACCGATTTTGATGAGACTTTCACTAATAGGTAGCTGATGATATAAGGATTAACTAAGGCTACTTTTTTAGACTAGCTTCGCCCCGCAGCTTCACTCGCGATACGACAATAACCACGGGTAGCATCGCGGGACTCAGCTTCTTCTTCTTCTCCATCGCTCCCTCATTGCTGAGGATCGTGACTCCGTTTTAGCTTGTCTACTGTCAGCCTCCATCGGTTCCGGTCAGTTGCCTGGTGTAGTGCAGCGCTAAGTGGTCCGCTGGTTTGCTCGGAGATCTGGTCGGACCAACGTTGGGGCTCCGGCCTCTAGGACGTTTTCCTTCTACTTTCCCAGTGACCATCAGACGTTCCAAGTTGTCTACACCTCTGCGGGCAACGTGGCCAAAGTAGCGCATTATGCGTTGCAGACAGGTGGCAGGCGTTGAGCGTTCTCCATTTTAAGCTGATGTAGGACCGAGGTGTTCGTGCGGTGGGCTGTCCATGGAATCCTTAATATCCTTAATAATCCTTAATCCTAATGGGACTCAGCTATCAATAATAAAATTTAATGTTTCCGAAGCGAAGCGAGGGCGGGTCGCTAGTATAAAATAAAATGTATAAATGAAATATGACGATGCACTACCGTCGTGTTTTTCATTTCTTGTTGCCATCAACACAAAAAAAAAATGCAAACGTTATGTTCGGACATGAACAAACAATATGTGTACTTTAAAATAATCAGCCCATCGGATACGCGCCATTTTAAAATTAAGTTTACATACGAGTTTGCTTGGACATTAATTTATAAAAGAGTTTGGCATTGCAGGGACATTTGCTTCGCAGTCAAGAGATTTTCACACATTCCTCAACTTAACAATGTTTCTGAATTATTCTTGTTCGTGTAATGAATATGCACGCAATATTTAACAGCATAGAACTTTCCTTTACTTTTTAATTAATAAAGTATCGCGATAGTCTTATAGACATAACAAAATAAACTCGATCATATTTTAAAGTTCTAAAGAATGTATATATCATTATCTTAATTGGAGACCTTGCAATCGTGTTATTCTGTTTCGTATTCAGTAAAAAATTATAATTGCAGATGAAGCAATCAATTCGTTATCGAATTTGAACCTAAAGATGAAATATTAAATGTAAAAACTACGGCTACCAAACGATTTATATACAAGATTTTAGAAGAGAAATAAGCAGGATAATCGTGGTTATTCGTGAGGCCTTGAAGTTACCTCCAGTAATATTGCAAACTTATTAATTTTGCGATTTATGAATTTGATTCCACAATACTTATTCAACGTGGAAGTCGTTCGTGAATACGTCTAATTATAATTTGCGTAATTACTGGTGGTAGGACCTCTTGTGAGTCCGCACGGGTAGGTACCACCGCCCCGCCTATTTCTGCCGTGAAGCAGTAATGCGTTTCGGTTTGAAAGGCGGGGCAGCCGTTGTAACTATACTGAGACCTTAGAACTTATATCTCAAGATGGGTGGTGCATTTACATTGTAGATGTCTTTGAGCTCCAGTAACCACTAAAAACCAGGTGGGCTGTGAGCTCTTTCACCCATTTAAGAAATAAAAAAAACGTGTTTTCCACTGTGTACGTATCACCGATAAATTGAAAAGGATTATATGAAATTAGCATTTGTAGTTTGTAGCTCGTCCATCCAACTAAGCAATAAAAAAAAACCGTCTAAAGTATGTATTTCTCTAGAAAATTGGTGCCTTTCTGCGGGATTCGAACATCGGCACAGTCGCATCATTCGACACGAACGCACCATGCGTTTAGGCCACGACGACAACCACAGCTAGTATATCGTTTAAAACACTAAATGAACACTCACTACCTACACAGCGTTTGCTACTTTAGGAACTTGCACGCTAATTACCTTCGTGAACTTTGTGTATTTGGAATGCACATGACGCGATGACGAGTTCGTATAATCAAATACTGGTGGTAGGACCTCTTGTGAGTCCGCACGGGTAGGTACCACCGCCCCGCCTATTTCTGCCGTGAAGCAGTAATGCGTTTCGGTTCGAAGGGTGGGGTAGCCGTTGTAACTATATTGAGACCTTAGAACTTATATCTCGAGGTGGATGGCGCATTTACGTTGTAGATGTCTATGGGCTCCAGTAACCACTTAACATCAGGTGGGCTGTGAGCTCGTCCATCCATCTAAGCAATAAAAAAAAATAAAAAAAAAACTTGGCGATATTACGCAAAGACCAGTTAAATTAGTTACACCGTAATGCGGCGATCGCCTCGGGTCATAAATATTCATTCCTTTTATGTTGCCGGTGCCGCGGTGTAATAAATACAGCTGTTGATTCTTAGACTGTGTCTGTAGGTACGAGTGTCACTAAAGAAACTGGAATATATTATGACTGGTTAATGTGTTCTTTGATCGGAGGAGTTTCATTGTATTCCATTAAACGTGCAGAAATAACCTGCCAATATTAATAATATTGGTCCCAGGCTTATATAATAATATTCTCTCTCTCATTCTGTATATATTTTTGTGGATTCTGTTCTGATTCGGGACGAATATAAAGAAATATAGTGGGATGCGAATCTCGCATCCCACTATGTTTCTAGGTAACAGTGGCTTCCAGTGACTTTCTACCGAACCATACTCACCCGTCATGGTACAACTCATCAATGGTACAAGCTTAGTTTGCTCTGAATATGTAATCTGGAAATTATTATTTGGTAATTCAAATAATGTTATTAGGAGTATCAATGTCATCATTTAAATTTTCAATCCCATTCGGTTCGCTGATACAGAGCGTATCTCCGATACCTCTAGATATCTTGGTAATCGTCTCTGGTAATGCTGTTAAAAATTTGCGCAGTTACTGATAGCAGGGCGTATTATGAGATCGTATAAGTAGCTACGACCGTTCTGCGTTGGTCCAGTCTTCTCCTTTCTTTCATTCTTTCGGTAATGGATAACCGTAAATGGTAAATGAAGTCGTCGTGGCCTAAAGGATAAGACGTCCGGTGCATTCGTATATAGCGATGCACTGGTGTTCGAATCTCGCTGGCGGGTACCAATTTTTCTAATGAAATACGTACTCAACAAATGTTCACGATTGACTTCCACGGTGAAGGAATAACATCGTGCAATAAAAATCAAACCCGCAAAATTATAATTTGCGTAATTACTGGTGGTAGGACCTCTTGTGAGTCCGCACGGGTAGGTACCACCGCCCTGCCTATTTCTGCCGTGAAGCAGTAATGCGTTTCGGTTTGAAGGGTGGGGCAGCCGTTGTGACTATACTGAGACCTTAGAACTATATCTCAAGGTGTGTGGCGCATTTACGTTGTAGATGTCTATGGGCTCCAGTAACCACTTAACACCAGGTGGGCTGTGAGCTCGTCCACCCATCTAAGCAATAAAAAAAAACTTGTGAACTTATGAACCTATGAAATACGGTAACCACTTTTCCCCCTACCTATTCGTTGGTAGCTTAAGGCCGTTCCAGCTTCTCGTGGACGACTAGGTGAGCTCACGGCTCAACTTGAGAGAATTTGCTAACACTAGCCTTAGCAAGAGCAGTGCTTCGTAGAATCAACCACCAGATCGGAGTCGCGACCCTACTGAGAAGATCTTGACCACAATACCCAAGTGAACCACGAGGTCGATTGCCTATCTACAGTTATAAAAAAAAACTCCTTACAATTGAGAACCATTGTTGTGACGTTTTCTGCTCGAATCGTAATGAATACGACACACATAAAATATTTTTTAATTTCAATAAATTTAAATGTAGCCGTTGTTGTTCGACCACGCTTGTCCTAACACTTGGTCAAACATACATTGCAGTAATACGAGAATGGAAATAAATTATTAAAATCGACACGTCATAAATTAAACAAGTAAAGATTATATTTATTGTCAAAAAATATATTTTGGAATACTTTATCTATGAAATGAAGTAGTGAACAATGCCTAATCATACTGGCTAAGGCAGCTGGTGCACAGAATGATATGATTATGTCAGGAGCTTTCTTCTTCCTAGTCGGATACTCTTGGCAGAGTAGTCGTGGCTATCGATGGACAGGGTTTGGTCTCATCGTCACCACTCGTTTTTTTTCTTTCTTTTCTTAATTATTGCTTAGATGAGTGGACGAGCTCACAGCCTACCTGGTGTTAAGTGGTTACTGGAGTCCATAGACATCTACGACGTAAATGCGCCACCCACCTTGAGATATAAGTTCTAAGGTCTCAAGTTACAACGGCTGCCCCACCCTCCAAACCGAAACGCATTACTGCTTTACGGCAGAGATAGCCAGGGTGGTGGTACCTACCCGCGCGGACTCACAAGAGGTCCTACCACCAGTAATAAGGCAGCCGTACGTCGAGCGATGTTCGTCCACTGGAGGCAACTGTTGGCATTGCGAGCACAATGTACATTGCACAAACAGGTAACAGGAGTCTATGGACACTAGAACGTTAAAACTCAGCGACTATTGAAATTGTGTAATACCGCGTAAAACTTGTCAAGCGTCGTTTGAAAAAGAAGATTTTCACTGTACCATACACATTCTCCCGGTGGCCCCTAGTACGAAATATGTTAGTCTAATTGACGGCTTTCATTACAGATGATAAAAATAACTAGCACAAGAGTCAAGGTTTGATAGCAAATTCATTCATATTGATTCATAGCGCGTGTCTCCTGAGAGCACACAAGCATTGAATTAATTGAAACAATAGAACACGATCTCAAATGAAAAGAGAAGGCCGTTTTGTTAAAATAACGCAATTTTATAAATACCATACATTTTTAAGTAGCAGATTTATATTGAGTCCCGTCCTTAGGGATCCAACAGATCCAATAACTCTTGCATTAGACGCCTTCAGCTCCAACACTAGGAGCAGGCTTAGGGACTCTGGTAACTGTACTCATCGAACTCGGCCAAGAGTTCGTCGTGCAACCTAATCCATAAATCAGACCGTTGAGTTTCTCGCCAGATCTTCTCAGCGGGTCGCGATTCCGATCTGGTAGTAGATGCATTCGTGAAGCAGCTTCCATTGAGCTGCTAGGTCTCCTTTTAGCAAACCCCACCCCTCCTGAGCCTTTGCTCGCCCACCTGTCCCGGCGAAACTGGAAAAGCCTTCGGGCCACCGTAATCTTTTCTTCCTAAAAAAGTGGACGTCTGCGGCTGATTTGATAATGGTGACCGTAATAATAGTAGAATAGGTTATAAAGCATTCCATTAACCATGATTTTGGTCGGAATTCGATCAATGGATCTAGTAGGTAACTTTAATTGTCCTAATTCTCTTTTATTGCCTTATTATGAAAAATCATACATTCGAGTATTATATTATCAAAGAGGGAGTACCCAACATAAATTTCAAATGTTAGCCAAATGTTTAGCCATGACGACTTTTGCATTCATTTTCGCTACAGGAGGTCAAAGACCTTAAATACCACGTTAACAAAAAAACAAAAAAAAATATTTGGTCAGCGAATAATTGCATCGTAGAAAAAAAAATCTGGGCCGTGTCCATGCGAACGTAAGCCTAATATGAAAAACTGCATTACGTTATTTAAAAAAAACACGTGCAGATCATTATCAGTTTAACATGTTGACATGCCATGCCATGTAGGTCATTGGTGCCCTACGTAGCGCACTGAAGTAATTATGTCGATTTCTGTTATTGAGCGCCTGGATTGCCTAACTTTACCTTATTTCGTTTTTAATGTGCTTTAGACTTTTAGGCCTCTGAGAAATAGATTTATTCTCAGTAACTTCAGACTTTTCTAGAGTCTACTATACATTCCGGCGCCTTAGTAAGAAGAACGAAGACAGAAATCGATATAATTACACTTCAAGTCCTAGAAGTCATCGTGGCCTTAAGGATAAGACGTCCGATGCATTCGTGTTGAGCGATGCACCGGTGTTCGAATCTCAAGCGGGTACCAATTTTTCTAATGAAATACGCACTCAACAAATGTTCACGATTGACTTCCACGGTGAAGGAATAACATCGTGTAATAAAAATCAAACCCGCAAAATTATAATTTGCATAATTACTGGTGGTAGGACCTCTTGTGAGTCCGCGCGGGTAGGTACCACCACCCTGGCTATTTCTGCTGTGAAGCAGTAATGCGTTTCGGTTTGAAGGATGGGGTAGCCGTTGTGACTATACTGAGACCTTAGAACTATATCTCAAGGTGTGTGGCGCATTTTACGTTGTAGATGTCTATGGGCTCCAGTAACCACTTAACACCAGGTGGGCTGTGAGCACGTCCACACATCTAAGAAATAAAAAAAAATAAAAAAATACGGGTATATTCTTGGGGATTTTTTAACATCCGCATTGGCCTAAGGATTTTTGCTATTTACAGCATTTGAGAAAGTCAAGAACTTGAGCATCTAAATCAAGGAAAGAATATTTTGTACCTACAATGTAACATAGTAGGTACGTCGGATAAAATAACCTCGGCGGCCTCCAATAAAATAACACATCGTCGAGTTGACGGTACGGTTTTTTTTTTGCAACATTCTGATGGCCCGTTGTTTTTGCGCGTTCGAATCCGCGTTCGAACTTACGTCACGTCTTCGTAGACAGACAGCCGGTATTACTTACGATACACGAGCTCCTACTCCAATTAGTGGCCTGTGAAGTTGAGTTTGCATCGAGAATTTAATTTAAAGCCATTCAAGAAATGTTAAGCTATGACATATCCTTCAAACGAGGCTTGTGAAGAGCACTTAATGGTAGGCAGCGACTCAGCTCTGCCCCTCGAATTGCTGACGTCTATGGCCGACGGTAACCATACACCATCAGATGGGCCAGAAAAATGACAAGTGAAACAATTCCAATTTACAGTATGGTTTCTCAAATATTTTTATGTTCATACCGTGCACGCAATACAGACGTAATTTTTTTGTACCATACGTCACGTTAAACAGTGGTCGACTGTAGTATTATTGATCGAAGGGTCGACTATAATATAACAATAATAACACAGCTCATAAGCATACAATTATTTATTTTTAGAATTCATTACGACCTTCCATATTTCGTAACGCGAATCAAGTTGAGAATCAAGTTGCTTTGCGAAAAGTATTCATAGTAATGTACAGACAAACCTCCGAAGTACTGTAATCTATATATTAATACGTGAAGCAAAAACTTTGTATGTCTTTTTACGTAAATTTCGCGGACGGAGGAGTATGAAATTTTCCACACTTATAGAGAATATAGAGAAGAAGTGCACAATGCTAATTTTTTTTTTAAATAATGCATAAAAGATACATTAAATCCATAAAGAAAACATAACACACACTTTTGTTCTTGACGTTTGTGGTCAAAATGAGAATAGATTAAAGTCTTAGTTTGTCTTTATATTAATTTGTCTTAGTTTGTCTTTATTAATATTTTTTTATAGTGTAGCCTTGGCGAAATTTGTGATTATACAAGTATAAAATACAATTATAATAGTGTACAAACTTACAATTCCAAATAATTATAGTCGAATTTCGACTACTGCGGGACCTCTAGTTTAAAGAAATACACTGGATTGTCAAACAGCAATATAAAATATGGCTCTTATACGTAGTATTACTAAATTAATAAAATGATTATCAAAGAAAAGAGCTGGGCGTGTCGAGGGTTCTGTTAATTGGGACAACTGTGGCGAATACATTCAATACTTGAACTCATCACGAATTGCTTCAAGAAAATATATCTAAGTGGTGACGGTGGAATTTGCGGCTGACGACCCAGTTGCTCAGATTACCGAAGCATTTAAACAAATAATACTCGTAATTGCATACGCTGCAAACCTGACCGCATCTTTGTCGATGTCAGAGAAACAGACACGACAAGCAAAATCCACAAATCGTCTACAAATCTAATAACTTATTTCTAATTCTTAGTTCGTTCAGTAGTAGCTTCGAAGGCTCGATTTTAAATTAGCGTGTCGAATATAATGTATTTATTCTCTCTTTCTAAATTGTTCCTTCACATAGGCAGTAATCTAATAGTAAAGCGAATATTTTAATATATTTTTGAACGGTTTTTGACGATTGTCATCGTGACCGCCCTACAGAACCGACTTCAGAATACCATTTGCGACGATTCCTCGGGATAAAAATTAACGTATTCGTCAAAGAAGCTTCGAGGTTAACTTCTTAGAATACTTAGATACGCTTTAGTATCCTGATTACCCATTTACCCATGTTATATTTATTACCAATGTTACCCTAATGTTATATATATTTAGAAAAAATAGGCGCTTTTTACAACAAGTCAATTCCAAGATCCATTGAATGTTACTTTGTTGAACAGTTTGTACGTGGCACATGTAATTGTATCTATTCTTAACTGTGACCTATTTCTGTTGATTGTGGTTTCGCCAAATAAATTGAACCTTGGCCAATAATTACTAGAGTTGAGAGTCGCAACATCTCTGTTATGCGCAATCTCTCTAGATATATCAAAAAAAGTTTTGTAGGCCTTAATTTGAAGTTACATAGCCTATGTTCGAAAGTTTGAAGTCGTCGTGGCCTAACGGATAAGAGTCCGGTGCATTCCTGTTGAGCGATGCGCCGGTGTTCGAATCTCAGGCGGGTACCAATTTTACTAATGAAATACATACTCAACAAATGTTCACGATTTACTTCCACGATGAAGGAATAACTTCGTGTAAGAAAAATGAGACCCGCAAAATTATAATTTGCGTAATTACTGGTGGTAGGACCTCTTGTGAGTCAGCGCGGGTGGGTACCACCACCCTGCCCATTTGTGCCGTGAATGCGTAATGCGTTTCGGTTTGAAGGGGGGGGCAATCGTTGTAACTATACTTGTGGATGTCTATGGGCTCCAGTAACCACTTAACACCAGGTGGGCTGTGAGCTCGTCCGCCCATCTAAGCAATAAAAAAAAGTAAATTGTAAATATCTATCGGTTCACGTTATAGACAAAGAAGAGAAATATGTTTGTGCTGTTTGTTTAAATGAGTAGATATATCTTTAGAAGAGGAACGAACTGAACAATTACCTTTGAAATTCAATCGTATCGTGTAGTCCTGTAATATCGCCTTGACTAAAACATTTGACCACAAACTTAATTTTAATACAAAACCATCAATCACATTTAGCTGGACTAGATAAGGGGGGTAGTTTCCAATTTGAAGTGGTCGTAGCCTAAACGATAAAACGTCCGGTGCATTCGTATCTAGCGATGCACCGGTGTTCGAATCCCGCCGGACCGGCCGGTGCCAATTTTTCTAATAAAATATGTACCTAGCAAATGTTCACGTACGTTTGTGTAATTACTAGTGGTACTGGACCTCTTGTGAGTCCGCACGGGTAGGTACCGCAGCCCTGCCTATTTCTGCCGTGTAGCAGTAATGCGTTTCGGTTTGAAGGATGGGGCAGCCGTTATAACTATACTGAGACCTTAGAACTTATATCTCAAGGTCGGTGGCGCATTTTCGTTGTTGCTGTCTATGATCTCCAGTAACCACTTAACACCAGGTGGGCTGTGAGCTCGTCCACCCATCTAAGCTATAAAAATGCCTTTGAAGCATTAATCTAAAATACTATATTTCTGAACGGTATACATAATCCAGAATTACATTAAATAACGTTGCTATATAACTGTATGCTTAGTTTCTGAACGAACAAGTTCGCTCTACTATACCGGACCATTAAAACAAATTCTATATTTTGTTAAGTTAAAAACAAACAATATAATAATTGTATTTAAAGCGATGATGGCCTTGGTTTCGTGATAACGATTCACCTTTTTCCTTAGATGCAAATTAAGTAATTGACGTCAATGTGAATTTTGTCACACGGATTATTTGGTGACGCATAGAAAACAAACTACGATTTAATTTTTCGGTCTGGGCCGTACCTGGTCCAGAGATTGTCCATTGCCATACAGCTTGGCAATGCTGCTAGCGTAATGGGTACTTTTGGGCCGGGTGCGATCCAGAGTGGCACGTCCTTACGGATCCATCAGATCCAATAACCTTTGCATTAGACGCCCTCAGCTCTAACACTAGGAGCAGGCTTAGGGACCCCGGTAACCGTACTCGTCGAACCGACAAAGAGTTCGCCGTGCAACCTAACCCATGAATCAGCTCGCTGAGTTTCTCGCCGGATCTTCTCAGCGGGTCGCGATTCCGGTCCGGTAGTAGATTCATTCGCGAAGTAGCTGCTCTTGAGCTGTTAGGTCTCCTTCGGAAGCGCTCGGGTAGCTGTTAGCAAATCCCACCCCTCCTGGCTGAGCCTTTGCTCGCCCACCTGTCCTGGTGGAACTGGAAAGGCCTCCGGGCCACTAGGAATCATTCAATCATAAAAAAAAAAGATCCCGTGTGGCTTGTTTGAGTAGCCGATGCCTATGCGCGCATTGCTGTTAGCGTGGACCTATAGGTTACTTATGACGACGCTTGTAACTGAAAGTAAATATTGTACTTTTTGATGAAGCATGTTAAAAAAAAAATTACCACTTAGAACTGTTGATGTTATGTAGTCTTCGGTTTTCACGCTGGAATAGACAGATTGACAGTTTATAGCTGTCACCGAAATTCACATAACAATACGAACTACATAATGTATCTTGATGGCGTTCGCTCCTGGCCTTTTCATTTTTCATTATTATTATTTTTTTAATTGTATTTTTTGATTTGTTTGTTTCGTTTATTGTAAATATTTTTACTTATATAAAAAAAAAAAAAAATTGAGAAAAAAAGCAAAAAAAAGCCCGCTGTGTTTGGTTCGCCGGTTCTTCTCAGGACTGTTTATATTTTGACATTCAACAAGTGTGTTATAGTGACATCTAAGTAGAAATAAATGATTTTAAATTTTAAATTTTGAGACAGGATTACAAGTTTTATTCAGAGTTTTGTACTAACAAGTACCAGTGTCAATTCTAGTGTACTACTTAGTCTAGTCATTAGTGACTGAGACCACTGTAATACGGCTTCAATTAGAAGAAATATAACATACAGCGAATATGACATAATAAATTCATGAAAATACCAACAATATAAAACTTTGATCATTCTCGTCATTTCAATGTTAGAGAGAGAGAGAGCATATAGGTATACTTTATTGTACACTGGAACACAATTAACATTAAAAAACACCAACAAGCAAATATAGGACTGCTGGTAGGACCTCTTGTGAGTCCGCACGGGTAGTTACCACCCCGTGCCTATTTCTGCCGTGAAGCAGTAATGCGTTTCGATTTGAAGGGTGGGGCAGCCGTTGTAACTATACTTGAGATCTTAGAACTTATATCTCAAGGTGGGTGGCGCATTTACGTCGTATATGTCTATGGGCTCCAGTAACCACTTAACACCAGGTGGGCTGCGAGCTCGTCCATCCATGTAAGCAATAAAAAATGTCGTTTTAATGAAATACCTAACATATAATAAACAAATGAGTGTAATAACTACGAAAACCTCTAAATGTTCTCAAACACGAATGGCAACCTTCAAAATCGTAGACCGGATACCGAAATGATTCCCAGAAACGCAACGAACTTGACGACTCGAATACAAAAAACAGCGACTCACAAATGTGGTGTCAGATTTGTCTGGACTCCCGAAATTATTGGGCATGATATTATATTGTTTGAGGCTATTAAATTATTGAAATACACCCACGCGTATCGACCCTCATCTCTTACTGCGGAAATTTGTCTTTTCCCGTTTCTCTAAATAGACATTCTTACAGCCAGCTGATGCGAAGCTGTCATCGGAGCCCTTAGAGAGATTTGAGTGTCGATGAGACGAAAATAGGTTTCCGCGTCGAATTTGATATTGGTAGTAGTAGTATCTTGTGGGAGACCTATCCACGCTACGTCTTTCGGTACGCGGTCGCCAATCAAGAAGGTTCTGGCCCCAGCGGTTTTCCGTTCCACGAGCAATGTGTCCTGCTCACTGCCACTTCAACGAAATGGACCGACGATCTATTGAGGTTCGCGGGGATCCGCTGTATGCAGACAGTGCAGGACCGGTCTTTGTGGCGAGGCTGGGAGGAGGCCGTGTGCCGCAGTGGACATCTGGATTGGTCTTTGTGGAGAATTTGGAGGAGGCCTATGTGCCGCAGTGGACGTTTGTGGGCTAATAAGAAGAAGAAGAAGTATGTAGTAGTATTGATTTATTCCTCACCATTTTTATCTTCCTTAACTTTTGACTACTGACGGTTGTTCGCGTTGTATCAATGGGATGATGTGTCTCGCCTGTTTCAAATATTCACGCTTATGAAGGTCAGGACAGTTTTAATTCTAATGATATCAACATTCGCTTTTACATTAGGGTATCTAAGATTTGCAGCTGCCTGTTCTGATACTGGATAGTGTCCATCGGATATTGAGAAATTCATTCCGAAGTAAAAACTATCCCACTAAGTTTCTCAGTGGATCGTGTTTCCGATCCGGTGATAGATTCTGCGACAGCGTCTGCGTTTGACCACCGAGAGCTCACCTACACGCTATGGTAAAGCTGATACAGCCTCTCAAGGCTATCAGCAAAGGTAGCAAAAACAAAAAAAAAAACAAAAAAGGAAAAACATAACATTTTCTTTATCAAATTTCAGGTAAATACGAAACTCTCCTGGACGATGTTCTCCTAGCTCTGCACACGATCCAGGTGACTGGAGTGAATTTCCCGAGACTGACCAGCACCTCGGGCACCGCACAGAAACTCCACAAATACTACTCGCAGCTAGACTTACCGCTGATAAGGAGGTTATACAAACTTTATAAATACGATTTCAAAATATTCGATTACCATTTAGATAGTTTAGTCGGTTTTGATCTAGATTGATGTAGTTGTATGAAACAATCTGTAATTTAATACGATTTTTGTGAATGCGGAAGCACTTCAGGATAACGCAGAAACATAAGCGAACGATCCTTATAAAGTTTTATAGAAACATGCGGTGAGTAAATGTGCAGTATGACAATTGAAACTTAAAAGAAAAAAGAAATATTTTATTTGTACATACTGAACATTAACTATTTAGGGGTTCTCGTGTTTGCACTAACATGTGTCCTGTAGTGTTTTAAAAAAGTCTTAGATGAATTGTAAAGAATGCCGCTTACCATTTCATACAGTATGAAAAAAAAATATTCAAATATTTTTCTCATTTGATCATTTCGATCGTATTACACTGAACCTGAATAATATGTGACTAGTCCAACGAAATTGAAAATGTCGCTGTATTTCCTTCCATTATATTTAGAATAGTTTAATAAGTACAATGATTTCAATTATATAATTTCTAAATTATATTTTCACTGGGCATCGTGAAATTTCAGAGGTAATGTTGAGTTGAGTTCACACAAGTAGTTATTAATGTACTTACATGTGTATGTATATAATTAAATTTATTATTAGTATTTATAGTAAATTTATAGTAGATTTGTGGACTTTGCAATGTCGAATTTAACATTTTGAGTATGTTGAATAGCAGTAGTGTTGTATGTATAATAATTAGGGACGGAGCAAATAATATAATGATTTAATGAGTTCACTCAAAGCGCATTGATGCATTTTAACATTCTGATGCAATTATTTATTAACAAAATGAACAACAAAAAGGGCGAATTTATTAACAACAATCGCGTTTTAAAGAAGTCTCAATAGATAGATAGATATTTCTCAGAATAAAAAGTACATAGTAGAGTTCTACGCTATGTTTTAAACACTTTTAATACCTTCTATATCTTCTTAGATCTATATAAATATTGATTTCAAGTCGTCGTGGCCTAAAGGATAAGACGTCCGGTGCATTCGTATCTAGCGATGCAACGGTGTTCGAATCCCGCAGCCGGGTACTAATTTTTCTAATGAAATACGTACTCAACAAATGTTCACGATTGACTTTCACGGTGAAGGAATAACATCGTGTAATAAAAATCAAACCCGCAAAATTATAATTTGCGTAATTACTGGTGGTAGGACCTCTTGTGAGTCCGCACGGGTAGGTACCACCACCCTGCCTATTTCTGCCGTGAAGCAGTAATGCGTTTCGGTTTGAAGGGTGGGGTAGCCGTTGTGACTATACTGAGACCTTAGAACTCATATCTCAAGGTGGGTGGCGGCATTTACGTTGCAGATGTCTACGGGCTCCAGTAACCACTTAACACCAGGTGGGCTGTGAGCTCGTCCACCTATCCAAGCAATAAAAAAAAACGCAAATCGAAATGTCTAATATTAGGATTATTCTTATCACCTAGATCCCTAGAATCCTAAAAAGTAGGAAAGTCTGCATCAAAATGATATTATTTCCTTTTTGGAAACTGTCAGAGATCTCTCGTTCATTTTCGTGAATTCAAGTATGTATTTATTTCATCATTTTCAATAGTATATAAGTTCCATTTTGATAAAGTATTCGTTTTTATATTATAATTTTTTTCTTTTTGGTAAGTAAGTAATTATAGCGTATAAGTTTATCGTGAACCATCGCCACTTACCTCTACATTTTTTTTATAATCATTGTCAATATTAATTCCTTCCTTTCTTATAATTATTATTATCTTTAAGTAAATTCCTTAAGTTATTTTTTATCGCATATAATGTGTGAAATATTTCAAATATTAACTCGACTTGCCGTATTCGAAATGCGAACAGGGAACGCATTGACCTAGGGATGCACGAATTATTTTGTATTAAATCGATTTATTCGGATCGCATTGAATCGATATACCTCAAGTCCAACAATCAAACATCGAATACTCTTGATCAGGCTTTTAATAATCTATCCACAAAAAAAATTGTGTAGTGCGTTGTGATGAGGTTGTTGTTTGTGATATGAAAAATGTTTTTTTCCACAGACATTGATATATTTTTAATACCTCAAAAATCACTTACAGAGAAACAGTTTATAATTAAACACATATAGCTTTGAAATTATATCAATACTTAAAGTAAAGTAAACGGGATTTTTTTCATATTAGAGTGCTGACATAAGCGTGTCGATACGTAAAAAAAAATCTTTAGATCGTATACTTATATTTGACAATAAAAATCGAATAGTAATATGCTCGGCTCGTGCGTTCAGATCTAGTTTTCTACAAATTCACTGAGCGCTTAATTTTGTATACTAAGTATTCATTGTATCGTTTAATCTATTACTAGATGATGACTGAGCTTAGCTCGGTTTTTTTTTTTGATAACGCCATCTTGTTGTGTCTTTAAAGCGGTTAGTTGCCCTCAATTAAGAAAAATAGTATTATTATTCGCCAATAAATGTCGGGAGGGGTTGATTATTGAAAACACGAATAAAACAACATTTTCTGAAAATAAATTGTAGCTAGATCGATTTATCGCCCCCGAAATCCTCTGTATACTAAATTTTATGAAAATCATTGGAGACGTTTCCGAGATTCAGATTATATAAGTATACTAGCGACCCGCCCTCGCTTCGCTTCGGAAACATTAAAACACACATGAAACCAAAAAAAAGTTAAAAAAAAATAGAAAAGTAGCCTATGTTCATCAGGGACAATGTCGGCTTCTAATGGAAAAAGAATTTTTCAAATCGGTCCAATAGTTTCGGAGCCTATTCGAAACAAACAAACAAACAAATCTTTCCTCTTTATAATATTAGTATAGATATTAATATACAAGAAAAGCTCGTTTAAAGGTATAAGATAAGAGAAATGTGATAAGTAATGTTTTCCTAAGCAAATGCATCTACGTACATAAATACTAACTAGTACAATTATTATTTAATTTAGGTGCTTAACCGATGGTGCTAATTGTGTATTATATCCAAAACTTAATACACTTTTTAGGGGACTTGTTTGATATTATTAAGAATCATGATGTCTCATCGAGTGCTCTTAAATAAGATATTAGTTTTATCTTGACTTATGACGTTTAGTTGTAAAAGCGTTGTTTGATGACGCAATATGTTCTTCTGGAAAATTAAATCAATTAATTTCAATCAAAAATTTATTTGTTTCCAAAGTGAAATATGCGTATTACAGCGCGTCTAGTGGTTAGTTTTGTAGTTTACGTTTCGTCGTCCGTCCGCTAGGGGCACTTGGGGCGTTTTGAAGGGAAAAAAGGTGCTTTTATAATTTGTACATAATAAAAATGCGTCTTGCAGAAAGACAATATTAAACATATCTGATTTTTTTCTTAATCGTATATATAAGTATGTGCTCTACGCGTGTTTGTAGAGTATAATTTTGTCATCGTATAGGTAGTGATTATAATTTATTGATTTTATTTTATTTATTTCCTGGTACTTGTAAATAAATTGGTTACCTAAGCATAGGGTAGACCAATTTATTTAACCAATTTATTTCCATGTGCAGATTCCATATTATATTTGTTTGAAATAAGTAGTTAGAACGGTAAAACCGATTATTTAGCAACTCCTGTATATTTTTTTAGTTTTTGTTGTATACGGTGTGTTGTACGCGTAGTACTAAAGATTTTTAAATGAAATAAATTTGAAAGTATTCATTTCATAATTGTCTTTCAATTAATTTCTCGACTAGCGGCCCGCTCCAGCTTCGCTCGGGTCTTTAATAAAAAAATCCAAATTAACAATCATAATACACACACATCAACCCTTCTATTTGCGTCAACTTACTAAAAAAAGAAAATTATAAAGATAGTTTTGAATGATCTTGGGTTACATTATTGGAGTTATAGCAAGGATCCCGATTTAAAAAATATATATATATATAGCATATGTCACTCTGAGATAGCTTCCAAACAGTGAAAGAATTTTTCAAATCGTTTCAGTAGTTTCGGAGCCTATTCAATACAAACAAACAAATCTTTCCTCTTTATAATATTAGTATAGATTTCACTCAATTACTGCATTAACAGACATTAAAAATAATAAGAAGGCACTGAGTGAAGAAATGGTATATGCTAGAGGACTATGGAAGGAGAAAACATGTTGTGCCGACCCCAAGTGACTGGGAGAAGGGCAGGAAAATGATGATGATGATAAATCCCAATTTAATGACCCTGAATTAGGGTTTGCTCATGTCTACAATTATGAGTGCTTATTGCGGCACTTAAATATAATTTTTTTTCAGGGTTGTGACTACCTCGTTCTTTGTACAAGTTTCTTAGTACCTAACAATTGGGAGGGAAATCTTAGAGTAATTCGGCGTCGTGCTAAAACTTCCAATGGCCTATACGAAGTGACTTTACAGGGGCACGACTGACATTTCACTCCCTTCTGTCTTTATAAAAAAAAATTTCTTTGTCCTCTGTACTTACATACATAGCTATTATTTTAACGACGCTACTTGTGAGACTTGTGTGATATTATAACAACGTTTATTATCCAATACTATTAATTTTTAAACGAAGATGGAAAATTTATGATAGTAGTACCTAGCTTTAAAAACTAAAACCGGGCAGGATATTGGAGCGAAGTTACAAAATGATTGTTCTGTCATCAGTACGCACGCTTTTGAAGTCGGTGAAAATGAAGTTCAAAGATTACGCTACATACAAACTAACACGCAGAGCAAACTATTAAAAGTGCGTTAATTTTTACTTATTTAAAATAAAAATAAAATTGAGAAAAAAACAAAAAGAGCCCGCTGAGTTTGTTTCGCCGGTTCTTCTCAGGACTGTGGATTTTTTGGAACCGGTGGTAGAGCTAACATTGTTTTTATGTTTTGACATTCAACAAGTGTGTTATATTGACATCTAAGTTGAAATAAATGATTTTGAATTTAAATTTGAACGTTACCTATCACTTGTACACAGCAATTCGCTACCAGTCAATTCACGAAAAAACTAAATGTAGACCACTGTTATTTGCATCTATGTACACGGGTGTGCAACTCATTAGCATTTTGTAATACAGGAAACATGTGTCCTATTTTTTTTAACTATATCGCCTGTGAATCTACTTGTATTTTTTAATATATGGAAAATAAACGATTTTAAAAGTGGTGTAAATCCATTTTTGAGAAAAATGAGCTATCACGTAATTCATGTTTAATTTAATGTAAAGTTTTATATATAACTAGTCCGTGTTTAATTTCTCAAAAAAATCCCATGTTTTGTACAACTTAAAATCGGTCAGTAAATGAAATTGCATAATCATCAATTATGAAAGTGGTGTAAGTTCAATTGACAGAGGTAGGTGGCATAGCAGATGGATGTCGATCAGTGTTTTGTTATTTTTCATTTATTTTATACTAGGTGTGTCCCGCGGTTTCATCCGCGGACGATTTGCATTGTTTCCCCTCCGTGTATAATGTAATAGCGCAATTTAGGAAACAGGATAAATTCATTTTATATGAAATGAAACGGGAGAATTTCATTTCAATAAAAAATCTCCAAAATGCAATTAAAAAATAGATAAAAAAATACTAATGGGGAACAGGTCAATTGGTTGCAAATATGTTGGTTGAGGTTCCTCAAAATTGCACCATATACCATTTTTTATAAAACAACGATGACGGACGCAGAATTTAAAATTATCAATTTATTACTTCTACGTCCTGGAAAACCGTTAAAATTTGAAAAAATCGCCCTGGAGCCTTTGTACCAAAATGCCAGACTAATTACGTACGAAAAATATAAAGACATGAATCAGCTACTACCCTATATATCTCCGGTGCATCATGCATATTTTGAAACACTACCACATGCAGAGAATAAGTTAATTCTTGTAATCAGTATCTTGTAATGACAATGTAATTGCCGTCTAAAATAAAATTTTATGTGTTGTTATGCGTATTTGTAAACAAAATTATATTAAAATGAAGTATATTTTAAGCGATATTTGATTTTTCAAAATTGAAATTAAACGATTTTTACAATTGTCTAATTTTGATAGTGGTGTAAGTCCATTTACAGCACATAGATATGTGTTATCGTAGTCTAATTAGCCAAAAACAAATTTATATAAACAAATTAAATGTTGATAAAACAATAGAAACAATGCCAGACCTCATATGATTTGCCTGTATTTTTAAATCAACAAATATAGTAACCTTTAATTTTCTCGAAACAAAACAAAATGGACTTACACCACTTTCAAAATAAACGGCCCATATTTACATTATACAGCTTAAGGTTAATTTCTTGTTTCGTTCAAGTATATTCAGTTGAAAAAGTAAAGTCAATTCCGGAGTGTCGTTTTTTGATTGAAAATTCACGTCAAAATTTAGTATCGTACATACTTTTCTTCTTAATATACATTATACTTACATGTAGGGCTTTCTTTGTATTATTATTATTATTAAACTTGATCAATGTCATCAAGAAATTAGGTGGGAAAGGCTTTTCTACTTTTCTTTAATCTGATAGCTTTCACAGTTAAAATCAGGTATTTATCAGAGATCTTTGCCAAGAAAAATCAATTTAAAAATGGCTGTATTGTTTTGAACAGTTTATTTATTGGGTACGAGGTTCAACGAGGTCCGGCCCACCTGGTGTTAATTGTTTACCGGAGTAACATAAATATCACAGCGTGGATGCCGCCACCCACCCAGAGACATGGGTTCGAAGTACAAATCTACTCTGTTTGTCCACTACGCATTCAGTCAGCCGGTAATCATCTTGCGGTAGAAATTGACATGTTGGCACCTTTTTTTTTTCGAGCTCACAGCCCACCTGGTTTTTAAGTGGTTACTGGAGCCCATAGACACCACCCACCTTGAGATATAAGTTCTAAGGTCTCAGTCAGTTTTTTATTCCACAATTGTTGAAAACGAGTATACAGTCTACCTGAGATTGAGTGGTCATCGATATTTCATGCACAACAGCAATTCCAGGAGCACATCTGAGCCTACTTTTGATTTTAACTTCTTGTTTTATCGTCAGGTTTGAGCCCTGTGAGCTCACTTACTAACCGGGTTAGTAAGTGAGCTCACGTTATTCCTTCACCGTGGAAGTCAATCGTGAACATTTGTTAAGTACGTGTAAATACAGAAGTCAGAAGCATAGCAGATACCTTTGACGGCTTAGAACACAGCGTTCGGGGAACAGCTGTCCTCAGCGCTGGTCACACTTATAGCACGCGAGAGCTAGCTTTCTAAACTTTCTGCTCAATATAAATCTTCTCAGTACATTGTGTTAGGGACCGCACATATTCGTTGCGTAATATTCGTTGTCATACAAATTTTACAGATACATGTATTTATAACGCTAATATTATATACTGAATGACTTTGAGGGGCTCCAAATAGAGCCCCTTCTTTATTCAAGTGAAATTCGTGAAAGACACGTTTTTGGATCAGCTTGTAATTAACACCACAATCGAAACAAAGCTACTATGCTGTATATTTGTAGCGGTTTTTTTTATTATTTCTTCGTCATATTTTTGCGGTAAAATATCATGATGTCATAGACTATCTTCTTTTTTCAACCTGTCGTGCATTCCGGCTCGCGCATCATAAAAAGGTGCGTTCTTAAACGCCACAACTTAAATTAAATTATCTGCGAACTGTTGTTTAATAAAACTCCAAAATTATTTATAGCTTTAATTTAACAGATATAAAAAATATATTATTATATATCAAAATAAATTGTTTTTGTACACAGGCCTCAAACTTGACTCTACTAGAATCTATTCTAGCGTTAAAAGGACGGATTAGAAAGTAGGCAAAATATCATTAGGCATTTTACAGTATTGCTCCTTTAACTTTAGAAATATCTTTACAATAGGTTTCAATTTTACAATAGGTTTCAATTTACAATAGGTTTCGAATATATAGGATAATAGGATATACATAGGATATACAATAGGAAATAGCTTTTACAATAGGTTTCAATTTTGTTAATCCGCTAATTCATTTCAGAAAACTGGTTTCGGATTATCAAACCAGAAAAAAACGTTCGTTATTCGATTATCATCAATATTATGAATTCCATACAAAAAATGGGACACAAAAACTTGAACATCTAATATTAAGTCTTGGTATATTTTGCACAAAGTTAATTTACTCTATGATCCAATAGGCCTCAGATAATTCTGCCCAATAATATCGGCGGGCAGCTTGCAGTCTTTCCATGGTACAGCACGAATAGTCGAAATACCATCCTTAGGTAGTGTCACTGGAATACAACATTTGTTTTTATTTCGAGGCCGAGGAGGCTTTTCATTTGGGCAAAACCGTCTGCATAACTACTGTCAGTGTCATGATTCTGTCGGTTTTTACGGTGACGTCATAAGTTTCAGTATAAAAATGAAGCATCTGTTACATAATGTAATGAGACTTCCATCTTATGCCTGGTCAAGGTCAACGGCAACGCGCTTGTAGACAGCGTTGTGGTTAAACAGGCGAGTCATGATTGTCAGTGATACTTTAACCCATAGACACAGCCCACTGAGTTTCTCGCCGGATCTTCTCAATGGGTCGCGTTTCGGATCTGGTGGTAGATCCTGCGAAGCACTGCTCTTGCTAGGGTCAGTGTTAGCATCACTCCGGTTTGAGCCCCGTGAGCTCACCTACTAGTTAAGGTTACGCTGAAATAGCCTCCCAAGGCTATCAACTTAGGTAGAAAAAAAGTGATATTGTCAACAATGTGCGAATGGTCGTACCTGTCATGCCAGGAGTGAGCGTCACGTTGTATCTCCCGTCGTTCATGACTAACGGCCACTGGTCGTGTACCGACGACACCGTCAGCGTGACGCTGGTCGCCTGGATATGCATCGACAGACTCGATCCTAAATATTTAATACCTGAAAATTGTTCAGTACATTAACTAGTTTAACGGTAATACATCCGGTCATCGTCGAACGCTTGCGACGAGTAAATTAACCCACAGACACGGCCCACTGAGTTTCTAGCCGGATCTTCTGTGGGTCGCGTTTCCAATCCGGTGGTAGATTCTGCGAAGCACTGCTCTTGCTAGGGTTAGTGTTAGCAACGTCGTCACGCTTAAGCTCCGTGAGCTCACCTACTTGTTAGGGTTACGCTGAAATGGCCTCTCGATGCCATCAGCTGAGGTAGGAAAAAAACTCAAAAATAGTCAAATCTTGATAAAGTTTACGTTGGACCACATGAGAAGCTAGCTTTGAAATTTAAATAATTAAGGCACCATATTTAAAGCCCCCAATCTGGAGATTACTTCTTTCATGGATGCTAGAAAGACGTATAAGAGAAGACCGAGAATTTCTCTGATTCGGTCGCTTGTATTTTAGAGCATTAACTAATAATGTTTATTATATCACTATCTTAATGTCAATGGATTTTTAAACTAACTCTTTTAATACTCAGATATTCATAATATACATATTATATGCATACTTTAACTCGTTTCCAGTACCTTTTTACTGGTGGTAGAACTTTTTGTGAGTCCGCACGTACCACCACCCCGCCTATTTCTGTCGTGAAGCAGTAATGCGTTTCGGTCTGAAGGGTGGGGGTGGGCTATGTATAAAGTGTGTAAAGGGTATGTGCGTGTATAAAGTGGGCTGTGTGTAAAGCTCGTCCACCCATTTATGCTATAAAAAATAAAAATAAACCTTTTATTTTAAATTCTTTCGTTTCTGGCGGCAGTTGCGGCCTTGTAATCTCTATCCTGTCCAAATGGATTCTGATTCCGGCGTAGCCGAAGATCAATGTCTGCAGGAACCCTCCCATCCCAGTGAAGAAATTCGCAGCGCCGACCTGGGGGCTTTGCAACTCACTCCAGACCTAAACAAAATGAAAATACTAACAGCTCAAAAACAAAAAAACAAAAAAATTGAATTATTCACGTTTTTGAATCAAAATTTTTGTAAGTTACTTTTATAAGGTACTTCTTGTCTTTTTACTTTATTGTCGTGATAATTACAAGCAAATTTATTGAGTAATATCAGTTCAGCGATGTGTCACCACTATGTTAAGTAGCTACGTAGAAATATTTTTTAAGAAAATAAGAAGTACGGCAGTAGTAGTAGTACCCTCACTAACTCACTTTAAAAGGTTCTCTGACGTATTTCTGGTAGCTCTCGCTGAACATGGCTCCAGCCTTTGCTTTGTCTTCTACGTCCAAGTATCCTATAGTATGCATACTCCAAGTCATAGCTGGACCAGACTTCCTCGTAACTGATTCATAATAAACAATGTCGTTTTTTCTCGTCGTCCTGAAAGGACCGATGTTATTTTATGTTTAATTTAGATTCACACATCTTCAATCGATTTATCATTTAAATAATTTCGACAATAAATTATCAAATTTGCAATATTATTCTAGTCTTTATGATTTTTTAGTGTCTGGTGGTTTCTGGTTTTTTACTTTAGTAGGTATAATGTATATGCGGACGATATCGCGACCCGACTTTACTCTCAATAGGCGGATGACAATGTTTCCTATGATAAGTGCTAATGATTGTTTCTTCATTCGTCATTTAGTTAAATTCAGAGCGCAATTAATCGAACGAATACAGAAACAGATTTTGTTATAGGAACACTTCGTTGGTCTGTGTGCCTTTTCTTAATATTACATCAACGTTACTCTTCTTAGATAGGCCACTTTTTTTCTCGTTCCTAACATACCCTGATGAACAAATTAAACAGTTCAAAAACCATTAATTAATCCCGCAATCACTATACTTACGAGATAGCAAAATTTGATGCACACCATTTAAAGGCCCAAATATAATATTTTTTCCTGACGTTGTCCAGTGAGACAGTTATGAAAACTAGAGGTCCCGCAGTAGTCGAAATTCGATTATAATTAATTGGAATTGTAAGTTTGTACACTATTATTATTGTATTTTATACTTCTATAATCACAAATTTCGCCAAGACAACACTATAAAAAATATTAACTAAGACAAACAATATTTAATCTATTCTCAATTTGATAACAGATGTCAAGAACAAATGTTTGACAATAAATAGTATGCATGCGTGTGTGCGTCAAATACATGGTATGTAGTGTGTGTAATGTTTTTTTATTGATTTAATGTATCTTTTATGCATTACTTTAAAAAATATTAGCATTGTGCACTTCTTCTCTATATTCTCTATAAGTGTGGATAATTTCATACTCCTCCGTCCGCGCAATTTTCGTAGAAAGGGATACAAAGTTTTTGCTTCACGTACTAATATATAGATGCCTAATAAGATACAGGAGGGAAAGAGAAGGGCATATAATTAATACACTGTCACATAACCAAAAAATGTTGAAAAATAATTTTTACTTGGAAATGGCGTATTTATCTATACTAATATATAAATCTACAGTGGTTTTTACAGATGTTCCGTTACTACTGAACCATGCGTCCGATTAACTTGAAACTTGGTATCCATGTAGAAAATACATGTGCTTAATAGATAGGCTAATATTTATATGAATGTTGACTCCCTAATAATAATGACAATAATTAATAATGTTAATTTTAAATGCCCAGCGAAGCGGGTGAGTACGGCTAGTAATTAATAAGATACGAAAAATTCGTGACAGAAATCGGTGTCGCTGTGAAAACCACTAATGCAGTCTTGCAAAATAGTCTACTACCACCAGCATTTGTGGGTTTTTTTATTATTTGTTCTTTGACTCACGTATTCATTTTATACAACAAAGGGTATCCTAGTAAGACCGCGTCAGCTTGTTTGATGGACTCTCCGCGCACGTAGCCTTCGTACTGTGGATGATAGTCGTTTTTCTCGTCGTAAGGCAGATAAAGACTCCACGCTATATCCGCCCAGTGATCCGGGTCTTCCACTGAATAATACGATTTGCACAGGCACGATACATATCTGAAAAAATGAATTTTAAATGACAAACGGATTACATTTTTAAGATAAAGAATGAGCCTATAGAGATCACAATGTGGGTTCTGACACCTAATTGGGGTCTCAATGGTATTGTCCCACTTTTCAAACCGGATTGAATTGTAGCTGAAATTTGTCGAATATTGGTCCACCAGTAGACGGTAGTAGACTGGTAGACCTGGGTATAATACCCAGAAGTCGCTGATGCCCATACTCCGCTAAATTCCTTATTAACTTTTTACTAGTTCCACGAATAGACACAATGGTGCTTAGACTCTACATAGCCGAAATTGATTAGAAGTGTTGAGAAGAAGATTGAAAGTTACCATCCTGCGTGTTACTGGAACTAAGCTGTCATACTACATTATCATATGTGATAAGCATTCGGTAAAACATTAAAGTACACGTACTGGGCTAAGTACAGCGAATATCCGGCTACGACGTTGGTGAAGGCTGAATTGTTTATGTTGCTGTGATCTTCGTCGGGTCCCATAACGTCTGCAAAGAAAGCACACATCATTGCAGTTCCGGATTCAGACAATTGAGAAACATTTCGCGAGGTAATTAGCAGGGAATAAATTCATTGTAATTGGTGGAGGCTTCGCCGTGTCCCTGGCATTGCTGACGTCTATGAGCGACGCTGACTACTTACCATCAGAAGGACCTTATGCTTGGGTACACCCAAGGTATAATTAAAAAATATAATAGTTTACATCTTCTACGGTTTTCCCGCGTCTCTAAAGTATTTGAAAATTCGGAAATATTATACTGACCAATAATAACTATGTAGGAACGGAACGGAATGGTATGGATGGATGACAGATTTGGAAACTGGATGAGTAAGAGATAGGAGATGTCGTGTAAGGAAGTAAGAAATACGTGATGCGGAACACCTAGTTTTATTTTTTGTGCTAGAAAAGGCGGGTACCGATTTTCTAATAAAATACGCACTTAACAAATGTTAACGATTAACTTCCACGGTAAAGGAATAACATCGTGTAATAAAAATCAAACCTGCAAAATTATAATTTGCGTAATTACTGGTGGTAGGACCTCCTGTGAGTCCGCGCGGGTGGGTATCACTCGCCTATTTCTAACGTGAAGCAGTAATGCGTTTCGATTTGAAGGGTGGGGCAGCCGTTGTACTGAGACCTTACAACTAAAGTCTCAAGGCGGGTGACGGCATTTACGGTATAGATGTCTATGGACTCTGGTAACCACTTAACACCATGTGGGCTCTGAGCTCGTACACCCAACTATGGAATAAAAAATGATAAAAGTACAGTACTCACTTTCAATATCGTATAGTCCAGTATTATAATTGATGACCGCTCTAGAAGCCCAAAAGTCAGCTATATTCGTAACTATATCGCATCCGCCGTGCTGGAATATTTAAGATTTTGATTACAGAGAGAAAACGTACAACTGAGACGAATCAAATGTTACCGGATTTTTTCGGGAACGAACAGTTACTTATGGCCCGAACGGCTTTTGACATACTCCAGGACAGGTTGATGAGCATGGACTTACCCTGAAAGATGGTCCAATGTTGTTGTTCGGAACTTGTTTATATGACATGTGAACTTCTGTTGAGAATGTCGTAAGCGAATTTCACGCATTTGTCAAATATGTATCTTGTGTTTTTTTTTATAACTACCCGCTACAGGACCGCATGAGGGTCGTGTGAGTTGGAGCATTTAGTTTTTACTATGTTCCGTCCTTATACGAGTATATTTTATAAGGTTCGGCAGGAAGACAGTAAGGATCGGTTTGTGCGTTCAAGATACAATTAATTAATATAATTTGTCTATTTTTATGTTTTATAATGTATGTAATAATAAAAATATTTTATTTTTAAACATTACCGATCCAATACAACGCCAATCCAGGTCGGTGGCGGTTCCCATGTGCTCCAGTGATTACCAGCCGGACAGCGAGTACATTGGTACAATGGTATTGACACATAGCTTCCTACGGATTAGAACTGAACTAAAACAAACCTTCAGCCACTCCTCATTCCTGGTGGTAGCCAGGTACTGCCTCACGGCAAACGAGATGCAGGCGGTTATATGCTGTTCGTACTTTGCGACCTCTGGACAGCACGGCTGTGTCACTTCCACCCCTGTGTATGCACTCTCCCATGGAAACCTAAGAGACGAATAATTATTTCCTTACATTACAAGTTAGATTAGTTTTCGTTATCGTGTTGTTTTGTCTTATCGTTGTAAGGAACATTGTGTACAAACTTAGCACATTTGTCTGGTTTAGTCGTGCGCACATGGCCTATATTATAAGCCTGATTTTTACTTGTTATTTATCGTGTATCTTTTTAGTTTGTAATGCGTATTGTGTGGCTAAAAAATAAACGAAAATGTATTTTTTATACATTTAAACCAGTTAATTCTCGATAGTAAAAATCGTATTACCATGGTTTAAAAGCTTTTCTTATTGGTTTGGCGTATGGATAAGCTTACGGTGCATCCGGAGTTAACTGGTTACCAGAGTTCATGAACGGGAACAACGTAAAAGCGGCCAAACCCATCTTAAAATAGGAGACAGGATGTGGTGCTTACCTATAACCTTTGTGTCCTGTGACCTTCGCCAGCTGAGCAGCCACGTAGGCTACGTCAAGCCTGTATTGGAGCAATTTCTCCGCATACTTCGGATATAGAAGTAAAATAGAAGGAAACATCCAGATTTCGGTGTCCCAGAAATTGTGACCTAGAAAATGATTTCGAGAATCTCAATTTCGTTTCGCAATATTAATCAAATAATCGATTCTCTCAAAGGTTGGTAAGGTAACATTTCTGAGGTTATCGTTACAATGCAATCCAGGATTGCAGGACATGTATCGCGATAGCCAGCAGAGTCTATGGAGAAACTTGTTGTTCAGGGTAGGGTCAATGATAAAAGACCTCTTGGACGAAGCCCCAATTGCTGGACTGATCAAGTGAAATACCTTACCAAAACCCCACTTAACGAGTACGTACGCCAAGCCTCAGTTTGCGAATTATGAAGAACAGCTGTCAAGGCTTTAATAAACAAGGATTTCATATGACCACGACTGCTCTGCCAAAAGTAAACGACTATGTGAATCGATTCTCGCAATAGATAAAAATATCAATAGCACACGTTCTATGATTAAATTTTAAAGTAAAACTGTATGTGTGGAAGCTGTGTGTGCTTAAACGTGACTATTGTTCACTTTATCAAAATATGCGGGAGTACCTTCGTAATCTTCCAAAGTCCCTCCTCTGGCGAGTCCTGTTGGGCTGAGGCCGTAAAACCTGCCTAATGGCTGATGTGAATCCTCCGAAGGCAACGAACTGAGGAAGTAGTACCAGATTGCATTTACAACCTTTGCCTAAAAATTGAAATATATCTTAAAGTCTAATTGTAACATCATTTAACATTATTTTGTTCCTGTCGTCAGCCCCGAATTCAAAAAGATTGTGGTCACAAAACAAAAGTTGGTACATACTCCTGAAAAATATATCGATTTTTATTAAAAATGTCCCATATCATTACTCCAAATATCACCCAAATAGGTATCAGCTGGTGCACGAAGTGATCGCGCGCGGGCCTTTTTTATTGAATTTACGGGCAGACGAGCACAGAGCCACGCATTGAGCATCAGCCAAGCCAAGCCAAGCCGCTGCCTACTACTCAAACTTTGAGGTTATTCAAACGACTATGCCTCAGACTGTGTCAATGTCAACTTATCAAAATAAAAGTGTTTGTACTTAATGAACTGCAAAGAAATTAATTTGATGACCGCACTAATTTATTAATGATTTTTAAATAAACATACAACTTTCAAATTCCCTTCAATTTCAATGTGAGCTTGCTGATGAAGCTTCTGCCACTCGGCCACGTGCTTATCGTAAAGCTCTTCTCCGTCTTCTTGTAGAACTGAAACGACAATTTTATGATATTTTAAGAATAGGAATTGCACTATGTCCTATGTTTCACTGGCGTTCATTTTAAAATAGTTTCTTTGCGCTGTCGTATGTTCTCTAGAACCTACCTCAAAAATGATAGGTGAGATTTTTACTTCTTGATACTAGAATTCTCAAGCAAAAACTGGGTTAGCCGAATAAATAAATAAATAATCCAATGCAACCGAAACTTCAACCTGAAGAACAGAAACAGGCAGCCGTGTGACTACCCTTGATATTTTCTGTCCGCCAAAGCTAATAAAATCCGGAATTATCAATACACTCATTTATCTCTGCGATTGTATACTTAATACTGAATTCTCAAAGTTCGACATAGTGCGTTCTCGTGTGCTTTAAAGCTTTGAGTCTATTTTTTTTAAGTTGTACTTTATTATCTGTTCATATAGAAAAATTTACCCGCACCCGAGTACTCATTGTTGATAGCATGTCTGCTTTTACAATCTTAATCGAAAGCGAGACGAAATTTATAAAGTATATTTCTGAATATTATGAAGCCAATATCTTTCTATCTTCTATATATATAAAAATGAATTGCTGTTCGTTAGTCTCGCTAAAACTCGAGAACGGCTGGACCGATTTGGCTAATTTTGGTCTTGAATTATTTGTGGAAGTCCAGAGAAGGTTTAAAAGGTAGATAAATATGAAAATGCTCGGAATTAAATAAAAATAACAATTTTGTTTTTACTTTGATGTGTTCTCCATCGGACGGATCCTTTTGTTTGTTTTAAGTTTATTTTATACAAAAGTTTAGTTCTTTAATTTATGAAATGAGGCACTACGAAGTCTGCCAGGTCAGCTAGTATTATAATAAAGTAATAAAATGGTATACCTACTCGTAAAAATATAATTGAAGTTCAACATATTTTTGATTAGTAAAAAAATACCTCTGATCATCTCCTCTCTGGCAACTGTCCTATTGGTATCCGCTGTCATAACAAACGTGAAAACCCTGGACCCGTGCTGCGGGGCCACCAAGTGATCAGGCACCGACGTCCAGAACACGCAGACCTCCACCGGCAGTGGCTGATATACGATATCCTCCGATTTCAAAGTTTGACCACACGTACTCCGGACTGTGCGTCCTTCAATTATCTCGGGAACGGGATCCTTGAAGCCGATATCCTCGCTATCCGGTCCAGGAATTAATTGTATCGCAATCCATATCTCGTGGCGAACAAAATTTGGTTCTAAAAGTATTTATATACATTTTCTATGTGCAAAATACTAAGAAACACACTTGCTCGGTATGTTTATAAGGCGCTTTTTGGTACTAAAGCGACAATAAAATTGTAATGAAATAAAAGGTGCTTAAACTTAACGGACGGAGTGTCGTTGCAATCTGTGAAACCGGAATCTATATGTCTTTAATAATTATTTTTAAATTAGAAAGCTTAATTAAAACACCAGGAACATACTAAAACAAAATATTAACATATTTTTTTCCTACCTAAGCTGGTAGCCTATAGAGGCTATTCCAGCGGAACCCTAACTAGTAGGTGAGCTCACGGGGCTCAAACCTGACGACGATGCTAACACGAACCCTAGCAAGAGTCGTGCTTCGCAGAATCTACCACCGGATCGGAAACGCGACCCACTGAGAAGATCCGGCGAGAAACTCAGTGGGAGTGGGCTGTGTCTGAGAGTTAATTTACTCGTCGAGCCCTTCGTCGCAAGCGACGGGTTCGACGAGAACGGTGACTGGTGCTTGAAGTACCTAGAAGCACCGTTAGTGGATCGGGAGGATCCGAGATGACGTGTTTTGGGCGACGTCGACTGCTTTCCATTCTGTCCGCAGGATCGAGAATGTAGTTACCGGCGGCCACGATGAGAGGGTTCTCGTGTCGTGCCGCTTTATCGAAGTGGAATATTAACAAAGCCCTATGATCAGGTAGGAAAAAATACACCTATAGCACCAGAACTCCTTCACCCTAATAGCAAGAGATGCAGTCCATAAATTATAAACTAATAATATATTTTTCTGTGACTCTTCTTTTTTTGTTTTATTGATATAGTATTTAAGATTTTTTCAGTAAAACCCAATTCTATTATTTAATCACATAATAAAATATTCTATAATATTATAGGGATTATATCCATAAATAACAAGGATAATTATGGAAATAATAATGTTGTGTTGCTATTCACAAAATTAAATATGTACAAAAATTTATCCTCGAGTGAGTTTAGTTGATTTCGACCAAATAGTTACCATTGCCTGTTCAGAGCACGAACTTTCTCCACAAGCAACAAACTGAAAGTCAGACCGATAAATTAAAAATAAACTCACCGGCGTGCGCTTTAGCCATAACTTGGATCTGATTAATAATAGCCCTCGTGTAATACCGATGAGCGAATATCCTCTGCGTCACAATCGACCTCTCTCTATCAACTCTGACTTTAAAGGCGCCTTCTTTTGTATCTAAAGAGTAAACTGGACTGTACGGGATGTGCGATAAGGTCGAATTCAGTCTGATGTTGGCCCAGTTAGGTATCCTAGCACGATGACTCTCGCCTTTGTTCCCGTTATACAATCCGTTCATGTAGACCGTATCGCTGAATACGTTCGCTGCTACGTGACCATTGCCTATAGACGCCATGAATCTATCGTTGGTTGGCAACCTATAAAAGAACCATAAGTTTATATACTATTTTCAAATGTTCTGTAACCTTTTTTCTTCTCCTACCTATGCTGATAGCCTTGAGAGGCTATATCAGCTTCGCCCCAAAGTGTAGGTGAGCTCACGGGGCTCAAACCGGAGTGATGCTCACACTGACCCTAGCAAGCTAGCAGTGCTTCGCAGAATCTGCCACCGGATCGGAAACGCGACCAATGAGAAGATCCGGCGAGAAATTCAGTGTCTATGGGCTAATTCGCTCGTCGAGTCCTTCGTCGCAAGCGACGGTTCGACGAAGACGGTGACCGGTGCTTGTGGTACCTAAAAGCACCGTTAATGGATCGGGAGGATCTGTAATGACGTGTTTTGTGTGACGTCGACTGTTTACCATTCGGTCTACAGGATCGGGTATGTAATTTCCAGCGGCCACGACAAGAGGGTTCACATGTCGTGCCGCCTTTTCAAAGTGGCGCAATGATGCCGACTGTAGATACTTACTGACTTATTCTGTAACCATTGCGGCGTGTCGGCCATCGGGGAAACGATAGGCCAAAAATATTAACAATCTTTCACGAGTGCAAATCGGGAAAATGAATTGCATCTGATTTAATTCGGGTTTAATATAATTGTGAAATGGTTTAACATAGGTATTTGTATTTAAGTAAAACTTGATTTTGAAAACGTGTGCAATATACAAGTATGGGACCTGTATACTGCTATTTACTTTTACGGGCTACCAATCAAGGTAATATCGTCTCTAGATTAAACCAATATTAAAGTCTGATTTAAGCTAAATTTAAAAATCGTGACATATCTTACCTGAATGTGGAAAAAACTTTAGGATCGTTGTTGATATCCTCAGGCTCTTCATCATTGGCAGCCGCATGGCCACCTTCGCTACCTTTAGTTGTCATTACAACGACGACCAAAGCGGCGACGGTGAGTAAGCCCATCATGGCCGCCACTTGTTTATTTCGCGTCAAAAATCGCCACATCCACGCGATTTTAATAGAGGCACAGCAAATATTGAAATTCTAAATATTTATCATATATAGAACAAAACAATAAAACTATTTACGAATTCGAAAATGTTTTAAATTAAAATTTTGATACTAAATAAACGAAATTTCGATTTTGGAATTGCATATTAAAATTCGGAATGAGTCAAATGTTACGCGAATTATGTAGATAGGCGGGAACGCTCGCCGTGTTGGGATGCAGTCGTGCGTCCCTCCCAGCGCCAACGTACAGATTACGCGACCTGCTATGACACACTTATTGCTCTATTAACAAAGATAATAATAATGTACACGGACGCCTGGGTCACGTGTTCTGTTCAAATGCATAATTATGTGTTTTGTTTGTGTTGTAGTCAGCACGTCATTACAGGTCCTCCTGATCCATTAACGGTGCTTTTAGGCACCACAAGCACCGCTCACCATCCTCGTTGAACCCGTCGCTTGTGACGAAGGGTTCGACGAGCGAATTAACCCATAGACACAGCCCACTGAGTTTCTCGCCGGATCTTCTCAGTGGGTCGCGTTTCCGATACAGTGGTAGATTCTGCGATGCACTGCTCTTGCTAGGGTCAGTGTTAGCAACACTCCGGCTTGAGCCCCGTGACCTCACCTACACACGTTAGGGAGAAGCTGAAATAGCCTCTCAAGGCTATCAGCATAGGTAGGAAACGTTGTAGTCCTAGGGTACCCCGTTGGTACACAGGGCCCTCACAATGGGTTTCATAAACTATTTAAATTTAAGGACTTGCAGGTTTTTAGCCCACAGAGTCCCGATCACGGTGATGGGGCTGCCATCGTTGTGTCAGTGCCCACAGAGACAGACTTTCTAAACGAATGGTTCACGGCTTTTGGTAACCTTACTGCGCCGATTACCTCACATTGGTTTTACGGTCAATACCCTCTGGACTAGCCCTCCTCCTTTTGCATCCGGGCTTGGAACCGGCAATGGCGGAGTTAGGCATCATTACAAAAAAAATATTTAGGAAGGAATAACGTCGTGGCATACGCGGAATTATTATCCTCTTATTGAAATCACCTCGGTTTTCCTATTTGTTATGACCTTGACCAGACGAGCTGGTATTGGGCTTCGAAAGCCGTAGATATCACAACGTTGAACCTCCAACCATATTTGCAAGGTCAAAGCCTCGATTGCGTTGTAAACTCTTCAAAACAGAACGCACGATCACTTCTCGTCAAAAATAGGCCGGATATCTACACTTGCGGTCTTACAATATGCCACCAGTACCTAAGTCCCAGTTGATAGATTTAATATTCGAAGACTACTGCTGCTTATACAGCGAACGCTTTAGTTGCCTTTTGCGATACCTACGGGAAGAGATAGGGGCAGTGCTAGTGCAGACACCACACGGTTATAGTCAATCCGGTTCGTGACCAGATGATACGTGTAATCTAAGGCCCTTTGACTATCCATTTCATTATCCATTCGTAGTGCTGGTATTTTATATCATTTTTGTACCGAATTATATTGGTGGTGGATAGTGGGTGTGTAATTTCGGTCTTTATGATTGTCGGCCGTTCTTGAGACATTCATGTTATGTCACGACAAATAACATAGGTAGTCTTTCAACTACAACGCATGATTGCTTCGTTGCAAAAATAACCAGAGAGGTGGTGAAACCCTTATGTGTGGGCTTACAACACTGGTCGTCTTTTTTAAGTTTCGTATCTAAATAGCGAACAAGAACCTCTATAATTTCTGTCCGTCTCTGCACTCTGCTATTTTAATCCTATCAAAATCACATTGGCACTGTTATACCTAGTCTTTCCATAAATACTGAGACAGAGGAAAAAAAACTTCTAATGCAAATAACATTTATTACTTTTACAGTGTGTTAGTTTAATACATAAATATGAAACAATTTAAAGTATAAAAAGCTTATTCGAAGTGGTCTCCATTGGCTGCAATACAGTCCTTTAAACGTTATCCAGTTATCCATAGAAGCACGCACTCTTTCCATGGGAAAAATTTTCACTGCCAATCGTACGGATTGTTTTAGGGACTCCAAATTATCATGGCGTTTAAAGCAAGCCGTACTCTCTAAAACTGACCATAAATCATAATCCAGCGGATTAAGATCGGGACTAGACAACGGCCAGTCTTCAGGAATTAGTACCCATTATATTATATATTTTTCATTGAAAACAAACAAATAACAGACCTCTATACTGATCAGTCCATTCATTATCGTGGTCATTACAGAAACTATCATCAAATATAACAAAGGTCAGTCTAGATATTTCTCGAACATGTATAAGTTAGGAGAGAACTTTCAAATAATAATTACTTAACCTTTAATATGTTACAATAAAAATTACATCGTGCGCAATGAGAATAAAAAGCCATAATTCAAGATGAGCCACTAAACACTAATCTCATTATATCCGCCTACGCAGTCATGGCAACCCCAATCCTAGACAAGTTGCTGAGATAATTCAATCGTCACTTCCTCATTCTGAGCGCGTGGCCGACAGAACGTATCAAGATTATTCAACGCTAATACCACAGATAACACCTCCCAAAAGGCACTGCACTAACGTAAAATATTAAGTTTGGCTATTTCTTCGATCAGATCGGATACACAAATGCTAATTACTCATTAAATTATCTATCAACAACCTTACCTTGTCTACGAAGCTCTAGACCAAGCTATAATCAAGCAAGAAATTAGGATTATATGATCATTTACTGGTAATACTTTCGTACTTCAAGTCTGCTTAGTAGCAAACGTATGCAAACGTGCCAACTCCATACAAATTTTGAGTTAACTTTTACGCTATCGAGAACGTTAAAAAACTCGCACTAAGAACACAGATAGAATGGATGTCAAACGTTAAAACAAATCAGCAAATCTTTCGTGGAAACAAACACCGCATACAAGCTGATCTATGAGCGGATGTGTTATAAGTCTATGAGTAATGATAATGTTCTCAAATAACTTATTTAATTATCTCGAGCTGGAAGGTCAGTGACCGCGGTCATTAGGCTATTCGACTCGCGGCCACCGACGCGCCAGGCCCGTCTTAAGAAAAAATCTGAGGGGTCCGTGTTGCACATAGCGGGTATATTCATAACAAGTATCTACAAAAATCAGGCAATGGATCGAATTTACATTAATCGCGGTAACGTTATGCCTTAAAGGCAGAAGACATTTTTGAGACTTCAAGAGGTTTTTTTCTTATTTCCCGCTAGTAAAATGATACCTAGAGCGACAATGCCGCTACCCAACCTTGAGATAAAAAAATATATTTGTATCCCCGTAATGCCTATCCTATAATGGCCTATATCCGATCAGTATCTACAGTATCATTAGCTACTCTAGTTTATAAATACTGTGGATTTAATTTTACGGCAGTTTATTACATAATTTTGAAAGTAGTTTTTTTTTTTTCAGTCTACGGACGTCCACTGCTAGAGACTGGCCTCTCCCGTAAGGTTCTTCTTCTGTTTTGCGCACCCTACATTGGTTTTTAGTTAGCATTTACGGCTTAGTCGCGTTTTTTTTTAAATATCATTAGGTATATTATTTTCCACATTACGAATACTTTATAGTTTTCGTGCTCACGAACGATGAAGGTGTCAGATTCGTCGACTTATTAATATTGTGCTAACTATCGTCTCTTTTTCTATTAGAAAAAATACGTTTCACTTCATACCGTACGAACTAATAGTTAATGGCAATTAAATACTCGAGATATTAATATTACCCGATTATAGTTTTAATTATGTCTACGACTCAAGAAAGCCGTAGAAAATGTTATAATTCTTAGTAATTTCTCCATAATAATTTCATAATAAGCAGTGTGTATAATATAGTAACAATAATCAACTTATACCAACATTGGTATATTAGTATAATATAGCTGAGATCACGAAACTCCTCCCGATCCACTAACGGTGCTTTTAGGTACCTCAAGTACCGGTCATCGTTCTCGTCGAACCCGTCGCTTGCGACGAAAGGCTCGACGAGTGAATTAACCCTCAGACACAGCCCACTGAGTTTCTCGCCGGACCTTCTCAGTGGGTCGCGTTTCCGATCCGGTGGTAGATTATGCGAGAACGGCTCTTGCTAGGGTTCGTGTTAGCAACGTCATCAGGTTTGAGCCCTGTGAGCTCACCTACTAGTTAAGGCGACGCTGATATAGCCTCTCAAAGCTATCAGCTTAGGTAGGGAAAAAAAATCAGGAAACTATTGAAATAGTACCTCGTGGTAAGATTAAACTAGTGCAATAAGTTTAATTTTAAGATTATTTTCTCACCTTTTACTCGTTAGTGCCTTTGAGAGCCTCTGACCAACAGAGCTTCTCAAACTTTTATCGCACAATCTGCGTGCAATATTTTACAATACACTTTCGAAGCAATCCGTATTAAAATTCATAGTCTGGTTGTTAATTTAGTACCGTTTTTTACTGAATGACTCAACTGATTGTGTAACAAATGTATGTATGTAACAAATGCACTTACGTATTTGACAACAAAATAATGTTGCATTCTGTTGCAAAATCTAAATTATCTTAACATTGGACTGATTCGGCTTCAGACATCAGATTTGCAGATGTTTATGCAAATAAATAAATACTTATATGTCTGCGAAGACAAAAGATCACTTATTTTTAAAAATACCGTGCATAATATTCAAACTACTATTACTAGTTTAAAAGTTATCAGAGTACACCTGAATGATTTAATGAACACCTTCACATATTATAGATAATGAATATAATTTGTTTCAACTAAAATGTCATTAAAAACATACTCGTTGAATGTAAAATTCTGTTATCTATACCAACGGTTCCAAAAATAGTCACAGCCCTGAAACAACGAAAAAAATAACTCAGCGCGCTAACATTTTGTTTGTATTCCATTAAGATACTTATTTCATGTTCTCTTTTTACAGGCATCAACAATTTAATATTAAAAATAAGAAAATCGTCAATCTACTTTGAGTAAATTTAATATAATAAAAATAAAGGATAACTCAAAAAACCACTGGTCAGATCTTGATAAATGGTATTACAGGAGAAGCTACGATTTTCATAAAAAAAAAAACGATCATCAAAATTGGTTCACATAGAAAAAGAGGTAACACACATAAAATAACACAGTCGAATTGAGAGAACCTCTCCCACCTCGCCTTTTTTAAGTCAGTTTAAAACAAGGAAATACAAATGCGATCATAGAATGAAGCTGTCTCGAGCAAACAATTTACTCCCACTTTATCGTGCTCTGTGTTAGGTAATTTGTTTATAGCATGCATCGTACCCGAATGATCTAGATTAATTTTCTTAAAACCTTTCTTTTTATTCCACTTTAATCGATTAAAACCGACAATAACATACCATAAATTGGCACCATTTTCATCTGAGTCAACCAACCACGGAACGGCAGGTACCGAATCACGATGATCAAATACAGACTAAAGTAAAGAATCGAATAGACCAAACTGTTCAATTAATCTTAACGGCCGTCTGGTGTAGTGGTAAGTGACATGGTCACTACACAAGGGGGTCGCGGGTTCGAATCCCGCCAAGGGAAGGTATTTGTATGATAAATATAAATGTCTTTTCCAGGGTTATGGATGTATCTTAAATATATGTATGTGTATAATAAAAATCTTACATTTATTTCCGTTATCTGGTACCTGTAACACAAGTTCTTTACGAACTTATCACGGGACCAGTTAACGTGGTGTGATTGTTAGTAAATATTTATTATTATTTATTATTATTATTATTAATCTTTTTTGGAGACAGCTCCTTTTATTTTAACAATGGGAAAAACTGAGTTCTCATAAATGGGAACGTTTCGATAAGTTTTTGATAATATACCGCGTTTAGGCCGTGATACTTGGTAAAATAATTTGTCAATTTATCACAGGCTTAAGAAGCATTAACCATTTTGCATGATGTGCCTTTCAGGCTATCTCCTCCTCCTCGAGTCGTGTTCCTCATGTCTGAGGGTCGTGACTACCATCACCCATGAGCTTCAATCTTAGGATCTTTTTCCACTATCCCCTGTCCACGGCGTCATGCAGCGCGCTGTACACTGTACTGTCCAAAGCGGTGCGGATCTGATCGGACCAACGAGTATGGCTGCGGCCTCTAGATCTGTTGTCAGGCTATCTAAATTAAAGTCAATCTATAACTAGATAGAAAGGTGGTAAAGAGGAAGACTCTTTGGTAGAGTTTCTTTGTTATTGTTCGAATAAGAATCGAAACTGAAGCAAATGTAGTAAAATAAAGTTATTACATCTGTTGAGCTTGAAAAATGACTTTGTTCTCATCTGGACCACATTTTGTTCGGATATTGGTTTCACTAAACATGAAACATTAAGTTAGCTATTAGCTCATATGTTAATTCTAATTGAAAACAGCTATAGTAATGTTTCTTCATAGCAACGTCCTGAAATTTGTATGTCAAATCTGCGAATTGACCTTTTTCTTGAAATACGTGTTAATTTTATTCTTCGTGTCTTTGGAGGTGGATGAAAGAATTCAGCTTACGATTCTTGCGTGCCAAAATAAATATATGAATGCATTCTAATATTGGACTGCGAATTTCCTTACTCATCTACGTCACTGTTACTATCGGTCTTATCACAAACCTGTTCAACAGCAGAATGCTTCTCACTCTCGACCCATTACAATTTAATTACCTAACTCAGAAATACCATTAATAAACGTCAATCTTTAAGAGATGTTAGTGTCATTTTAATTACATGAAATGCTATAATCAAATGTTTTTATAGTCCGATCGTTAGCGTTAAAGCATTGTGAGGAAACGTGCTCCTGTGCATCGAACCGTGTACCTCGGTTCCGCTCTGTTAGCCACTATGCCACTGACACTTCTATATTGTTTTCGGGTTACAACAGCTACCTGTATTTTCAATTCGATTGATTCTCGATTGACATGGTTTGTCACGTCGCTTTATTGTCTCCAAGGATATTACTAGTCGGGAGTGACGTAAAGAATTATTGCACGCCAAAATCGTCCAGTCGAAAAATACTTGAGATGTAATAAAGGTATTTAATAATGAAATACAAGTGCTTCATACTGTAGTAATAAATAAGAGCCAATTTATTTATAGAATATAATTATTGTAACCACAGATGGCGGGGTGAGTGACGATATGTCTGTGGACTCCAGTAACCACTTAGAACCGGGTGGGTCGTCAGCTCGTTCACTCATCTAGGCAATAAGCAAATAAAAAACCCGATTACTTCAGAACGAAATAATTGTGCTAGACAGTGATGCCAACTCCGGGGTTTTCCACCCCAAATTTAGGGGGAAAAATCTATACAGGAATTTTTTTAGGGGGTGAAATTTTCTGGGGATATTTTTAGGGATAAAATTTTATATAGAAAAGTACTTAAAAATACTAAATAACTATTGTTATTAACTAGTTATTTATTATTTTTATTTTTTTTTTACTTATATTGTAATGAATAAATACTTGGTCCGTCGTTGGGGAGTTTTGTTTTGAATTTAATGGTTTTTGAAATTGCTTTAGGGGGAAAGTTTTCAAACAGTTAGTGACACTGGTGCTAGATATCACCATATTTTCCTTTTATTATAAATTAATCATAGGAATGAACGTGTAACCAGTGTATCGGAAAACCAAACGACGTACGGTCTGAGCCAATGAGCCGTAACGAATCATCAATCAATTAAACACCATTACCATTCATTACCAATTGTAACATCATTCTTCTTGCGTGTTCCGATCAGCGGCGGTCGGAAAAATCACTTATTTTATTACTGCAATATGAAATCGTCGTGGTCTAATGAATACGACGCCTGTACCTACCGGTCTCAAGCGATGCGACTGTGCCAATATACTGATTCCGTAGATATTATTTATCTATATATTAATACGTGAAGCAAAAACTTTGTACCCGTTTTTACGAAAATTGCGCGGACGTAGGAGTATGAAATTCCCCACACTTATAGAAAATATAGAGAAGGAATGCAGAATGCTAATGTTTTTTTAAATTATGCATTAATAATACATTAAATCAATAAAAAAAAACAGTACACACACTATCATGTATTTGGCACACACACATCTTTATTTAAGTCTAACTTTTGTTATTGCTTAAAGTCTGTGGTCAAATTGAGAATAGGTTAATATTGTTGATCTTTAATATTATTTCTCTATAGTGTAGTCTTGGGGAAATCTGTGATTATAGAAGTTTGACAATAGAACCATAATAATATTCAAACTTATAATTTCAATTAATTATAGTCGAATTTCGACTACTGCGGGACCTCTAGTTTAAGGAAAAACGTATTCAATAGATGTTCACGAATGATTTTCATTATTTAGTTTTGCGTGCTTTTTTGTCAATATGCACACGTTTGTCTCAACTTGGCTTGGTCTTAAGCTTGGACTCCCTGTACTACAGGAAACAGTGACTGATATATACCGATCTGTACACAAGTGCCTAGCCTTGAATCGCGCAATAATCCAAAGTGGGAACGGGGGTGACTGAAAATCAGCGCTATTCGATTCATCTACTTTAACAGCATTAGCTGAGACACCTTTTGCCTTTTTAGTTTTCTTTTCTTTTATTTATCTAAATGTATTAATCTGGTTCTGTGTGAAAGGCAATAAATGATTTTATTATTATTTTTAAAGGTATTGTATTTCTTGAAATATTTAAGACATTTCGGTATCATGAAGATCACGGGCCTATGCCAAGTGAGTTTCATATTCTACTTGCAGAATATTTAAGTCTTCCTGGAAGAATTTACGGACTATACGGCATGTGTTTAATATTGCGGCTTTTTGTATGGTCATGTACGTGTTCTCTGCTATGTCTAATATTTTTAAAGATTGGAGTAGGTGTTTAGGTATTACACCAGTGGCACAATGTAAACTTTATTATTATTATTATGTACATTATTTTGTATGATGATCCTCGGCTCAATAAGCATTAACCTAATTACTGCACCACCGAATCAGTCAAAGCATAATATCGTGTAATGAAAATTAAATCCGTAAAATTATTAACAGTGAGCCTGCACGGGTAGGTTGCGCCCTGCCTATTTCTGCCGTCAAGCAGTAATGCACTTCGGTTTGAAGGGTGGAGCAGCCTTCATACTGTTACAACTGAGACTTACAGCCCATGTCTCAAGGTAGGCGACGGTGTTTATGTTGTTGACGCTCATGAGATCCGATTCCCTATTGACACCACCACCGCCCATTTAAGCAATAAAAAAGGGATCTTATTAAATTTATATTTTTTATAGTCAAAGAAGACTTTATACTAAAGCAAATAATGTGAAAAGACACCATGGTTGTTCAAATGTAAGGGTTTTAAATTTTTTCTAAACCACACATTAATCGTTACTACGTTAATTTTTAATTATACATATTTCTTTTATGCATTTTATTTACTAGTACTATGATGTATTTTTTCACTTAATTAAGTAATACGTGGATCTAGACAGTCCCAAATATTACATTTTGTTAATAAAGGTCGACTTAAAATTAAAGTTTTAAAGGAACATTATTTACTTTACAGCTTCCGGTGTTACCATCATTTGTTACAATTCGAGCACTATTAATAACTGCAATTGTTTTATATTTGTTCTTAAAACAAAAGGTAAATCTGTTACAAATGTATCCTACGTGGCATGTATGTATACTATCTATGTAGTGTCTACAGTTATACCATGAACATATTGGACATTGTTTTAGTTTCATTCGTCCGACTTATACTCCGGATTCCAAGATCCAGTGAGATATGGATGAAGAAGTCAATGTCATTACCCGCCCGCCTGTCAGAGCGTGACGCCCTCGCGTTCCGCCCGCCGCTCCGGTCAAACACCTCTGGCCTTCAAGATTTCTATGATTTTCCTCACTTTAACTTGGACACAGCACGTTGGATCCAACCTCCGTGTACTATTAAACACAGTTGGGCACGTTTGGCCATTTACGTCAAAGCTATTCAAAGTCTACAGATTTGTCTCGCTTGGTTGCGTTAAGAATTTAATAACGTATTATACAAAGTACCAAAAAATTGGTCCAATTAATGGATGCAGGTTTCATTGTAATTTAAGCCGTTGAGGGAAAAACGAGTTTGCGTTTGAGGGTTCGATGGGGCGGTAATATGATGATCAAGAGGCGTTGTCTATCTGCTATACGTAATTTTGTTAAAAATGAAACTGCTAAATTATAACTCTAAACATTTTGTTAGCTATAGGATGAAGATATCATTCGAGACGCTGCAGATATGAGTTCTGTGAAATTTTATCCGATTTAAAAATTATATAATTATTGACAACAAAATATGTTCGCAAATCGACTCTATCACTATTCACTTGGTGTACATAGTCTATGGCATAGACTACGGCATAGACTGTATCATAGACCATGGCATAGATTATGCACAACATAACTCTATGCAGTCAACTGCGTCAGACTTCATTCGCAGTTAGATCAATCGATTCACACAAACATACAATCCAAACTAATCAGTCGTAATACCATAACGAAACCTAAGTATTTCGACTTCAAGTCCATATTTTTACCGGCTCCTCCGGTTCACGGATGGCTGGGCAGCCGTCGTGCTCGGCGGAGCGTGCCCGGTCAGTAACAGGTGCAATACACAACTTTATATGACGCTCCTTCATAATTGGATGAAATTTAATTCGAATCATACTAGTCTTACAATAACGAAACACTCATTTTTTTTAACAAAATACAATATCAATTCTAGAATCTGTTTTAATTTATTAACTCAGTGGCACACTAGGTAGCGCTCCCGACTACTGGACCGAGAATTATATTTTCGATTCTCATATTCGGATAACATTCGTATAACGAACAGATTTGTTTTGCTCTTTGCTATGTCTGTCTGTCTATGCTAGCTAGCTATGTCTGTCTGTCATAGTGTGCTTCTCATAGTCAAAGGAGCCCTGGTTTAGTACCAGATGACCGCGTGTAATATATCCTCCATTAATTATTTAGTTTATATTTATATATATTCTATATCTCTCTCTACCTATATCTATCGTTGGAAATGTGTTACAACGGTTTTAACTTAATTACAAGACTCAAAGTATGACTCTTAGACATTTACTGCGATTAAAATGTTTTTTTTTTTTTCCTATCTATGCGTGTGTAGGTGAGCTCACGGGGCTCAAACCGGAGAGTTGCTAACACTGACCCTAGTAAGAGCAGTACTTCACAGAATCTACCACCGGATCTGAAACGCGACCCACAGAAGATCCGGCGAGAAACTCAGTGGCCTGTGTCTGTGGGTTAATTCGCTCGTCGAGCCCTTCGTCGCAAGCGACGGGTTCGACGAGGACGATGACCGGTGAACTTTCTTCAATATTGTGTTTGTGTATTATAAATATACTTTACTTACGGATTGTACTTTAAAAACTGAAACATGAGAACTCATATCTCAAGTAGGGTGGCGGCATTTACATTGCAGATGTCTATGGGCTCCGGTAACCACTTAACACCAGGTGGGCCATGAGCTCGTCCAACCATCTAAGCAATAAATAAAAAATAAAGCATTTTAGAAGCTACAATGTTTAAATAAAATTACTTTTTTTTAACTACAAATCATTTTGAAGTATGAAAAATATTGACACTCCTTGACGCTTAACATGTTGTACGTTAAATATATTCATACCTAGAGCTAGGCTTGTGCTCAAATCAAGCAGCTGAGACTTTAATTATTACACAAATTGAAAAGGAGCTATTGTCACAAATAAATAGTTTATAAGAAAATAATACAGGCCGACCGAAGGAAATCAAAAAAGAGATTAGAATACAAATTCTACGAACTTTAGAAAGGTTTAAATATTTATGAAACAATTTTTTTTTTATTTTCTTTTTTTAATACATATTTACTAACTATCACGCCACGTTAACTGGTCCCGTGGTAAGTTCGTAAAGAACTTGTGTTACAGGTACCAGATAACGGAAATAAATGTAATATTTTTATTATACACACATATATTTAATATACATCCATAACCCTGGAAAAGACATTTTTATATTTATCGTACAAATATCTTCCCATGGCGGGATTCGAACCCGCGACCCCCTTGTGTAGTGACCATGTCACTTACCACTACACCAGACGGCCGTTAACTCGAAACAATACTCGAAAAGAAACGCTGAGGTATCTAAGATTGGATAGAACATAAATAATTAATGACTATATCCCCTTATAACGCTTGCAATCCGACCAAAGGATACGTAATTTACGTAATGGAGGTCTTGTAATATGGTGACGCAGCGACATATTAGACTAAATTACTGTTTACATCTCCATAGTGGGTGGACCGCCTAGTACCACTTAAATAGCTACTCACGACATGTATCATATAGCTATTTTTATACAAATGAGGTTTGGGTAAGACAATCGTAAATGGATGGTTATGAAGGCACACACTAATACTTTATATTTATCTAACAACAAATCTCGCATAGCAGCAACGACGAAAGTTATCGACGCCAAAATGTTATTTTTAAATAATTCAGCTTAATGTATTCCATATCTAAAATTATTTTTCGATGGAAAGTGTCATCAATCATCAGGATCAACTCCGAACTAATCAGCTAAATTCGCAAGTCAAGATAAAAAATATAACTCTAAATTAAATTGTCATTTAACGGTAAAACAAGACCTTTATTAAACCACGAACTAAGAAGACTGTTCAATAAAGTATACCCGATTAACATTGGGAAGATAGGATTATTTCCCATAAGAAAATCAATAATTACTGCGGTGCGCATACCTGTTCACTGCGGGGAACATTTAAATCGAATGTACATTACACCATAGGGAATATTAGATACCCAAACTATAGGGACATTTTACATTTTAAAAAAATTTGCTTACAGTTTTGTTTTATCACAGTGGATGTTAGTTTTTGTCAAGTTAAATATAGAAATTCTATAATACTTCTTTACAATATGCAATTTTGGATTGTTTGATTTTTCATTCATCTCCTCCAAAATTTGAGGCTGATGAATTATTTTAATTAATTTAAATTTAATCGTTCGCAGACGAAATAATTCAAATGATTACTTCATTCTATAACAAACTAAATAAATTTAAAGTGCTTATTAAATTAATTACTTACATTAAGTAAATTTAAAAAAATCATTGTGCCTATTAAATTCAATAGGCATTTTCATTCATAGGAATGAATGTAGGTAATAGGCATCTTTTTCAATTGATTCCCTATCTATAATCCAGAATAGTCGAGATATTTTCGCTAAATCGTTCCGTAATTAACAGGTATCGGTGTAAATACAGTCTTGGTGTACATCGCGGCACGTGCTAGCATAGAGAATACTCGTTAAGGCGCGTAATGAGAGCCTATTTATGATGACACCGGTAGACCGTTCTAGTGTCTTAGTGCCCATCCAAACGGCAATTTACTATTTTAGTTCTCTTATATAAATCAACTGAGTATTGAAATGAAAACTGACTTATTGTGGCTATGTATACGGTAAGTAATAGTTTGTTAATCAGTTAATCTATCTATACAAATAAATAAAATTAGAGTGTCTGTTTGTAATATTGAAATAACCACTTCTTACTACATGCATATGAATATATATAGGGTACATACACCAAAATAACATTTTTTACAATTTTTGTCTGTCTGTCTGTTTCTTCCGGCTAATCTCTGGAACGGCTGTATCGATTTTAATGAGACTGTCACTAATAGGTAGCTGATGATATAAGGAGTAACTTAGGCTACTTTTTTTAGACTAGCTTCGCCCCGCGGCTTCACCCGCGGTACGACAATAACCGCGGGTAACATCGCGGGACTCAGCTATCAATAATAAAATTTAATGTTCCGAAGCGAAGCGAGGGCGGGTCGCTAGTTCGAAATAAAATCTAACGACTTCATTAGCAAAAAAAGATGGATCTTAAGGATAATTGCAAAATCTTGTTTTATCTTATTGATTGATAGTCTGCTTCTGACAGAATCAAACTAGACAAACTGCCTATTCCTCAAACCTCGTTTGAAAAAGGACAAGTTGCTACTTTCGGGAGACACCGTGAAGGAGGAGAGTTCATCCTAGATCCAAATGTAGTCGTCGTGGCCTAACGGATAAGACGTCCGGTGCATTCGTGTTGAAGCGATGCACCGGTGTTCGAATCCCGCAGGCGGGTACCAATTTTTCTAATGAAATACGTACTCAACAAATGTTCACGATTGACTTCCACGGTGAAGGAATAACATCGTGTAATAAAAATGAAACCCGCAAAATTATAATTTGCGTAATTACTGGTGGTAGGACCTCTTGTGAGTCCGCGCAGGTGGGTACCACCACCCTGCCTATTTCTGCCGTGAAGCAGAAATGCGTTTCGGTTTGAAGGGTGGGGCAGCCGTTGTAACTATACTTGAGACCTTAGAACTTGTATCTCAAGGTGGGTGGCGCATTTACGTTGTGGATGTCTATGGGCTCCAGTAACCACTTAACACCAGGTGTGCTGTGAGCTCGTCCACCCATCTATGCAATAAAAAATAAAAAAAAATAAAAAAAAGGGGCAAAAACGTCTCTAGAAACCCACTGAGGAGTTCTGTGGTTTCAGATCGTATGAAAATTCAATCATATTCTGCTCCGGTGGCGTGGTGTACAAAGGAGATGTAGGGATTGGTTAGATGGGTTAACGAGCTCACAGCCCACCTAGTGGTGAGTGGTTACTGGAGCCCATAGCCATCTACAACGTAAATGCGTCACCCACCTTGAGGTATAAGTTCTAAGGTGTCAGTATAGTTACAACGGCTGCCCTGCCCTTCAAGCCGAAAGGCATAATGCTTCACGGCAGAAATAGGCGGAGTAGTGGTACCTACCCGTGCGGACTCAGACTCATCTACAACTATTCCACAGAGCACTACCCATGGAACGTATGATACATAACTCAGATAGGACCGAAATCCAGATTAACTTAAAATGAAAGTAGATATTTTCAAAATTCTCGAAATTCGTATGATCTGTGAAATATAACGCTTTACTTGTTAAAATACCGACAAACAGAATTCAGTCCAATTAATTGATTACAGCTCTGTAATCATTAGAGCCGACGTGTATGCGAAATCCCTGCATATCCTAAGCCCCCAGGACGTATGCTTTGCGGCACCGCCAATTATGAAAACAATTTAAATGCTGGTGTTAAGAATGATCCTTGTCTCGCAACTGGTTTAATGCCTGAGATTTGTGACATCTACTTGAGAAAAAAAATAAACTTTGATGCATCCGATTCTGTGACAAATTTATAACAGTCGTTCTTCGAGAATATTAAACCTGTGTGAACATGTACATTTTGTAAATCTTTTTTTGGCAGTCAGGTAAAGAAATAAAAATACTGGTATCCTTAAACACACACACACACGCTAATATGCTTTATTTCTTTACTTGTTCCAATATGCATTCATTATAATTGTCTTTAATTTAAATTTTAAGTATACAATTTATATATTACTATAATAATTTATAGTTAATATTTTTACTGCTAAAGTTTTTTTCAATTTCATTTTATAATTTATTTTCTTGCTTAAAACTTTTTCTAGTCTCTAGTAGAGTCTAAGTAGGTATTATTGGAGGGTCCAGATGTAGAATTCAACAACTACGTCTATTTTCTACACAAATCCGTCTCGAGCAAATGGTTGGTAACATCGTCCTTGTTGTTACCACTGTTAAACAGTAATGCGTTGTGGTTTTAAGGGCAGAATAGACTTTATGTCCCAAGCGGGTCTTGCGGTCGGTGACCCTGGCTATAGCACTGAGTGCAATTTTGTATCTGTGTTTCCGACAACACCGCGAGAGAAAATCCTAACTTTGGGGGATTGAGTCTTAACTTTGGACGATTGAATAGGGACGTTGATTTATATATCAATATATCTGACGTTGAAACTTCGACCTGTCTTAGAGCAATCGGCAGAGCTCACGTTTTGGCTCATGTTTGAGCTATACGAGTAGTAACTGCTTATAACATCTTATTAAGGAACAAGCACATACATAGATTCCAATAAGATTAAATTCTTAATTATAACACGCCCTGTCGTTCGGTTTTAAATGGACTGTATTTGGTTTATTTATAAAATTGTGAGATGATGGATAAAAGGAGATCGTGCACTAACTTATCCAGAGTTTTCCTCGTATGGGCTTCAGTTTCAGTGGGAACCGCCAAAGGGAAGGGTGAAGACACCACTCCACAATCTTTGGCAATGAAAGTAATCGCGTACCACAATACAGAGGGCGATTATGTATCTAGCTTTCAAACATCAAATTTTTTACTGTATTGTTTTACTTTTGTTTTATGCAGCGATTAATGCACTTATACTTTAACCACTACGTCAACTTCATTTTTGGCGGTAATATTAACAGCGTTACCGAATCCATTATCATTACTATTCAACGGCGTCAAATAAAGTTATATTGCTTGGTAATCTTTTGCAACATCGGAACATTTGAATACCTTAAATTTACATTAGGACTTTGCATAAGCAAAAGTATCGTCCCAGCTCAGTGTGATGTTTTTTCAATGCAAAAAAAAGTAAGGATTATTTTCAACCACTAGAAGAAGAAGTTAGAGATTGTCCCATTGTGTGGGGGTGGGACGTATGATGTTTTTTTCTCACAGCCCACCTCATATTAAGTGGTTACTGGAGCCCATAGATATCTACAACGTAAATGCGCCACCCACCTTGAGATATAAGTTCTAAGATCTCAGTATAATTACAATGGCTGCCCCACCCTTCAAACCGAAACGCATTACTGCTTTACGGCAGAAATAGGCAAGACGGTGGTACCCACCCGTGCGGACTCACAAGAGGTCCTACCACCAGTAATAATTTTTCCAGCCAGGCCTATCACACATCTTCTCTACACCCATCTCCGAATATCTGTCTTTCACGGTCTATCGGTAAGCTTTTTTAGGACGCCGAACTTCAAAACTACTTTTAAATACAGGCTGTGGACGAGTTTATACGAATCCCAGGCAAAATACAAATATTTGATAAGTTTTAAATTAAAAATACCTAATAAACGCGAAATTAAAGCGTAAGAATGGTTTTAGTCATATTATAAGCTACGTGTATCGGTTATGGGAACGGGTGCATTGCGTGGGCGTGAACTGCGCCATTGAAAGTCATTACTCTTGCTTTATCATGTTCCTAATTATACATCCGACCCCTCCCACGGTGTGTCTTTATTGTTTTACATTCGATAAATATATGCATTTTGAGTGGATATTTAAGTTTGTGTAAGGAAATCATTCGTGCTTAGTTTACTAGTAGCTGGTAAACTAAGCCCGAAAAGTCTACACGTGGACATTATTAAGCTTACTTTAAGAATATTTTGACGGATGATGCCTTGATAAACTAAATTGTTAACATGTCCTACTTAATTTAATTTAAATATAATAATGATATCTTTGTCGTAGGACATGTCAAACGTTCGGTGACCAAATTTAAATGACCGCCACTTCCTACGCGATATTACACTTCAATATATGAATATAAAACGTAACGTTTTTAAATTTTATATAGCCACAAAATTAATAAAACATTTTTTCACGACAAGTTGAATATTAGACTTAAAAGTTCAAATCCCGCAGTTTACTATAGAAGCTAGTAAAGTAAACTAAGCACGAATAATGTCAGAATTTAACCTGACATGATAAATTTAACGAAATGCAATTACTACATATTATGTATTATATGCTTTTAGCAAACATATAATACAATGTAACGCAGATTTTATTCAGTTCAATGGCCTTGTTTGATGTGAGAAGCAACTGCCTTCGCTTAAGTACTTATTAACTACACCTAAACAAACTTAATCCATCGAATATTGATTTCATATTTTCAAATTGTACGTATCTACTGGAATTTATTCTAAGACTTGCGGTTACAAAAAAGAAACTCATGAAAAGCGTTCTGTGCAAAAAGTAGATTCAATGTTACACTTCGGTTTATACAGAGCTGAGTAAATTATGTGTTTGCAGTTTGTCTCTTGTGTATTATTATTACCTCTTCAACTTCGAGAACTGTTATTATCCGATAATTATTTGTATAGAAACTGTATTGAATCCTCCTCCTCCTTCAGTCGATCGCTCATTGCTGAACATCGTGATGCGCCCGCCTGTGACCTTCTTTTGTAATTTTTAGCCACTTATGAAATGGAATACTTGAACTTTTAAGTCTAACTTCAACTTGCCCTGAAAAAATTATTAATTTATTGCTTACTAGCTTTTGCCCGGGACTTCATCCGCGTGGAATAGTTATTTTGGGATGACGTTAAATTTTAGCGTTAAATCTTAGTGTGATGTTATATAACCTATAGCCTTCCCCAATAAATGGACTATCTAACACTGAAAGAATTTTTCAGATCGGACCAGTAGTTCCTGAGATTAGCGCGTTCAAACAAACAAACTCTTCAGCTTTACAATATTTAGTGTAGATATAAAATTTTAAACGTCACGTTTTATATTCACTTAATAAAGTATAATATCGCATAGGAAGTGGCGATCACTTACATTTGATCAACGAACGTTTGACATATTCTGCGACAAAGATATCATTATTATATAAATGAAATTAAGTAGAACTAATGTAACTGTTTTTTAATGAAAAAACCTCTCATATAAGTTGCGCTACTAAATATGACCTATAAAAGCTGTATATATTTTTATTAAGACTTTACGTTTAAGTTTTAAAGCCTTTAGAGAAAATGCTATTATATAATTCTCTGCTCTGAAAAAATGTTGCCGAGCATACTTTCCTATTTCAATGTTGGTGTGTAAATTTTCTAGATTGGCCCAATCGAGAACATTTTTACTGCTGTACACGGAAAACTAACTGACGTTAGTCACCCGTTAGTTTTGCTACATGCAAATAATTCACAGTATTTCAAGGCATGGTTCGTCAAAACGTGTCCACGTGTAGACTTTATACAAAAACTGGCCGCGAACTGCTTTGGTCTATGTCAAAGATTTTGTGGGGCAAATTTCAAAGAACCTACTACAATGCTGAGGGGTTCTCAGAAACATCGGAGTAAGTACAACGAACTCTTCGAACGTTCTTGGTAGCCCTTCGTCATAATCCAACACAAAGGCACATTACTTACCTACTGTGTAACTTTGTAATGTGCAAATAGATATTTAGATAAACTAGTGGTCCCCGTTAGTCGAAATTCGACTATAATTAATTGAAATCATAAGTTTTAACACTATTATGATTCTATTGTCAAAGACTTTTAAAACTTCTATAATCACAGATTTCGCTAAGATTACACTCTAGACAAATATTAATAAAGACAAACAATATTTTATCTATTCAAATTTGACCAACAGATCTTAAACAATAAAAAAAGTTTGACAATAAACAAATAGTATGTAAGCATGTGTGTGTCAAATACATGGTAGTGTGTGTAATTTATTTTGAATTGTTTTAATGTATGTTTTGTGCACCATATAAAAAAACATTAACATTCTGCACCTCTTCTCTATATTCTCTATAAGTGTGGGAAATTTCATACTCCTCCGTCCGCGTAATTTTCGTAAAAAGGGGTACAAAGTATTGGCTTCACGTATTAATATGTAGGTGTAAAGAAAAACCTTCATAGTCTAAAACTCTTTAGTTTTATAAAAAGGATTTTTCTTATATGTCATTCAGTGAAGTTTGACATTCAGTAAAAATAAGGTTCAGTTTGTTAAAAATAATAATTTTATTAAATTAAGGGCTTTAAATGTTGTTTTCTCATTATACACATAACAGAAAACGCAATTAAGTCTTTTATTGTTTATTTATTCTGGAGTACCCAATATCATTATATAGGTATAGATATTCGATAATGATTTAGTTTTCGTTATTAAATTGAGATAGATTAAGAATGTATTTTTTGTATAGAGCAATTATAACTGTTATAGACACTATCGAATTTTGCCCCGATTCGTGGATACCATCCTACCTATCTACATACCATGATAGGCAGAAGTTTAACCGTGCCCCTTTACTGATGTAATGGGAGCTCGTCCACCCATCTAAGCAATAAATAAAAAGTCCATGAACGACAGCAACCACTCCATCAGCTGGGCTGTATAACCTTTGCTAGGGCTAGTGTTAGCAAATTCTCTCAGGTTGAGCCGGTGAGCTCACCTATAATAGCCCCTCGAAGTTAACAGCGATTAGGTAAGGAAGAGAATAAGAGTTTAAAAAAAACTAACAAAATACGCTTTTATAGAAAATCCAACTAAAAAATAAAAAATAAACTTTAATAAATTTAAATTAAAAATAGTGTAAGAAAAAATGATTTTAGTGTAAAAAAAGCGCGGGGTGCTTTTTAGGATATTATCAAAATAACACTTCTACCCATATCTGTTCATAAAATATTTATAACTACGGATACTATGCACCCCACGCTTTTTTAATAATAAAATCATTCAAATTTATTAAAATTTATTTTCTATTTTTAGTTGGATTTTCGATAAAAGCGTATTTCGTTAGTTTTTTTAAACTATTGTTTATTTTTAGTTCAATTTCAATTTTTTAATTTTTTATATTTGTTTTAATTTTGTATTGTCATCGGTCCTTAATAAGTATACCAAATTTCGAGTTAATCCGACGTTTTGAATCGGGTCAAAATCATGTTCAAAGATTCCGTTACATACATACATACGTCTGAAGCTAATAAAAGCGTATTAAAATAGCAACGACGTTTGAAGCCAATCAAAAAGACACGATCTCTGCGGCGTTGAAGATTCTATTATTTCTGCTATTTATACAACGAGCGTGGCCGCTGCTAATAGTTAGTGTTATATAAAGGACCAGTTGGGAGTGTAGTGCTAGTGAGTGTAGTGACCGTGTCATTGAGCACGGTGAATGCCAATAAATCTACGAGCGCGCACCGGTCAGGCGCCCGGCGGTCTTGCGCGTGCGCACCTTATGTTAATGTCGTTGTCCGCAACTAGATGGATAAACGATAATCATTTTATTGCAGAAGGCGCGTCAATACTGCAAAATTATTTTATTTAACAACTATTTAATTTATCCACGTTATACACGAGTTCTTGTCGCGGTTTTCAGATTTCAGGCCGAACCGAAAAACAATAAATGTAATGTAATAATTTTATATTTGTTTTTGTTAACTAGCAGTTGTTTTAAAGACTGTGTATTCAGTGTTTTTGGCTATTTATCGGAAAATGCAACCTCAGCATCTTCAAATTACTCCTGTAACTTCGTATGATCCATTCTTGATATGGAATCTATTTACCTTAATTTTCTAAGCTTTTTAGACTCCCTAGGTTCTATATTAAGCAGTGATGGTAGAATATGTCGTGAGCTTGCAGATTCTACCTATTCTTGCTGTGTATTTTATCTAGGTGATCTTCTGATTGAAATATAATTATTAGAAATGTTAAGGGTAAAATAAGTTTCGAAGTCAATAGTACTTGATTGTTTTTTTTTTTCTAATTTTATGTGATGAAGAATAAGAGCATAAATATATAACAATATAGAGCACAAATTCTGGATTGTTGTGTGAAAAAAATATCTAAAGCATTATTTAAAGTTTGCTACTCTGTCTATTTAATCTATACTCTATGTCCGGACACGACGCTAGTGTTGTCAGCGCAGTGTATCGGGAAAATTCGTCTTGTTTCCACATAAACATGTTTTGATCATGTTAATCTTAAGAATTATACATTAGAATTATTTGGGAGCTAGTTCGCTCGATGAAAGCCGCGATATATCGTAAGTAACTATGGCAAGTTTCTCATGTTCACACCTAATATCGGAATGTTGTTGTGGATTTGTTATTGAAGTGTGAATTGTTCGAATACATTCGCATGTTTGGTTCGAAAATATGGACATTAATCACGAATGCGTGTTTTGAATTAGACGATAAATTTGAAACGTAACGATATTAATTAACTGTAAAAGTTTATTAGGTTAATTCGGAACATACAAAGCCAAAATTATTGTAAAATAAAACATTTTATGAACACTTAAAGAACAAAAAAAAAAAACTAATTTATGAATCTCACTAATTTATGAATTAATTTTAAAAAAAGATGACGTAAATCTAACACGATTGAACTCCATTGTCACGGCGCAAAGTTTCTCATCGTCAGCACTTTGGAAAAAAATATTGAAAAAAATATACTTCGTTCCGAAAGCATAATAAAGCAGCAATCAAAGCTTTGGAAACGGCGTCCAGCACCGGAACACGACAGTTATTCCGCTCTTCGCCTAACGGTCCGACCATTTGCAGTACTTTTTCTTTGTGCTCTCCCATCGACCGTACCATCGGTAAGACTCTAACGATACTCGATTCAAACTCGTCGAATAAATACTAATGTTCTAATTGACTGACATAACAATCAGGGAAGATGTGAATTTAAAACAAATAAATAGTGGCATTTCGTTGTATACAAAATTAGCTTCTTATAAGGGTGTAAACGGGCACTAAACTTTATAAGTGATAAAAACTTTTTTCAGTTCTGAAGATGACTAACTAGTACATGGAACTTGCAACTGTCACTAAATAATTTTGGATCGTGGTTCCAATAATCGGAACGCTGCATTTACCGCTGTATCTGTCTGATAGTCAACTTTGCGAAAATACACCACTTAACATGATATTTTATGCTTGATAGATAGTAGTCCACAGATTTTCTGAATCGCGCTTTGATTGTCAGCTATATGATGTTCTACAGCCACAATTTTCATATGAAACTGAATGACGTTTTAACAAGCGATATTAATTAAATTCGTCGACGTCGCCCAAAACACGTCATTTCTGATCCTCCCGATCCACTAACGGTGCTTTTAGGTACCTCAAGCACCAATCATCGTTCTCGTCGAACTCGTCGCTTGCGACGAAGGGCTCGGCGAGTAAATTAACCCACTGAGTTTCTCGCCGGATCCTCTCAGTGGATCGGATGCGGTGGTAGATTCTGCGAAGCACGGGTCTTGTTAGGGTTCGTGTTAGCAGCATCATCAAGTTTGAGCCCCGCGAGCTCACCTACTAGTTAAGGTTACGCTGTTATGGTATCTCTGCACTATCAGCTTACGTAGGAAAAAAAAATTTAATTCTGTAAACAATGTATCCGGTACATAAATAGTAAACTTCATTTGAATTATTACATATTTTCTAAGAAATGAACACGCGATCACCCTCACCTCTCTATTTTTTTTAATAAAAATTATATTAATTACAGTCTATGGTGAAATAGAGATAGCAATTTGTGTTTGGTCACAGCTGATTTTATTTGAAACGAACATTTAACACATTTGAGTCGTCTATTATCAAAGCCGGCAATCTGACTTTTGAACAATATTGGTAAATCAGAAAAACGAATTATTGACTTTGTATTCCATTGGCAGTCACAAAACTCTTCGGAACGACATCTTAGATAAATAACAGGTTAACTATTAACCTTTATTTAATGCAGGTTTTGAACCGTATTCTTTGAAGGAGACGATTATATTCAAATCAATCTGTATTGACATATCAATAACATTTTTTTGTCCAAATGCACAGATTGCCACCTTTGATAATAGACGACTCATTTACGAGTCATAATCGAGTACTATATGAGTTTGCGAACAAGAGTAACTGAATCAACGGTCGAATGCATTAGCTATGCTCGGTTCGCTCTATAATGAAGATGAGTCTTAGATATTTTAGTCGACAACATAGAAAAGCAACATCTTGATAATGTTTATTGCCACTTCGGTTTGTTTTAATGTATTTACGAAGCATTAACCAAACCAAACTAAACTAACAATGAACTTCTAGTGAGTAGCTAAACTGATAAATATATTTTTATTAATAAAATTAAGTTTCAGTAACACGAAATAATTTCTCACAACCGCCCGTAAGCATAACAACAAACATCCGTATACATAGATGTTACAGCGATTTTACTCAGAGAATATTTAATTCATTTACACAAATATAATTTGGAAGGTATCCTACAGAGGTCTATATAACGCTTTTATATTTCAAAAAGTACAATCATAGGACACTATGAGGTTATGTAGGGAATATGTTCCACAATCACTGCCTTTCAATCAATCTGTAATAGCATAAACAATTGGGAAAATGTAGTTAAATTTGACTTTACTAAATCTAATCTTCTCGCATATTTAAAAACGAATCAAAGAAATCAATAAATATTTACTCACCAGCAGACGTAGAAATGTTTTCTTTAGTCCAACGCGTCATTAAATCGTTAGTGTTGGTGTTCAAGTAGCGTAGGTACTCGACAGTACTTACCCCTGGGCTTTAGCTATAAATCTCGGAAGACTATCGACCGTTATCAAAACGTTCCTGTAAACTTATAAGCGACTTATAAATAGCAGTTGTTTATCTTAGCCAGTGTAATGCTGCTATTTGATAATACCAATACACGTAGACAAAACTGCTTCCTTATATTTTGTAATATACCAGCTCAAGGTAGTGGTACAGGTGAAGAAATAAGAACGAAAAACAGTAATATGAGTAGATATTCAAAAGCATATGTTGAGGGAAACGAGTGTCTTCGTACAGTGGACAGTCCAAAACCTTTATTTTTTTACGATAATGAGAGGTTTTTACTGTAAGAGTTAAAGGAAACAAGGACGTAAAACTACTATTAAAAAACGGATGTCTTTGCTCGGTAGATGCTCGCCCACTGATCCGGTGGCAGATTCTGCGAAGCATTGCTCTTGCTAGCAGCTAGCAGGTAGGCAGTTAGGTCAGTGCTAGCATTACTCCGGTTTGAATCCCGTGAGCTCACCTACTATTTAAGGTTACGCTGAAATAGCCTCTCAAGGCTATCAGCTTAGGTAGGAAACAAAAAAGGTCTCCTTACGAAAACGAAACTGAATAAAACGCTATTAATTTTGAGGGGCTAGGGACAATAGCTTAAGGAGGACATAGTTTTAAACAAGGCAAATAAACATAAAGCATTTAATCCACTAATATGAAAAACGTTTCATAGCTCCAGTCGTACTCAATCCTTTTTCTAAGTTCTTCTTTATAGATGGATGTACGAATGATTACGGATCACCTATATTACGTGGTACGGTTGAGTGAAGCCCATAGACGCCACAAAGTGACTACTGCCACTCACCTTGATACATGAGGTAGAAAAATCGGCTATCCCGTTCCGCCCACCAAACACGAACACATGGCTACTTCGTGATATCGTGCTTTGTGATATCTAACATCAATAACAAGGTTTAATTTTAATTCCGCAATGCCTTTATTATGTAAGTTTTCGTGGAAACAATGCGTTTAACATTTGTACCCTTAATAAAATTAATATCCGTCTGCGAGATATGACCACAGATATAGTAGCATCGCTTGATATGGTAGTACGCCGGGCGTCTTATTTCTTAGTCGACGACTATTTCTGAAGTTGCACCAGCACAGCTTACAATCAAATTAATTTCAATTCATTAGCGATACGCATTAAAAAATTATGTGCTGCAATTACCTGCATTTTCGCCGATACTGTAATTAACTTCGATCGCTAACGCAATCCTGGTAAACACAACGAATTCCGTAGTCAGACCGAGTATGTCAATAAAGGCTATTATTATACTGTCATTACTACCGCTGATAGCATGTGATAGGAAAATGGATCCGTTCATCATTGATGGTGAACACGTGAGGATAGAGAGGCACCCCCATGCAGCGTTTACGGGGACCAGTTGCCTTGTAAACGGTGAAGTCAGTAATTGGAGGTGCGGTGCTTCGATAATCACTCAAAACATAGTCATGACAGCGGCACATTGCTTTGACAGTTGCCGAAATGGTATTATTAAAGGAATCTTATTTCACACCGGCCACGAGAACAAGAATCTAGGTAGAAAGTCATCGGGTCATAAGTTCGCAATACATTCTGGCTATAGTAGCGTAATATCGGGGTATGATATAGCGCTGGTGCTGCTAAAAACACACTTAAAGTTAAGCGCGAAATGCAGCAGAGTTGCGCTCATGAAATACCCACCGTATGGCGAAGTAGCTTACGTTTCCGGCTGGGGATTTGTTAATGTAAGTATTCCCTTGCCTCTTACGTACTGTTGGTGTTAAGGAAAGACAATCGATGTAATTTCTGCGCAACGCATATGTGTAGCGTATCAATACTGTTCAGCAAGAATATTTGATTATTTATTGGATTAATTATTGATATATTTACTGGTGGTAGGACCTCTTGTGAGTCCGCGCGGTTAGGTACCACCGCCCCGCCTATTTCTGCCGTGAAGCAGTAATAAGTTTCGGTCTGAAGGGTAGGGCAGCCGTCGTAACTATATTGAGATCTTAGAACTTATATCTCAAGGTGGGTGGCGCATTTACGTTGTAGATGTCTATGGGCTACAGTAACCACTTGACACCAGGTGGGCTGTGAGCTCGTCCACCCATCTAAGCAATAAATAAAAAAATTTTTAGATTACAATCTGAATATTGAAGGAATGTTCTCATCAAGCATTCCCATATTACTTTTTAACTCTGGAGGGCCCATCTAAACTTTAAATTCAATTAATATATCTTTTCGCATGTACCTACATCTATTGGACATCGTAAATCGATTGGAGCTTAATTCATTCGGTGAGCGTTCTTTTCGGAAGAACCCTCTAATTCCAAATAAACAATCTGCAAGTTCCAGTGGATATAATCCAGCCATGGTTTTCCAAAGCGCTCATTTCTTTTTTATAGCGTTTCCTTGGCTTTTAACGGGGTTGAACTTACGTTTCTCTATGGGCAAAGCGTTTACTCTAAAACCAAGCTAATATAGAAAGATGTTGTTGCATGTTCATAAATAATTATATTTTAACAAATATTCACTATAATATTAACACTTCACATTAATATAGGACGAGAAAATGATCGGGACGATTTACCTTAAAGAAGCTAGACAGAAGATTATGACCAGAAAATCATGTTCTCAATTTCTCAGAAATATCCCAGTTGGCACTATTTGCAGCGGAAATAATTATAATGGCTCCGCTGCCCTGTAAGTTTCAAGAACCAAAAAAAATACTCCATGAAGAATGTTCCGAAGAATTCAATAATATTGATGAATCTCCTCATCTTTATTTTTATCTTCGCAACATCCGCCATGAAACCAAAGTTTTCTTCCATAATGCATTTCCGCAATTTGATATAAACCACCCGCCAAGATGTGTGCTGTGAAAAATATTTAATTGTTTTTCGAACGAACGAACTTCAAACAGTGCCATTCTTCATAGCCAATGGTCTGACTGGGTCTCTAGACCCTCAGAAATAAGGTGACAAAACTCTACAAAACTTGCATACGCCCCGTCATGACCTATGCAAGTGTAGTGTTCGCTCACGCGGCCCGCACTCACTTAAAATCCTTCCAAATTATTCAATCCCGTTTTGCAGGATAGCCGTCGGAGCCCCGTGGTTCGTCAGGAACATCGACCTCCATGACGACCTGGACTTAGAGTCCATCAGTAAGTATCTTCAGTCGGCGTCGTTGCGCCACTTCGATAAAGCGGCACGACACGAGAACCCTCTCATCGTGGCCGCCGGTAACTACATTCCCGATCCTGCGGACAGAATGGAAAGCAGTCGACGTCGCCCAAAACACGTCATCTCGGATCCTCCCGATCCACTAACGGTGCTTTTAGGTACTTCAAGCACCGGTTACCGTTCTCGTCGAACCCGTCGCTTGCGACGAAGGGCTNTAGGTACTTCAAGCACCGGTCACCGTTATCGTCGAACCCGTCGCTTGCGACGAAGGGCTCGACGAGTAAATTAACTCTCAGACACAGCCCACTGAGTTTCTCGCCGGATCTTCTCAGTGGGTCGCGTTTCCGATCCGGTGGTAGATTCTGCGAAGCACGGCTCTTGCTAGGGTTCGTGTTAGCAACGTCATCAGGTTTGAGCCCCGTGAGCTCACCTACTAGCTCGGTTACGCTGAAATAGCCTCTAAGGCTATCAGATTAGGCAGGAAAAAAAAAAAAAAAAAAAAGGGTCTCTAGAATTGCCAACATCCTCGGGTAATTAACTACATAGCACAACCGACAGTCGACAAAAATAGCTATTATACACGGGTATCTACACCATTAATTAGGCAATTTCTTTCGTTCCGTTACATTTTATCTACTTAATCTATATTCAGAGGCGGATTATCCGTAAAGCAAACTAGGCACGTGCCTAGGGGCGTGTAGTTACGAGGGGCGCGCGAGCTCAGAATTTTTAAATAAAGAAATAAAATAGTATATCGACGATTAAGAACTAAATGATGATCTATATTCTAAATCTATAATAGATTATATTGCACAAGCATCGATATACTCGTATTATGCAATATTGCCGGTTTGTATTTCATTCGCGCATTAGCGTAAGTACAAGGGTCTTGGTAAACTAAAGTCTAGGGTTTGATGATACAACGTCATCGTAATTGCAAAAACAACTAGTTAAAATTTATAGTATTATGATGGTCATTTATGGCCGGTACAGGGGCGCCGATAAAGTTATTGCCTAGGGCGCTCTGGACCTTTAATCTGCCACTGTCTATACTAATATATAAATCTACAGTGGTTTTTACGAATGTTCCGTTATAACTGAACTATGCATCCGATTGACTTGAAATTTGGTATCCATGTAGAAAATACATGTAGTTAATGTATAGGCTAATATTTATATGAGTGTTGGACTCCCTACACCAGTTGCGGGGGTGTTAATGATGAGAATCTTTGTGGGGAGGGGAGAAAAATGCCCAGCGAAGCGGACGGGTACAGCTAGTCTTTATATATTTCCATTACATGTTATTTCTTTTAGAGGTGACTCTGGCAGTGCCCTAGTCGTGCGGGGCTTCATTCAGGTGGGCGTGGTCGCGTCCAAGATCCTACACAATTCAGCTTACTACACCATATATACAGACACCGGATATCACTACGATTGGATCGTACAAAAAGTTATGGAATTGAGTTGCAATAACTATAATAAATAAAATATCTTAGTACATAGTTCTTATTTATTATTATTCTTATTATTATCCCATAGTTTGAGAACTGTTAATACTGTCACTAACCTCTTAGCATAATTTTGATGGCATCAAGCTTCAAGTTTTGAGATGCATTTAAACAGATACGTGGTTATTTTATAGAATAATGTGTTGTTCTTAATAAATAATGACACATCGGCTCACGTGCCGGAAAGTGACTACCGTCGTTTATGGGTTATAGCCATTGGTAAAGTCAACTCAAATTATTAATAATGCGCTACTAATAATAAATTTAAAAAGAGTATTCCTCTCACTGCCTCACAAAGCACAAGTCTGGTCTGGCCGTGATCCATCTTTGAATTGGGGCTCCCAAGTACCAACTACTTCCATTTGACTCCATACAGAAGAAAGACATTCGAATTGTCAATAATCTCGTTCTCGCGGATCGCTTGGAGGCTCTGGATCTACGTAGGGACTTCGGTTCTCTCTGTATTTTGTACCGTTCCATAAGGAAAGCTCTGAGGAATTAATCTTTCAGGAATTCATCCTTCATCTCCTCTTTACCATCGCACCTGTCGCCGCCAGAGCAGAGTTCATCCGTAGTATCTGGAATCGCTACGTTAAGCAGGGCGTTTCCAGATTTTTTTTTAATTCAAAGTATGCGTCTCTAGAATGAACTTCTCCTGCCGTCCCGATTGCTATGACATTACCATCTTCAAGCGAGGCTTGCGGAGTATAAAGCAGTAGGCACCGACTTGGCCCCGTGTCTCTGGTATTGATAATGTCCATGTGCGACCATGACTACTAACCATCAGGTAGGCTGTGAAAAAAGTAATTTAGTAGGACCTTCTATACGTGCAGCTCAAGGCGTATTCCCCTCGATGTTGACATGAATCATAGATACAGTTGAATTAATGCATTATATTCCTCAATGTGCTACCTTCGGCTTTACCGAGTCGTAGTAAAAAAAAATACAGTTTCATCTTTCGTTTATTAGTTTATTTATTATATTCTCGACATTCACATTCGAACAAACTGCCAGACCTTAAAATACAGTTACTTCTTCGTGTGTGCAAAAAAAAGTACATGTTTATTTACAAAATTTAAGGTAATTCATTCTAATATCGAGGAATAATAATTTGGTCGTCCGGGACCACAAATACTGGAAGAACTGAAACATTAGAAAAAATGTTAATAAAAAACCCGACATTAAATAGTAAAATTATTTTAGTTTTAATCAAATCATTGAAACTTTTTGCAAATGCAGTATATACTTTGATTTTCAAGATGGCGTACAAGAACCACGTGCCTAACTTTTGTACAATTCCGGTCAATCATTTTTTTTTCCTACCTATGCTGATAGCCTTGACAGGCTATTTCAGCTTCTCCTTAAGGTATAAGTGAGCTCACGGGGCTCAAACCGGGAGTGTTGTAACACTGGCCCTAGCAAGAGCAGTGCTTCGTAGAATCTACCACCTAATCGGAAACGCGACCCACTGAGAAGATTCGGCGAGAAACTCAATGGGCTGTGTCTATGGGTTAATTCACTCGTCGAGCCCTTCGTCGCAAGCGACGGGTTCGACGAGGACGGTGACTGGTGTTTGAGGTACCTAAAAGCACCGTTAATGAACCGGGAGGATCCGTAATGACTCACTGAACACTAAATGCACCGTAAAGACCTTAAAAGAAAAACGTAAAATGTAAGTAAAAAAAAACAATAAACAATACATATCGAAGGGTGAAAGGATGTTTGGTTTAAGGGACATTTCTGTTTGCAATTAAAGGTCCGTTTTATTTCGTACTAGCTGACCCGGCAGACTTCGTAGTGCCTCAATCGATAAATAAAAGACAAAAGGAATCCGTCCTATGGGAGACACATCAAAGGACAAACAAAATTGTTATTTTTATTTAATTCCGAGCATTTTCATATTTATTTACCTTTTAAACCTTCTCTGGACTTCCACGAATAAAGCAACATCTTGATAATGTTTATTGCCACTTCGGTTTGTTTTAATGTATTTACGAAGCATTAACCAAACCAAACTAAACTAACAATGAACTTCTAGTGAGTAGCTAAACTGATAAATATATTTTTATTAATAAAATTAAGTTTCAGTAACACGAAATAATTTCTCACAGCCGCCCGTAAGCATAACAACAAACATCCGTATACATAGATGTTACAGCGATTTTACTCAGAGAATATTTAATTCATTTACACAAATATAATTTGGAAGGTATCCTACAGAGATCTATATAACGCTTTTATATTTCAAAAAGTACAATCATAGGACACTATGAGGTTATATAGGGAATATGTTCCACAATCACTGCCTTTCAATCAATCTGTAATAGCATAAACAATTGGAAAAATGTAGTTAAATTTGACTTTACTAAATCTAATCTTCTCGCATATTTAAAAACGAATCAAAGAAATCAATAAATATTTACTCACCAGCAGATGTAGAAATGTTTTCTTTAGTCCAACGCGTCATTAAATCGTTAGTGTTGGTGTTCAAGTTAAGTAGCGTAGGTACTCGACAGTACCCACCCTGGGCTTTAGCTATAAATCTCGGAAGACTATCGACCGTTATCTAAACGTTCCTGTAAACTTATAAGCGACTTATAAATAGCAGTTGTTTATCTTAGCCAGTGTAATGCTGCTATTTGATAATACCAATACACGTAGACAAAACTGCTTCCTTTTATTTTGTAATATACCAGCTCAAGGTAGTGGTACAGTTGAAGACTTACACATATAGTTGCTGTGTGTTAAGTCGATTATATTTTTCTAAGCTGTTTTACTAGTTCTTAAATCAAACGATGTCGCCTTATGTGACCTCGGTCTCTTTGAGGCCCTATTACTAATTCACCATCCACATACGAGATTGTGCCGTGTCATCGTCCCACTAATTCCGACGCTGAATAACTAACTAATCTTAGACCATTGCCTGCCAAGGTGAGTTGACATCATGTTGGCTCGTCGTAAAACTAGACGACAAATCTCCCCTTAAAAAGAAACAGAAATTACCAACAAGAAGATACTATATAAATTTTGTGTCTACTGTTTACTACTGTTATCACAATTTTTCAAACAACAATTTAATGAGCTGTTCCGAATTATTTGAAGGTAATAATTTAGGTAGTCTACAAGTAATTGCCAGAAAACAGCTTACTGAGGACTGTATCAGATTTTCTCTAAAACTAGGCAATATCTTTGCAATGAATAGATTGCTTTTGTTAAGGACTCACCTCGTAAATGTCAAAGGCGTGGTTGATATGCTTTGAATGCGAACCAGGTTTGATAATTGAAAGGTTTATTGTAATAAAAGTATACTGATTTATTGTAACAGTTTTTTGCAGAAAATATAATAACTGTTTTTTTTTGTTTTTTTTATTGCTTAGATGGGTGGACGAGCTCACAGCCCACCTGGTCTTAAGTGGTTACTGGAACCGATAGACATCTACAACGTAAATGCGCCACCCACTTTGATATATCAGTTCTAAGGTCTCAAGTATAGTTATTTGATTTGTTTTATTTTGTCAACCTAAGTTTTTTAAGGTTACATTAATGTTATTTTCATTTTTTTAAATGGCTGGCTTTGGTTTCTCAAGTTCTTTCAAAACAACAATCAGATGGTAGTCTTGTTAAACTGCTACCGCCGTACTGATTCTGCTTAATTTTATTACACTTTTCGTTTAAACTCATGACACCGGTCTCATATTTCAAGTAGCCGTAGCACAACCTTTCGTTTGCCTGTGTAGAATAGACGAGATAGAAAAGGCTTACGTTGATGTCGCTTGAAAAACTTTACATTTTATTCAGAAAATCCAATGAATATCCAACTATGCGTCTTCAGCGTAAGTACTTCTACTATTCGTCATGATAATCGCCTTATCGTTGCCGCCGCTGACTGCTCTCCGAATCCTGATCACGCAAGAGCCAGTCACCGTCATCGCCCTAGACACGTCCTTACAGATCCTTCAGATCCAATAACTCTAGCATTAGACGCCTTCAGCTCTAACACTAGGAGCAGCCTTAGGGATCCTGGTAATCGTACTCGTAGAACTCGGCAAAGAGTTCGACGTGCAACCTAACCCATGCATCAGCCCTCTTCTCGCCGGATCTTCTCAGCGGGTCGCGATTCCTATCCAGTAGTAAATTCGTCGTTGAAGTCGTCGTGGCCTAAAGGATAAGACGTCCGGTGCATACGTGTTGAGCGATGCACCGGTGTTCGAATCTCAGGCGGGTACCAATTTTTCTAATGAAATACGTACTCAACCAGTGTTCACGATTGACTTCCACGGTGAAGGAATAACATCGTGTAATAAAAATCAAATCCGCAAAATTATAATTTGCGTAATTACTGGTGTTAGGACCTCTTGTGAGTCCGCACGGGTAGGTACCACCACCCTGCCTATNGTGTTGAGCGATGCACCGGTGTTCGAATCTCAGGCGGGTACCAATTTTTCTAATGAAATACGTACTCAACCAGTGTTCACGATTGACTTCCACGGTGAAGGAATAACATCGTGTAATAAAAATCAAATCCGCAAAATTATAATTTGCGTAATTACTGGTGTTAGGACCTCTTGTGAGTCCGCACGGGTAGGTACCACCACCCTGCCTATTTCTGCCGTGAAAGAGTAATGCATTTCGGTTTGAAAGGTGGGGCAGCCGTTGTAAAACTATACTTGAGACCTTAGAACTTATATCTTAAGGTGGGTGGCGCATTTACGTTGTAGACGTCTATGGGCTCCAGTAACCACTTAACACCAGGTGGGCTGTGAGATCATCCACACAACTAGGCACTAAAAAAAAAGCGTTTACGTTGATGGTGCTTGAAAAACTACATTTTATTCAGAAAACCAATGAATATCCAACTTTTTTTATTGCTTAGATGGGTGGACGAGCTCACAGCCCACCTGGTGTTAACTGGTTACTGGAGCCCATAGACATCTACAACGTAAATGCGCCACCCATCTTGAGATATAAGTTCTAAGGGTCTCAGTATAGTTACAAGTCAAGTACGCGTCTTCAAGCGTAGGTACTTCTACTATAATTATATTTTTGCAACAAAGACGTGTAAATACATATTTTAATGACATAACAATCGTCGAGTAACATTAACAAAGCAAATGTTTTTGCTGCTAAAGTTTAACGAAATAAGAACGAAAAACCGTCATATGAGTAGATATTCAAAAGTATGTTTTGAGGGAAACGAGTGCCTTCGTGCAGTGGACAGTCCAAAACCTTAATTTTTTTACGATAATGAGAGGTTTTTATTGTAAGAGTTAAAGGAAATAAGGAAGTAAAACTGCTATTACAACTCGAACATATATTTATGTTTTGATGGAAACGGATGTCTTTGCTCGGTAGACGGTCGCCCACTGAGTGTCTCGCCGGATCTTCTTAGTAGGTCGCGTTTCCGATGCGGTGGCAGATTCTGCGAAGCACTGCTCTTACTAGGGTCAGTGTTAGCATCACTCACAGGTTTGAGCCCCGTGAGCTCACCTACTAGGTAAGGTTACGCTGAAATAACTTCTCAAGGCTATCAACTTAGGTAGGGGAAAAAAGTCGCCTTACGAAAACGAGACTGAATATAATGCTATTAATTTTGAGGGGCTAGGGACAATAGCTTAAGGAGAACATAGTTTTAAACAAGGCAAATAAACCTAAAGCATTTAATCCACTAATATGAAAAACGTTTCATAGCTCCAGTCGTACTCAATCCTTTTTCTAAGTTCTTCTTTATAGATGGATGTACGAATGATTACGGATCACCTATATTACGTGGTACGGTTGAGTGAAGCCCATAGACGCCACAAAGTAACTACTGCCACTCACCTTGATACATGAGGTAGAAAAATCGGCTATCCCGTTCCGCCCACCAAACACGAACACATGGCTACTTCGTGATATCGTGCTTTGTGATATCTAACATCAATAACAAGGTTTAATTTTAATTCCGCAATGCCTTTATTATGTAAGTTTTCGTGGAAACAATGCGTTTAACATTTGTACCCTTAATAAAATTAATATCCGTCTGCGAGATATGACCACAGATATAGTAGCATCGCTTGATATGGTAGTACGCCGGGCGTCTTATTTCTTAGTCGACGACTATTTCTGAAGTTGCACCAGCACAGCTTACAATCAAATTAATTTCAATTCATTAGCGATACGCATTAAAAAATTATGTGCTGCAATTACCTGCATTTTCGCCGATACTGTAATTAACTTCGATCGCTAACGCAATCCTTGTAAACACAGCGAATTCCGTAGTCAGACCGAGTATGTCAATAAAGGCTATTATTATACTGTCATTACTACCGTTGATAGCATGTGACAGGAAAATGGATCCGTTCATCATTGATGGTGAACACGTGAAGATAGAGAGGCAGCCCCATGCAGCGTTTATGGGGACCAGTTGCCTTCTAGACGGTGAAGTCAGTAATTGGAGGTGCGGTGCTTCGATAATCACTCAAAACATAGTCATGACAGCGGCACATTGCTTGAAGTGTTGCGGAAATGGTATTATTAAAGGAATCTTAATTCACACCGGCCACGAGAACAAGGATCTAGGTATAACGTCATCGGGTCATAAATACGCAATACATTCTGGCCATGACAGCGAATCAGCGGTGTATGATATAGCGCTGGTGCTGCTAAAAACACAATTAAAGCTAAGCGCGAACTGCAGCAGAGTTGCGCTCATGAAATACCCACCGTATGACGAAGAAGCTTACGTTTCCGGCTGGGGATTTGTTAATGTAAGTATTCCATTGCCTCTTACGTACTGTTGGTGTTAAGGAAAGATAATCAATACAATTTCTGCACAACGCATATGTGTAGCGTATCAATACTGTACGGCAAGAATATTTGAGATCACAATCCGAATATTGAAGGAATGTTCTCATCAAGCATTCCCATATTACTTTTTATCTCTGGAGGGCCCATCTAAACTTTAAATTCAATTAATATATCTTTTCGCATATACATCTATTGGACATCGTACTGGTGGTAGGACCTCTTGTGAGTCCGCGCGGGTAGGTACCACCGCCCTGCCTATTTCTGCCGTGAAGCAATAATGCGTTTCGGTCTGTAGGGTAGGGTAGCCGTCGTAACTATACTGAGATCTTAGAACTTATATCTCAAGGTGGGTGGCGCATTTACGTTGTAGATGTCTATGGGCTACAGTAACCACTTGACACCAGGTGGGCTGTGAGCTCGTCCACCCATCTAAGCAATAAATAAAAACATTTTTAGATTACAATCTGAATATTGAAGGAATGTTCTCCCATATTACTTTTTAACTCTGGAGGGCCCATCTAAACTTTAAATTCAATTAATATATCTTTTCGCATATACCTACATCTATTGGACATCGTACATCGATTGGAGTTTAATTCGTTCAGTGAGCGGTCTTTTCGGAAGAACCCTCTAATTCCAAATAAACAATCTGCAAGTTCCAGTGGATATAATCCAGCCATGGTTTTCCAAAGCGCTCATTTCTTTTTTATAGCGTTTCCTTGGCTTTTTAACGGGGTTGAACTTACGTTTCTCAATGGGCAAAGCGTTTACTCTAAAACCAAGCTAATATAGAAAGATGTTGTTGCATGTTCATAAATAATTACATTTTAACACATATTCACTATAATATTAACAATCCACATTATTGTAGGAAGAGAAACAGATCGCGACGAATTACCTTCAAGAAGCTAGAGAGAAGATTATGACCAGAAAATCATGTTCTCAAATTCTCAGACATACCGCACTTAATGGCNCATTGGCGATGTCGAGCGACACTGCCAAAGCCACCCCACCCCCACAGACGGCCTCCTCCGAGAGGGCCCGCACGCGAAGGATCGCATCCACCGTTGAGCGGCCCTCTCGGAAGCCATACTGCTCCGCCGACAGATCGGGTCCCACCCCGATCAGATGCTGGATGATGAGGGCTGCCAGAATGCGTTCCAGCAGTTTGCCTACCTCATCCAACAACACGATGGGACGGTACCCGGCGGCAGTATCAGCCGGGCGCCCCTCCATTCTCAACAGCACAAGTCTGCCCGTCCTCCACGATGAAGGAAACCGTCCCGACTCGAGGCAGGAGTTATAAAGCCTCAAGAGTCGGTCCCCTAGGGCACCAAGAGCCAAGGCCCAAACCCGGCCATGGACGCCGTCCGGGCCAGATGCAGTGTCCTTTGCGCACATTTTGCGTACTGCCACACGGAGCTCCGCCCCTGTTATATGGGGCACCTCAGCAGGGGCATCGCCGTCGTATTCCAGCAGCGCGCCCATAGCGGGAGCGACAAATCCCCCCTGCTCCTGCGGGAACAGCGCCGAGACGTGATTGGGGGGCCCATGGGCGCATTTAATTGCGCACCATGTGATAGGGTCGCCCCCACGGATCCTCATCCAGCGTCTCCAGGAGACCCTCCATGTGTTGGTCCTTGGCTCTTCTGATGGCCAGCTGCAACGCCCTCTGCGCGACGCGAAATGCGCCGTACAGCTGGGCCTCTACCACCGCGAACGCCACTGGATCGTTGCGCCGCGGCAGGCGATGCCTCGCGCACTGGCGCCTCGCCCGAATGCACTCCACGCGGAGTTGCGCGATTTCGGGCGACCACCAGTACACTTGGCGATTGGGAGGTCGAGGGCTAATCCGGGGCATCGACACGTCACAGATGCGACGCATCGTGTCCCGGAACCACCCCGCTTCGTCCTCGACCTCAACTGGGTGTGGACGCATGGGCGCCCACGCCGCCACCGTAGAGGCTTCCATCAGGAGCTCCTTATTCAGGCGCTTCAGTGCCCACTTGGGGAATGACCGGGACGCACCACGGGGGTGGTCCCCNTCACATGAAGCATCTTATATCACAATATCTTACTTCGAAGAAACATTTAAATGAAATAAACCTTCATGACCAAATATAGCCTCTTAGATTTGTTTACAAAAATAATCTATACTAATATATAAATCTACAGTGGTTTTTACGGATGTTCCGTTATAACTGAACCATGCATCCGATTGACTTGAAACTTGGTATCCATGTAGGAAATACATGTACTTAATGTATAGGCTAATATTTATATGAGTGTTGGACTCCCTACACCAGTCGCGGGGGTGTTAATGATGAGAATCTTTGTGGGGGGGGAGAGAAAAATGTCCAGCGAAGCGGACGGGTACAGCTAGTCTTTATATATTTCCATTACATGTTATTTCTTTTAGAGGTGACTCTGGCAGTGCCCTAGTCGTGCGGGGCTTCATTCAGGTGGGCGTGGTCTCATCCAAGGTCCGACACAAATTAAGTTACATCACCTTATATACAGACACCGGATATTACTATGATTGGATCGCACAAGAAGCTATGGAATTGAGTTGCAATAACTATAATAAATAAAATATCTTAGTACATAGTTCTTATTTATTATTATTCTTATTATTATCCCATAGTTTGAGAACTGTTAATACTGTCACTAACCTCTTAGCATAATTTTCATGGCATCAAGCTTCAAGTTTTTAGATGCATTTAAACAGGTATGTGGTTATTTTCTAGAATAATGTGTTGTTCTTACTAAATAATGACACATCGGCTCACGTGCCGGAAAGTGACTACCGTCGTTTATGGGTTATAGACATTGGCAAAGTCAACTCAAATTATTAATAATGTGCTACTTATAATAAATTTAAAAAGAGTATTCCTCTCACTGCCTCACAAAGCACAAGTCTGGTCTGGCCGTGATCCATCTTTGAATTGGGGCTCCCAAGTACCAACTACTTCCATTTGACTCCAAACAGAAGAAAGACATTCGAATTGTCAATAATCTCGTTCTCGCGGATCGCTTGGAGGCTCTGGATCTACGTAGGGACTTCGGTTATCTCTGTATTTTGTATCGTTCCGTAAGGAAAGCTCTGAGGAATTAATCTTTCAGGAATTCATCCTTCATCTCCACTTTACCATCGCACCTGCCGCCGCCAGAGCAAAGTTCATCCGTAGTATCTGGAATCGCTACGTTAAGCAGAGCGTTTCCACTTTTTTTTTAATTTAAAGTATGCGTCTCTAGATTGAACTTCCCGACTGTTATGACATTACCATCTACAAGCGAGGTTTGCGGAGCATAAAGCAGTAGGCACCAACTTGGCCCCGTGTCTCTGGTATTGATAATGTCCATGTGCGACAGTGACTACTAACCATCAGGTAGGTAGTGAAAAAAGTAATTTAGTAGGACCTTCTATACGTGCAGCTCAAGGCGTATTCCCCTCGATGTTGACATGAATCATAGATTCAGTTGAATTAATGCATTATATTCTTCAATGTGCTACCTTCGGCTTTACCGAGAAAAAAAAAAAAAAAAATTACAGTTTCATCTTTCGTTTATTAGTTTATTTATTATATTCTCGACATTCACATTCGAACAAACTGCCAGACCTTAAAATACAGTTACTTCTTCGTGTGTGCAAAAAAAAGTACATGTTTATTTACAAAATTTAAGGTAATTCATTCTAATATCGAGGAATAATAATTTGGTCGTCCGGGACCACAAAAACTGTAAGAACAGACACATTAGAAAAAATGTTAATAAAAAACCCGACGACATTAAATAGTAAAATTATTTTAGTTTTAATCAAATCATTGAAACTTTTTGCAAATGCAGTATATACTTTGATTTTCAAGATGGCGTACAAGAACCACGTGCCTAACTTTTGTATAATTCCGGTCAATCATTTTTTTTCCTACCTATGCTGATAGCATTGACAGGCTATTTCAGCTTCTCCTTAAGGTGTAAGTGAGCTCACGGGGCTCAAACCGGGAGTGTTGTAACACTGGCCCTAGCAAGAGCAGTGCTTCGTAGAATCTACCACCTAATCGGAAACGCGACCCACTGAGAAGATCTGGCGAGAAACTCAGTGGGCTGTGTCTATGTGTTAATTTACTTGTTGAGCCCTTTGTTGCAAGCGACGGGTTCGGCGAGGACGGTGACTGGTGTTTGAGGTACCTAAAAGCACCGTTAATGGTCTGGGAGGATCCGTAATGACTCACTGAACACTAAATGCACCGTAAAGACCTTAAAAGAAAAACGTAAAACGTAAGTAAAAAAAAAGCAATAAAAAATAGCATAACAATACATATCGAAGAGTGAAAGGATGTTTGGTTTAAGCGACATTTCTGTTTGCAATTAAAGGTCCGTTTTATTTCGTACTAGCTGACCCGGCAGACTTCGTAGTGCCTCAATCGATAAATAAAAGACAAAAGGAATCCGTCCGATGGGGGACACATCAAAGGACAAACAAAATTGTTATTTTTATTTAATTCCGAGCATTTTCATATTTATATACCTTTTAAACCTTCTCTGGACTTCCACGAATAATTAAAGACCAAAATTAGCTAAATGGTTCAGCCGTTCTCGAGTTTTAGCGAGACTAACGAACAGCAATTCATTTTTATATATATAAATAGATTAACATCAAAAGTTCGATGTTTTTAATTGAACTTCAATTAAGTTTACTACTTTAAGTTTACTACCATTCAAAAAGCAGAAGAAAAATTTTTCTTTTTCAAAATTTTTAAACTAATGTCTGCTGTAAAGTTGCAAAAATTTCGCTTAAACCAAATAGCCTTTCACCCCACGATATATAGGTACATCAATAATTAATATCGTTTTTTTTTTTTTAAAACCCAGCCAATTATTAATTGGATCATAAAATCATTTAACGATGAACATTAGCGTGGATTAATATTTAACGGTTACGAACAACAGAACATTCAAAAAATTGCTATTCATATTTACGATGCTTATGTTGAAAGTAATCTCAATTTTGTTACTTTGGTCGGAACGGACAGTATGTGAGATGTCTGGTTTTATTGTGGGCGGATATTTGGCGTCAATCAAGGAATATCCCCACTCAGCTTTTTTGAGAGCCGGTTGCGTCACACCAACCGGTAATGTCCGCAAATGGCAATGTGGATCATCGATAATCAATCAGATGATGTTGCTGACCGCGGCTCATTGCTTAGAAGAGGCAAAGGAAATTCTCGTTACTGTCGGAAGTGAAAACAAAAATATGGGTTTGACAATAAAAGCTGGAAGATACATTATACATGAAAATTATGATCCGTCGGCGTTACATTCGGATCTAGGTCTCATTGGGCTATCTAAGCCGTTGAAATTCACTTCGAAAATACAACGAGTAGCCCTGATGAGGAGCCCGCCTTATAAAGAAAAAGCATTTGTCGCTGGTTGGGGAGTGGTTGACGTAATTTTGTTTTGTACTATTTCTTATAATAATATCTTAGTGAAACCATTTCTTATTTAGCTTCACGATACTTAACCAATTCGACAAACTTTTTTTTCTACCTATTCTATTAAAGTCGAAGGGAAAGAAGAAATAAAAACTACTAAGAAAAAGATAATAAAACTAATAAGAATAATTAAATAGTACAATATCAAAGTAAAGATAGTAATCAAAGCACACACACAATAAATGTTCAATTAGATATATAAACATATCAGTAAACGTTTCCATAGCCACAACAATATACTTGAACATTGTCTTCTTATATTTACTTCTTTTAGACACGATTTATTTCATGTTTGTTTTTAACAAATTATCCTTTGTCAAAATACTAATTTTTAAAGGTTTTTTTTAAAGGAAATCAATATCAGAGTGATTCCTGTGTTAAAATATTTGGATCAAATTGTCCGAAATCAGAATAGCTGCTACAAAGAAACAAACTATGAAGCAGTACCAGGAACCATTTGCGCTAGCAATGCAAAAGCCTCAGAATATCCATCTATGTAAGTCAATCGCTACAGGTATATTTTGCTTTGTTTATTGATTTAGTTATTCAATAAGAGTCCCAGCAATTTGATCAGTTAATTTATTAATACAACTTCTTACACAACTCCTTTTAGAAAAATTGGAAATTTCACTTAATCACTTTACACAACATTTTACTTGCAATAAAAAAAAAACCCATTTACAAACCATTTTGCGATTAAGCACTTATTAATTTACTGTACCTCTTGAAAATTTAAATTTCAACTCTTAACTTCTTTCATTTACTCTCTACCTCTTGAAAATTTAAACTTGAACTCTTCTTTCTGAAGTAAAGTGAATAATAAAATTTTGGTTCGTATCTAGGGGTGACTCGGGCAGTGCTTTGATAGTCCGAGGATACATACAAATAGGATTGGTATCCCACAAGATTCCTTTAAAAGCGCCTAACGTCGTATTTTACACAGACGTTGGCTATTACTATGATTGGATCAAACACAACGCCAAACGGGTATTTTGTTTTCAAAAACTGGTAGATTGAAAGTTATTTTTTTTTTTCAAATTAGATGAATTTAAGGTTAAAGAGATAATGTAAATTGCTTTTAGTGCAATTAATAAAGCAGAAAGTTATGCGCTTATGACGTTTTGTTTCATTTATATATTTATTATTATATTATATTACGTACTGGATTAATTTAAGAAGACTTATAATACTTATTTTTCAAATTGAGAGAACACCTAAGAGCAGATGAGTTCACTTCACACAACCACCTTAAACTCTCTCTCTTGTGAACTCTTGTGGATGTGGTTGAATCCGCCACCCGCCTAAAGACATGAAGGCAAAGTATTGTGTTCTCATAATTACTGCTTGACGGCTGCTTTACAGAAATAAATAATAGTTTAAAAAAACTAACAAATTACGCTTTTGTAGAAAATCCAACTAAAAAATAGAAAATAAATTTGAATTTGACGCTTTTTTACAATAAAATCATTTTTTCTTACACTATTTTTAATTCAAATTTATTAAAATTTATTTGCAATTTTTGATGTTCTGGGCCTACTAGGTGAAATGCGTGACTATAAGAACACAATATAGACTAGACTCGACGACATAAGTACATTTAAGATCTTTTTTTATTTTTTATTGCTCAGATGGGTGGACGAGCTCGTCCACCCGAGCTCACAGCCCACCTGGTGTTAAGTGGTTACTGGAGCCCATAGACATCGACAACGTAAACGCGCCACCCACCTTGAGATACAAGTTCTAAAGTCTCAGTATAGTTACAACGGCTGCCCCACCCTTCAAACCGAAACGCATTACTGCTTCACGGCAGAAATAGGCAGAGTGTTGGGTACCTATCCGCGAAGACTCACAACAGGTCCTACCACCAGTAATTACGCAAATTACACTACAATTATTTGGAGAAATTGCATATAATATGCAAAGTTTCTGACAACAGCGTTCAGTCTGCCGCGAACGAAGACACCTACTCGGTAGAAAATCTATCTTCCTATACAATAAGAATAATGAAATACATTTATTCCTATGTAACCTTCATTCCATTATTCTATGTACATTATTAAGTTCATAATTTACATTTTTATGCAGTGCTACTTCATTCTGATTCTATGCAAAACATAGTACAAAGCCAGAAGAATATTCCATAATTTAAAGGGAAATGTATGTATTGAACACACTCATGTTCATAGAAAATTTAATGAATTCAAGAATAGAAATTCAAAACAGACTTATAAATGACATCGTTTTGTTTCTGAAATCAAATTCATCCAAATAAAATGAATTTTAATGGATTTGCAATAAAATAAACCTTTCGACCTAAGTTCTCAAACCCATGTTTCATAGCTTTCAAAATGGTTCTAAAATCGAAGCTAAATGTTTGCATTTTCAAATTGATTTGTTAATAAAATTACGGGCAATAAAATAATGATTTGACTTTCATGGTTTTGCAACTGCAATAATTAAAAATCAAATGAAAACGCCATTAAACTGGGTAACCTGCTAGTTAAAATGCAATTTATTTGATTCATTAGAAATGAATAATCTGTTGTTATATTTATACGTTTTAACTGTCCTCGGGCCATTTGCTTTATCGAAACACACAAATGTTACTAAAGATTTGGAACCTCTGATTTACAAAGGATACGAAGTTGGAATACACGATTATTCCTACGCTTGTTTCCTGCATTTCAAAACCACCAGGCCGACTTCGTGTGGAGCATCCCTTATAATGGTCCAAGCTGTTCTGACGGCAGCGCACTGCATGGACGATATCCGGATCAAGAGCGGCGAAATTCACGCGTTTTTCGGATCAAACGTACCAAAAGATTCTTCGGTTATCAGGAGAGTCAGGAATTATGAAATAAATCCAAAATATAATGAGGTGAATGGTAAGAACAATCTGGCAGTGGCGTTTCTGGATTATAGAGTACCACTTCAGCAGAGCATCAAGAAGATCCCGCTGTCAATCAAAGATCCAGTGCCACGAACTGATCTGTTTTCAGTGGGTTGGGGCAAACAAAGCGTAAGTAAACTATATTCTCAATTTCTACATTAGATTTGAAGACTAAAAAAAACTATTTTTAATATATAATCATCAGTGAATACAAATACTACCTATAATAAATAAATAAATAAATATTTAGTAACAATTACTCCACGTTAACTGGTCCCGTGCTAAGTTCGTAAAGAACTTGTACTACAGGTACCAGATAACGAAAATAAATGTATGATTTTTATTATACACATACATATATTTAATAAACATCCATAACCCTGGAAAAGACATTTTATATTTATCATACAAATATCTTCCCTTGGCGGGATTCGAACCCGCGACCCCCTTGTGTAGTGACCATGTCATTTACCACTACACCAGACAGCCATTACACCAGACATATGTATAAAATTCTATAAAAAGTATCCAGTCGTTACGTGCACGAAGATATTTCGACAGTTTATTTTCAAGTAAGTACTTTTAAATTTAGTTTTTTAATGCTATTGTCTAATCACAAAACGAACAAAACGCAGCATCTGAGATTGCATGGATCTACGTGACGGAATTATAAATGTACTCTACAAAAACTACAGCAGGTAAAGAAGGAGAAAATTTGTAATAATCTGAAGCGAAACGAATTGAAAATAATTCTGGTCTTAATAAAAATCAAATACCAATGATTACGTGTTTTGGCATAAAAGTACTGAAACATTTTCAGTGAAAACCGTAAACAGGCAATTATTTTAAATATTAATCAGTATTTTTTTTTTAATGATAAGGCCGATGTATTTCTCCAAAACCCATTTCTAATGGCGCGGTATTATATTGAATTATCTTCTTCAACCCGTGTTCACCCAATGCCGAGTGTAGGTCTCTTCAAATGTACCCTATTCTTTTCGGTCTCTTGCCTTTAGTATGTAGTCCCTACCAGCCACTTTGACTAGGTCGTCGGTCCACCGCCACAAAAATACAGAAAATCTATCCAGGAACGGGAGATACTACGAGTATATTGAATTAATCTGTGTTAATTTGGATTAAAATATACCTAAACATTAACTGTCTTCATTAAAATGAGTTATTGTAGCTATATATCGTTGACACCTTCGAGGCGCGTCTTACCAATCTATACTAATATTATAAAGATGAAGAGTTTGTCTGTTTGAACGCGCTAATCTCAGAAACTACTGGTCCGATTTGAAAAATTATTTCAGTGTTAGATAGCTCATTTATCGAATTTATGCTATATAACGTCACGCTAAGACCAATACAAGCGGAGCACCAATAACGAATGTTTCAAAATCGGGGCTATATTTACCTTTTGACAGCTTCCGCTTCGTGCGCTGCAGAAACGGTCAAAGTTTCGCTAAAATAATGTATGACAGAATTGTTCTCCTTTAAAAGATCTAAAAAAAAGTCCGCGACAGCATATGTCTATATGTTAAGGTTGGCTCACTATAACGTTTTTTATACTAACCAAATTTGTTCTAAAATAAAGCATTATTTGTGAACTTTTCCACGCGGACGAAGTCACGGGCAAAAGCTAGTATTATTATACGTTGTTTCGTTAAATGGTTCGCAAAAGGGTAAGAACTGTAGAACTTTTGAAAGGCGAAAGCAGAATATATAAAGATAAAACTTAAAATAAACCTTTTAGCAGGACATTTATTTATTGTATTACCAGAAAACATCCAAACCAGCCCAAAACATCTGTCAAATCAAGTGATAAATCGCTTTACACAATACGTGCATGCTTAATCGTATGAAATGAATATTTCCAGTTGGAGAAACTCGGGGATTTCAGTAGCCGCCGATCGCTTAAAGCGACTAAACAAGAGATCATGACGCAGCAAGAATGCAGCCAGATCACAGGGTACAATGTCGGAGGAGGAACGCTGTGCTGTGTACCTATTATAGGGAATAATCATAAGTAAGTTATAGATTTAGCTGCTAGAGATATGTACTAAGCTCGTAAATCAAACATGGCCTTGTAGTAAACTAGTAGTAAACTACATGGCCATGATTCATCATCATCTTTAGTGTTCATCTTTAGTAGTAGTAGTGGTGGTAGTAATGATACGCTATTATTTTCAGAGTAGAAACCTTTGGTTGAGGCTTGTATTGTTGATAAGCTCTTTTAAGCGCTTACCCGAATATGCTGATAAGCAAAGACGTCTCTAACCCGTGTATTATCACCCTAGCATCCCCTAGTAACTGTGTGGTCAAAATGGAATAGGTAGAAATGTAACGGTTCATTGAAAGTGCCGAGGCTGGTGCACCCTAACACCACTGCACATAGTGTAACGTAGACCGCATAGGTCAGCCTTTCCCAAAGTGGGCGATAACGCCCCCTTGTGGGCAATGCAGGCCTAAAGGGGGGCGGTAAGAGACCCAGAAAAAAAATGGGGGTGTTGTGTAGAAGCTTGGGAGGCGATTTGTAATTTCATCTAGGAGGATTCTTAGACACCGACTAAGCTCTCGCTGTAATGGTTTATAGTAGGTGAAAAAATGGAGCCGGTAAAAAATAATTCATTCTCAAAATGGGCAGTAGGCAAAGTAAGCTTGGGAGCCCCTGGCGTAGGTAAAGTAGGTATGGTAGGTAAAGCTGCCTATGCTAATAAGAAAAGTTTTTACTTTCGTTTTATCCGTTTCTACCTGATCTATCAGACGAGATTTACAATGCATTATCAAATATTTTTAAAAGATTAGTTACATTTGCTGTAGCTAAGCTCAATTAATGAAGATATTCGTAATAAATAATATTGTCGTTAGACGAGGTGTATGATTTAGGTAAAGATTGCATTACAAAGCTTAGCAAAACTTAGTGTGTTTCTAATGTCAGTAGCGCTAGTAAAGTATCCACAATTTCTCCTGTAGTTTCTAGTACAAGATCTATTTTCCGTACCTTTTGTTGGGCCAGTAAGAAAGTACCGGACTTTCGTCTACGCGCTCAAGACGGTAGCTGAACTGAGTTAAGCTTCTCTTTGCTCATTAAACTCTACTCGTCCAGATCTCGGATGACACAGAACTCAACCGAATTCGACAACTAGTGCCTCGGAGATACAAGAGCGGAGACTCAAATTAGTTATTCACATGTTTCAGAGATGACGCCGGCAATGGCTTAGTGACCAGCCAACCACAGATACTAGTCGGTGTGTTGTCATATATCGCGGACGGTTACAGCGTATACACTGGGGTTGCTGTGCACCGGGATTGGATCATAAAGGCGTGCAAGAGATTATACCGCGCAGATTGTTTTGAAAATAAAAATCATTACGGATAAAAAACACAATTCGATTAATTAATCAAGTCGTCGTGGCTTAAAGGATAAGACGTAAAATGCCAGCGTATGTAGCGATGCACCAGTGTTCGAATCCCGCCGGCAGGTACCAATTTTTCCAATGAAATACGTACTTAACAAATGTTCACGATTGACTTCCACGGTGAAGGGAAGGAATAACATCGTGTAATAAAAATCAAACCCGCAAAAATTATAATTTGCGTAATTAGTGGTGGTAGGACGTCTTGTGAGTCCGCACAGGTAGGTACCACCACCCTGCCTATTTCTGCCGTGAAGCAGTCATGCGTTTCGGTTTTAAGGGCGGGGCAGCTGTTGTACTGTTAAAACTGAGACCTTACAACTCATGTCTCAAGGTGGGCATTTACGTTGTAGATGTCTATGAATATAGTAATTTGGCCTTGAACTTCTTCAATCTTGGCCGTTCCGTCTTCGGGTACAGAGCGTCACATAAAACTCGACCTAACATATGAGGTTCAAACCCGACCCGAAAAAATTGATATAATTGTTAAATTAATCTAAAATTGTAAGTTGAGTATTGAATTGAAGCTATCATTACATTTATAAGGTTAGTATTAGTTGCAAAGACGGTGACCCTAGCTCAGGGCCAATTTTTAATGAATGTCAGAAAAAGAGGTAAAAATAAATATAATTCGGGCCCAATCTTCGCAATTAAATCAAAGTGATAAAAGTGTTTACCGCCTTGCCGCTAGCCAAATGAAATTCAGTGAAAGATATCGGTTTCTGATCATATATCAGATAATCTAATCTATCAGATAATACAGTTCTGCACAGCTTATGAGTACAGATGAAAATAGCTCTTGCCTTGGGCCGTGGAATCTAGAATATTTATTTATCCAAATATCATTCTCCTCAGAATTTTTGCACTTCATTATGAATATATTTTTTGACTTCATTGCCTTTTGTCCAACTTCTATCATCGCAGAAAAATAAGATAGAGACAACAATATATATTGTTAACTATATAACCTTTTAAATAGAAAAGTTTAATAAAACTGGTATCAGTAGTTTTTGCGTGATCTTTGAACGAAAAATACAAATAAAATAAATAAAAACAAATCGACACGATACTATCAGTATCATTTGAACAGAAACAATTTTGTGACAGCTTTACAACAGAAACTAGACATATAAATAAATTCTGAAGCGTAACAAAATTGTCCCGGGTTTCATCGTATTGATTTTCAAATCACTACAACATTTCAAATACAAAATGTAGAAGATACTAAGCGTTTATTTAATGTAATACATCCTATATCAATCTCCAAGTCTTGAAACTACAAGCCTTGTTGAGATAATTACGACACTTGTAAAGGAAAACTGTCTATAAATACATGGGCTCATTCATAAACAAGATCCCGACAAAAACGGGTAGTGGAGCGGGTCGCATAATTCATGCTGTTGCGATTAGGGCTGGCAGCTAGACAATTAATGTAGTATCCCAAACACGCTCATATCGTCCTCCTCCCTGAGTCGCACTCCTGATGTCTGAGGGTCGCAACCATCTCCTCCCATTATCCTTCTCTGTATGACGTTTCGCCATCTTCCTCTGTTCTCAGCGGTGTGTATGGCATCGTAGACTGTGGTATCCAGACTGGTGCGGATTTGGCCGGACCAGCGCATCGGATTGCGGCCACGAGACCTTTTGCCTGCAACCTTGCCAGTTACTATAAATTTTTCAAGATTGTCACCGCTCTTTCTGGCAATGTGACCGAAAAACTCAAATTTCCTCTTGAGGCAGATGTTAGAGAGCCTGGTTTGGATATTGAGCTGTCTTAACGCTCATGTCATGTCAGGATTTATTTTGATTACCACACATTGACAAACGAGTGATGCGAGCAGTGACTATTTTGAAAAGAACAAAAATGTTTGTTGAACGAAATCATCCACGAAATTCGGTACCTAAGCAAGTAGTGGTTGCACTATCCTGCCTATTTCGTCTGCTAAATATTACTGACTACTACATGACTTCAGCAGCAGTACATCGAGCTACAAACGCGCCAGTCTCTCAGGGTTGTATACAATTAAGATTACAAAACTTTCACTGGTGGTAGGACCTCTTGTGAATCCGCTCGGGTAGGTACCACCACCCTATTTCTGCCGTGAAGCAGTAATGCGTTTCGGTTTGAAGGATGGGGCAGCTTCTTGTACTGTTAAAACTGAGACCTTTGACAACTCAGGTCTCAAGGTGGGCATTTACGTTGTAGATGTCTATGGATATAGTAATTTGGCTTTGAACATCTTCAGTCCTGGGCGTTACCATTTTCGGGTACAGAGTGTCACATATAAAAAAATTGTTGTTGTACAAATTGTTGTTGAAAAAATTGTTGAAATTGTAAGTTGAGTATTAGATTGAAGTTAGCGTTTCATTTATAAGGTTAGTATTAGTTGCAAGAACGGTGACTTAGTTCAGGGCCAATTTTGAATGAGTGTCAATTGGCCCAATTTTCGCAATTACATCAAAGTGATATACGCGTCTACCGCCTCGCTGGCCAAATGAAATTCAGTGAAAGATATCGGTTTCTGATCATATGTCAGATCTACGTTGTAGATGTCTATGGGCTCCAGTAACCACTTAACATCAGGTGGGCTGTGAGCTCGTCCACCCATCTAATCAATAAAAAAAAACTTAAATTGGCAAACTAATAAAAATATTGATCAGTAAAAACTAGACCTATTTTGTTTACGTTACAAACGATTGAAGATTTGTCTTCAATTATACCTGAACCAATTTTCAATCTTAATTCTCTGTTTGCCATAAGGAAAGTCTATCTTAAATAATTACGTCGCTACAGCCCTACCGTCAAACAGGAAAGCAGGTCTCGCCTCGGGAAATGCTAATTCATGGATAAGGCGCAGGGTAGGTTCCGGGCGATGACGTCACACGCAGGTGTGTACTGCTACAAAATATCGCTATTGTTAGCACATACACACACCTATATGTGATTATAGAAGCGCTAGTGCTGATTTAGGATACGATAGAGAAATAATGTATGTCACTTCCTGCAATATATTCCTGTTTCAATTTAAATTCATGTTGCAATATTTTACAGTATTATGAACAGGGCCAAAGAGTATTGTGGTCTGAAATTATAATAATTTCAACGGTATTTATTGATGAATAGTGTGGTTTTAATGTAGACGCTAGAACACTTTTAGATACAGGACAATCAATTTTCAAATTCCTTCTTCCACGCCTCCTTTTGTCATCAGTGAAGTTACAAGACATGTAACTCAACAGAGCCCGGAGGTTTTTAGTGAGGACCCAGTAATATTAGCCGCTGAATTTCCGTTTACATGATTAGACTACGAGCAAATAGTATTTTTATTACAGAACTAGCTGACCCGGCAGACTTCGCAGTCCTCAATCGATAAATAAAAGACCTAAACTTTTGTATAAAATAAACTTAAAACAAACAAAAGGAATCCGTCCGACGGGGGACACATCGAAGGAAAAAAAATTGTTATTTTTATTCAATTCCGAGTATTTTCATATTTATCTACCTTTTAAACCTTCCCTGGACTTTCACGAATAATTCAAGACCAAAATTAGCCAAATCGGTCCAGCCGTTCTTGAGTTTTAGCGAGACTAACGAACAGCAATTCATTTTTATATATATAGATATAGATGGTTTAAAAAAATCATATTAGAGTAAAGAACCAATGCTAATTTAATGCAAACTAAAATATCGTTAGAGCATACATAGATTGACCGGCGTCACGATCTAAACTCCAATGAAATTTCCATTGTGTTCTTAACATGGAGCGTTGTACTCTAAGGAATTGAACGAATGGGGATCGATCGGAAGTGATGCACTTTCGGGGGGAAACGAAACTGATTCATTTGCATCACTGAATGATTGAGGACACGAGTCGAATATCAAGTTAACTATCACTGCAGTGTTCGTATTATTTTCAATGATTTTAAAACATAGTTTTTATTTTGTTGCTAAAACACAGGATTTTTCTTGTGTTAAGGTTACAGTGTATATACACAAGGGAGTAAAGCAAGCTCGACCCAAATTCTGAACACCAAATATATTTTACAAACACTTATTATGGTAGTAGTAATTTTATAGTAAAGTAAAAATCTGTCGCGTCTGAGTAATCTACTACTTAAAACAAGTCGATCGTTGCAATGGCTTAATAAAAAATAAAAAAAATAAAAACCAAGATTCAGAAGAGGACAAAAGGAATTTTTAATTATCTCTTACTAGCTGACCCGGCAGACTTCGTAGTGCCTCAATCGATAAATAAAAGACCTAAACTTTTATCTATACTAATATTATAAAGAGGAAAGATTTGTTTGTTTGTTTGTTTCGAATAGGCTCCGAAACTACTGGACCGATTTGAAAAATTATTTTTCCATTAGAAGCCTACATTGTCCCTGATGAACATAGGCTACTTTTTTTTTAATTTTTTTTTATTTTATTTTTTTGGTTTCATGTGTGTTTTAATGTTTCCGAAGCGAAGCGAGGGCGGGTCGCTAGTATAGAATAAACTTAAAACAAACAAAAGGAATCCGTCCGACGGGGGACACGTCAAATCGAAAACAAAATTGTTAATTTTATTTAATTCCGAGAATTTTCATATTTTTATACCTTTTAAACCTTCTCTGGACTTCCACAAATAATTCAAGACCAAAATTAGCCAAATCGGTCAAGCCGTTTTCATGTTATGTCGTGACAACGGAAAACGGGTTTCATTTTTATATATATAGATGAATAAATTTCGTGAACATTTAATTTCTACCACAGGTGTATGAAATTTCTTGCTTGTCACATTAAAAATGACTGTTCTTGCAATTTACCGTTTTATAGATTATGCGATTTGAAGTAACGTAATATCTTCATATGCATTCACAATATTTGCAGTCACAATCAATACTTCCAGAGAAAATATCCTAAAAATAATTTTATAAAAAAAAACCTCACATCTCAGGGACCCTAACTCTGCAACCATCCAAATAAACGGGATAGCAAAGCACATTAAAAGCAAGTAAATTGTCTTTATATATATTTAAATTATCGTAAATGAATATTTATACATTCTAACGAAAATTACGAAAAAAGTTCTACCCACCTTTTTCGATACGAAATTTACGAGAGCGTCTTTTGAAACTTGACCATTCTTCTCCTATTTCAAAGCGCGTGTGGCCAGAACTGTTTCGAAAAACAAACCACCAGCCCACACCTACAACTCGATTTCGTATTGAACAAATAAAAACCAATGCTGCTTAAGCAAAATCGTAACAGTTAGGCGCTTAATGCCTAACGGTTTGGAATACAGTCGCGTCATTGCTTATGAAAGATAGCTTTTTGCTTCGGTATCGATTTCTCCAGCACAAAAACTAATCGATTTTTGGTGCACCGACGAAAAAATCGGTTTACTTGTTCGACTGTCGTTTCGAGTTTCGAAAATGACTTGTATTTTTTTCTGACTGGTAACAAACAGTTACAGAGCTACAATAATGTTTTCATTTTGTATGAGATTCGATCTCAACTATGAAATACTATAATAAAGTTTTTTTTTTCTTTTTTCTTCTTTTGGCAATAGCGTTTACTTTTTGCCAATGACTAAAAGATTGGGAAACCAAGTTAAAAAAGGAATTATTTAAGAACTATTCTATATTAACAAAACATCGTTGCTTAGTACATTCAGTCCGCTCTCTAATAAATATCGTATAAATATTGGTCAATGGGGATATCTTTGAAGTGGAACTATCATGAAATCCTTCAAGTCTTATGCCCGAACTAATACAAATAAAACTGAAGAATTTTGACACCACTAGATCTGCAGTATTCATGGTCAGCTTTAGATTCCAACAAAGTAGGTAGCAATGAAAATATCTACTAAATATGAAACGAGATGTGACACCTTTAACCGAGATGTTTTCTTTTGCAATTTCCTGCATAATAAAAGCCAAATCCTTGTATCACCTTATCAAACGAATTAAAAAAAAGTATATACTCGACAATACTGCACGTCAATCAAATGCCAAACAGACAATATCTAATCGAAATACCTCGTGGCTATGCTGTGTGCTACACAAAAAGCTAAGTTTCCACAAATAATTCCTTTTGTAAAAAGTTAGCGGTTGTTGTATCTTTTTACTTTCTAATATAAAATTAGGCGGCACATCGTTGTGGTTACCAAGAAGCTTTGCGCAATTTCAATGTTGTACGGCTTCTATTGACACGAATACCTGCTATGAGTTTCAAACTAAATAGTTGGAACTATTATTTGAGAATTCAACATTGTATTTTTTTTAATACAAAGAAGTAACAGATAATTTGTAAATAAATAGAACTGAAAAATGTACAAATAAATGAAAATAAAATTTGCCTCTCGGCAACGTGTTGACAAAAAAGAATTTCTTTTAATTTATGGCTATAATACAAAAATAAAGTTTATTTTTGTAACGTCCATAACTTCGTTTTGTATATTTTTAGTAAACTGAATTTAAAAGTATACAATTTAAAATGAAAAAGATATACTTATTTACTCTTATATACTTCCCAAAATTTTCAATAACACAGCTCATGAATATAAATTGCATAACCAACATAAAACATACCAATAAAAGTATCGATCGAATACCAATTCGTATTTACAAAATACATACAATCATTGATATTTATTTGTTTGAGATAAGATAACAAAAATTGTTGGTGGGAATTGGCACAACCAGAAAATTAAAGGCAAGGCTGCTCTGCTTTCCGTTATTACAATATCATTTAAATAATCTCTGAACAAAAAGTAAGGTAGATAAGTCGGTATGAATAAATAAAAAAAAAAACTAAAGCGCCATGTCTTATGTGCCAAATCGTACTGTCATGAACTTTTTGTCTTTTGTCCGTTTTTAATGTTTTTAAACATATACCTAAGCTTTAATGATATTTCATTTTACATTTCGAAAGGACATCAAAAATAAGTTCATGCGAGAAGACTTTTACCTTTGAAACTCGTTACAAATCAACTTCAACCAAAATTTAATCAGCTGTTGTATCGACACAGCGCCATTTTGTTTTTTCCGTCTGAGGAATAGAATATACAATGTCGTGTTATACGAAATAAAACGATTTCTTCAGATAGATGTTGAAACAAGAAAGTCTAAACTACAAGTGATTCGAATTACAAAAAAAAAATTTTCTTTCGCAGATGAAATTGAGCTTACAAATGTAAAATGAACACGAGATTCAATTCAAATTTAGTAAAATTATTTACCTAACATCCGGTATTTTGACTATATACAAGGTGTCCCAGAAAGAATGGATAATCCTGAAACACCTCATAGTAGAGCTATTGGGGGCACAAAAAAAATAAAAAAAAATTCTCGGAATATGCAGGAAATCATATGAGTAGTTAGTGTAATTTTTTATAAAAGTTAATCTCAACTTAAATTTTAATCATGAAATTTGGTATTTTTTATTTATTTTTAATTTGAGTACTACCCAAGAATTTTTTATTTTGATTTTTTATTTGAGTCCCCAATAGCTCTACTATGAGGTGTTTCAGGATTATCCAATCTTTCTGGGACACACTGTATAATCTAACAATCACGAAATACATAGCTACACTTGAACAAAAGCTGTGCGGTACAAAACCGACACAGACTAGGTACGCGTCTTATTTCTCCGCAAATTTGTAGTCGTCTAGAAGGCGGAGAAAGAGTAGACTGTTGTTTCCTTTCTTTTTTCTTTTCCGTAGATTCTTCTGTATTAATGTAGCAGTTGAAGTGTCGTCCTGCACCAGTGATGCCACTAAGAGATCACGGGAATATATAAACTGAACCCGTGAATTCTTCCAGTGCCATTGCCTGTGCTTGGATCGATAAATTTTCAATCACGTCATTTCATCAGCTCTCCGCCGCAATCCACATTTTAAATCTTCGTTATTTTCTTTGTTCAAGTCTTCTAGTTTCAATTATTCTTTTATTAGTCACGTTTATGTATTATATATATACTTAACCTACATATAGATTTATCAAAAAATAATCTATAAATAATATGACCCAACAATGTTAAATTACAAATATTGTCAAATATGAGAGATGGCGCGACATCGTGAGACGCATCAAGTCTGCCCCTTCCAACACTACATGACGATCACGGCCACTCTGTCAAGAGTGACACGACTGAGAAGAAGAATTGTCACTTAGGAAAGCTTTGAATTACTGTGAAAAATAATAATTGACCTCGTTACTATGGCGTGTTAGCCAAATTAAATTCGTGTATTTCATGAGACAGCCACATAATACCAATATCTATCTTAAATCATCAATAATATACTCGTACCTAACACAGGTATCCTCTAAGAAATTAACACAATATTTCCATAAACAAAAAAGTTTTCATACTATTTCATATATTTGACAAATTGATTCGTAATACAATAAATTTAAAAAATATAGGTTAATAATAAATAGAATTGAGAACCCCCATAGTCCATAGATTGTCTGCTGAATGTTTTGCAAATATTAAACATAAAATAATATTTTCCAAATGAAAATATTTCTCGTTTTATCTGTGAATACATAGCGCTCGTCGAACATGTTCTAGAATAATCTATTAAAGTTTCAAGTGAATTCCATTCAAGGCAGGTGTGTGTACCGTCTCGTGACTATTACCATTTAACACACGCCAATGTGTTCATTCGTTACATCTAAATTGAATCAACTTAATTATCGTACATCGGTGAAAACGGATGCGTATTAATCAATACGATTGGAGATCAATAGATATGAAAAGATACTCAGATTACGTTATTATAGGATTTGATTGAAAAACACTGACGATTCAATTTAGCGTTCATATTTTTTGTTTTTGTTAGAGGAAAATTAATCTATTCAATTTCCATCTATAATATTACACAGACGTTGGAATAGTGGGGTCTCTTCCGCAAGATTTATTTATATACATAATATTATTATATTATTATATCGGTAGACAGCGGCTTGGCTCTGCCCCTGGCATTGCTGAAGTCCATGAATGATGGGCGACGGTAACCACTCACCATCAGGTGGGCCGTATGCCCGTCTGCCTACAAAGGCAATAAAATAAAAAATAAATTAAAAATATAAAAGTCTATTATTTCTTTTTTTTATTGCTTAGATGTGTGGACGAGCTACAGCCCACCAGGTGTTAAGTGGGTACTGGAGCCCATAGACATTTACAACGTAAATGCGCCACCCACCTTTAGATATAAGTTCTAAGGTCTCAGTATAGTTACAACGGCTTCCCCACCCTTCAAGCCGAAACGCATTACTGCTTCACGGCAGAAATAGGTAAGGCGGTGGTACCTACCCGCGCAAACTCACAAGAGGTTCTACCACCAGTAAAACATGTTTCACATGCACATATAAGATCTTCTGAAAAAAGACCTAGTTTATTTTCTGATAATTTTCACCCAATAATTGAGTTTCACATTTTCGTATGTAACATAATATTTCATATACATTTGTTATCCATCTATACAGCATAGAAAGAACTCATAAAAAATCTTGCAACCTTGTTGCTAATTTAATATGCTCGGGATTAAATTAATCGTAAATCGCTGCCTATAACATAATATGTATTACAATATGAAATTTACACGGAGAGTTAGCTGGAAAACGGCTTTGTAAAGTTCAGAAAATGCATTATACTTTATTGCAAACACAAAAATACCATTAGGCGGTCTTGTCGCTAAAAGCTATCTACAATATCTACGATAAATTAACTTCGAATTACTCACATCATACAAGAACTCGTAACTTTTTATCATTAGCCGAAAGATGTCTACTGAGCTAGTAATAATTCACTTTAGATTTGCCACAACCTGTGCTGTCTAGCTTAAGCACCTATGACGGTTAGGTTTTCATCCACAAATGCTACTCACGGTAGAACTAAGTATAAGTCAAGTTCCGACTATCGTCATTGCTTTGAAATATAAAATAAATGATCCAAATAAAATAAAAACCTGCAAATTGAATACTACTTTCCTTCATCGATATTAGCATAAACCACATATTATTATAATTCGATAAAACCTACACACACATAAATAGGTTCCACGTATTGTAATCACCATGTATGTAATGTAAAGGAGAGACTTTCCCTTCCGCCCGATCTCAAACAAAGCAAATTGAAGCGTGAATTGCTAAAATTTTTGTGTTAACAAAACCAGAACATAATTATAATTGGAAATTTATTGTATAAATTATATTTTTTTAATTACTTTCAATTCATTAATCTCAATACTAACACTCTGAGTTTCATTATTCCATTAAAATGTTGGAAAAAACCTTCAAATTACTTTATACGACGCTTGACCTTGCCACGCTTCAAATTCGATAACCAAAACAGCAAGTTTCACGATTATCCTTCAAGGAAGTAATAATAAATCGTAACTTCATGCGCTACAACCCGCGCAGCCGGAGCGCAAGCGATACATTCAACGCTTTCAATATCCCAATAGCAATATCTGCAATGAGACCATTAGAAATGGAACCACCAAGACATATGGACGGTAAATCAGTCGCTACCAATTATAAATCCAATTAAAACAAACGAGCTCCATTAAAGCAATTCAAATGGGTTACCATGGGAACGCGGGGCTGAGAACACGGCCGATAGATTTGTAAACGCACAAGTCATGCTGAGATTTAATGCCTCGCTACGACTCAGCAGGTCTATGTAACAATCGCTAGGAAAAATAATTACGTATTTATCGATAAATTCATACAATGTATCAATAACCGGTCAGTCATAGGCGACTGTTACCAGAAGAAATAAGCGACTCCGATCACTTTGAGCCACTCTGCTCCGTTACCTTGATTTCTCAATACCGGGACTATCAACCCGGGGAGATTACGTGACAAAAGACAACATGAATACGCCCTCAACACACCTTTACCAAATCGTCTTCTCGCATTAAAACTGTATAAAATTTATCTTGCCCAAACGCTTTTAATTCCTCTTCTCGATTATGCTGATATCTGTTTTCTAGATGCTTCTGAATTGCTTTTAGATAAACTCGAACGTCTGCAGAATTTGTGCATCCGCTTCATTTTTGGTCTCCGGAAGTATGACCATGTCTCTGATTTCCGGGCTGAGCTGGGGTGGCTGCCGATTAGGCGACGTCGAGATTGCCACATTCTCTCTTTTCTCTATTCTATTCTTCACAATCCTGATGCCCCTATCTATCTCCGTGAACGCTTTGAATATCTGATTCCTGACGGCAAAGTTAGTCGACAAGCCACTTCTCTTCTTTTAAAAACTCCCATACACAGCTCTAGTCGCTATAGTGGCTCTTTCACAATACAAGCAGTGCGATTATGGAATTCTCTCCCTCAACCTATTCGTGCTAGTTCCTCTCTAGAAGTTTTTAAGAGTCAAATGAAGAAACATTTCCTGTCACTTTAATCGTATTTAAGTTATTGTTTTATGTATTTTTATTTATATGTATTTTTCATTTAATGTTAGATTATTTTTTTAATGCTTAGTTAAAAATCATGCTTTAATAGCTCTTATATTGTACACTATTCCCCTCTTATACATCGTATTTCTCTCTGATAATGGTTTGCTGGAAGAAAACTCATGAATGAGTTAAGCTCGCCTTTGTACATAGTATTTAGAATTCTTTAAATGTGTTTTTTATTGTATTTTCTGTTGTGTACAATAAGTATAAAAATAAAAAAATATAATCTCGAAAGTTACTAATTTTACAGGAGAGTGTTTTAAAGGTTTAACATGTGATATTTTTAATATTCAATCTTTGCAACATTTATTTTTTATTTTGTACCAGTTATTACATTATGTGTCTTTTAAAGTAAGATAAAATTATGTATTAATTTTGTTAATAGTAGTCGAAACATAGGTAAACTAAAAAAAAAACTAAAACTAAACTACGCTCTTTGGACAGTATTTATTAGAAAAATACTGGTGATACCGAATGATTCCGCATATTAACTCAATTTCGAATATTTTTGGAAGTTGTACACTTTTAATGCGAAAAGACGAAATATTCTTGGACAAGAAGATTTACTAAAAAAAAAAAACAAAAAAGACACGAAACTTACTATCTGAAAAGAAACTTTGAATCCATTCATGTTAAATTGATTCATTGACACATGTCAAGCACACCGAGGCCCTCAAAGCCAAGAATATTTCACAAATACTCCTATAAATTAGTTTCTACCGTCAACAAAAAACTAACTACGCACAATTGCCGCTAAATGAATTCCACAGAGTATAAATAAAAAGATATCGTCAATAACTCGGCGAGTTTTATTAATAAATGCACATTTTATATTAGCTCTGCTATTGTTATTTTATTATATTATGACAGCTAATTAAATAAAAATATAGAGATGCTTAGAATTAAGAAATTTAATGTGACTTTTTTTTTAATTTCAATCATCTCCTTGAAACAAACAAGTTTGGTGGGAAACAAAACATCAAATCGTACTAAGCTCGCAGAATGCAAATTTGCATTGTCTATAACGCTATAACGACTATGTAATAAATAACCGGCTATCTTATCTGTTGAATTGTCGCCGATAAATCTCGCGTAATGTGATAAAGGACGTTTTATCGGGCTGTATACCTGCGTCATGTGTCAGTCACTAAACTGAGTCATTCGATTCATTAACGACGGGATGAAAATAAAAACAATGAAACAACACTATACAATTAGCAAATAAAGGAAAAATAATCAAAAACCGCTTTACAATGTTTGTTTTTGGGTGCATGTTTTATTTCGTAAAATGTCCGAGTAGATCTTGTGTTGGAATTGAGGGCTAGCCGATTTGAGTAAATTTATAATAAATAATAATCATTTGAATAAATTCAGAGCCAACGTATTAATCACAAGCACTCGAGTTAATTAGACTGTTTTTGATGTCTAAATTGATGAAGTCTGAAATTAATGAAGGAAAATTTTAAAACCGACAATTCTTATTTTATCGGTCTATATGGTTAATATAGAAAAAAAAAACATTTTTCCTTCCAAACTTACCACCTCTGGTAAATTATTGTTAGAATGGCAAAAAAAATCTTTCATTTATTATTTCATCTCTGTGAAGGTTCTTGTTTTGAAATAATACGTCAAGTTTGTCCGACCATTTTGAGGTATAGGCCGTATAAGACGAGCAATATAGACGGAAATACCTAATTACGCTCGAAATACAAGATCCCGCTCATCCCGAATAAAATATTTACAATTTCATGTTTTTCTTTTCATTGCGCGAAATGTAATTACTCTGATTCTACTCTTATTTTACGACGCATTCTGTTTTTTCTAACTCATCCATTTAAAACACTATAATATATAAATAAAAACACTTAGACATTTTCTTGAAGTAAAATTAACGAATTACGGCTGTAAACGATAATAGCATTTGTTTTACAACTGCCATGATGTAAGAGCATTCTAATAAGCGCCTAGTCAAGACAATTATAATATAAACAAATAATTACATTCATTAAACAGATGTAATTGAAATAAAATAAACTGCACTGAATTTCAGATAATTATTTGAATAAGACTAACAATCAGTTTTACTACGATTACATAAATTTCGTACTTGCAACATGAAGCAATACAGATAGCTTTAATAAATGACAATAGTTTTAATTGAAGAATCAGTCTAACGGTTGACCGGTAGAACGGTAGGTAAATCCGAAATAAAATAAAATATTTTCGAAATAAAACTTTGAAAGATGAATGTTAATTGGGCAGGTTTATCAAAAAAAAAACAACAACTAATCATCACTTAAATATCCTACTCCTCAGACGAATAAGCGGACGTCACATTTAAAATAACAAGATTTTTGCCACGTTGAGTACCGGTTAGTACTAACATTATCTACACTAAGAAATTATGTACTTAAAAAAGAAGTTTGTTGCATCGTCTTCTGCGCATAGGGGGCGCCTTTTATCCTTGACACATTATATTTGGCTAAATTTTCTGGCTAAGGACCATGAACGTATCAAAACGTGGCGCAAAAATAGTTGCGGAATAGGAAAGTAGACAGGTCTAGAATTCATTAGTAAGCAATGTTAATTAAGTGCCTCGAGATTATGTAAATATTCAGAATATACCTTCCTAGTTTGATGCTCTAAACTCTAAAGTTTGGAAAAACAAGCTTCTTAAACCTACCTGTTTTTCTAGGCTGACGTAGAGCTTTAGTCGGTTCAACTCTGACATGCCACGCCTACCGCCCCCAACTCGTAGGCGGAAGTCCGGCGATTTACTTCTGATCCAAAAAAAGGCTTCTTGTGCTAGACAATAAAATAATTCGTCACGACCAGTCTCCGCGAAATGCGAGCTTGATTAGTTGCTATATGTTAATAAAATGAATATTACTCAAGTTTGATAAGTAATTAATTTCAGAATTACCATTACGCTTATTTTCATTCTTCAGTCGGTAACAAGAAAACTACATTGTTCATTCAGTTGAATCGAAAAAACAGTGATATCACCATTGTTTTTTAAGATCTGTTTGTCCTGAATCATAATCGAAATCACATAACTGTGACAAGGCTATAACTTATTTGTGTATATATAGGGAAAATTAAGCACATTCGTGTAATGTAATCTAAAAATGACAGAGAAGCGGGAAAAATTACAATTCTGACAGGACATCACTCGGTAGAGCTAATAATAATAATGTCATATTATCCTATAGATATGTACCTATCAAACCTTAAATTCGCCATTATATTATCATAATTAATTTATTAGTAAGCTATTAGGCAATTTTACTTTACTAGAGGTCCCGCAATAGTCGAAATTCGACTATAATTAATTGGTATTGTAAGTTTTTACACTATTATGATTGTATTTTATACTTCTATAATAACAAATTCCGCCAAGGCTACACTATTAAAAAATATTAATAAAGACAAACAATATTTAATCTATTCTCAATTTGACCACAGACGTCAAGAACAAAAGTTTGACAATAAGTATGCATGCGTGTGCGCGTCAAATGCATAGTATGTAGTGTGTGTAATGTTTTCTTTATTGATTTAATGTATCTTTTCTGCATTATTGTAAAAAAATATGTGCACGTCTTCTCTGTATTCTCTATAAGTGTGGATAATTTCATACTCCTCCGTCCGCGCAATTTTCGTAAAAAGGGATACAAAGTTTTTGCTTCACGTATTAATATATAGATTACTTTTCCTGTATTCTCTACAGTATTTAAATCCTGTTTTTACAATTAATTTACATTGTAAGCGAACCCCGGAATGTTTTGATCGCCTAAAAGTTAATTTATGCAGTTTCAATTCGAAAGAAGTCCAACAAGAGTTAAAACAGGGGCAGGCTGTGTGTGTACAAACAGCTGTCGTCGGGATCTCGTTTGATCGGGGCCGCCGGAACGAATGCAACAGATGCCCCGGACACGGAGCGGAGGTGCGACAGGAGCCCTAATTAATTCCAGCGTGTGGTCCCCGAGGGCGAAGCTCCCGGCTTACGCGCGCCATTAATGTGGGACTAACGTGCGTGTATGTACTTTGTGTTTTAGCCGCTTGAGTACACCGATCGAACTTTTTTTCGAATTAACGCCTTATATTAACTCGCAATAACACGAAATGATACAAATCCAAGGTGGGTGGCGCATTTACGTTGAAAATTTCTATGGGCTCCAATAACCACTTAACACCAGGGTGGACTGTGAGTTCGTCCACCACATAAGCAACAAAAAAAAAAAAGAATGTTACCGAGAACATTTCTCGTTAGAGATACATAATTTTAGGATTTTATGTTTTCACGAGCTATTCAGATAATAAAAAATAATTTTACGATTTAATCTCGCTAAAAGATTAAGCCGTAAAATTTTTTAAGTGTACTTATTTTTAGCATTCCTTAAACTTCACTCTTACAAGGAACTCCGACCGACCAGGAACTACATTCCTATCCTAATTGACTACATTTTTTCGTGCTCATCGCGGCTCTGTTATACAATCATATATGCTTTCTACAAGCACTCTGAGACTATAAGTAGTAGTAGGTAGTATAACAGTTCCGCTATAAATACAAATAGAAAATGTTCCCATGCCGACGAGTACGTACGTACCTTACCAAATTAATATTCTCCAGGAGGCGATAACCCAAATAATTATAATGTATTCTAATGCCCATAGTGGTATAGGGCAGAATCGGCTCTCCAAGATTCCAGAGTCGGTACGTGTGCAACGGTTACCATTTTGGTCATAAAACGTGACTCGCATAGATAACGTATTGTGCCCGCGATCAATTTGATACACCAGCAATATAAACATAATAGTGTCGATAATAAAATCAATGGGTGCTACAACTGTAATTGCACTGTCAAAAAATTTCTATTTCAACAATTTTCAAGAATTGTTAACCTCAATTTCATTTGTCAAAATTATTACTGGCCAGTATTGTTAGCAAAATGGTTGCAATACACATTGTGTAGTAAAACTTTTTTATGTTTTTTTTTTATAATAAAAATTTTTTTTATGCTTTATCTTCTTCTTACGATGTTAGCTTAAAGTATTTAATACAAATCGAATACATAAAAATAGAATATTCAAACATATTAATAACAATTAATTTTCACCGATACTAAAGCTGAAATGAATATTATTTTACAAAGTGGTTTGACTTTATTGCGCGTAATAATTAAACAACGTAGGTATTACGGGTCATTGTTTAAATAATAATAATAATAATAATAAGCCTTTATTGTTGTTTACTTACTAATTACATTAATACATTACTTAATAATAAATTAAATTTAAGTGCAACTTATAATCAATGATTCCGTTCGGCGTTCGGTGTGGTTTTAAAAACAGCTTGTCTCTCGACAAAGGCCTCCTCTAAGGATTGCCAATATTCTCGATTTTTGGCCATTCGACTCCAATGCGGGCCGGCTACACTCTTTATTTCATCTTCCCAACGTTTTGGCTGTCTTCCTTTTTGTTTCTACAGCCATCCCGTGGGTACCACTCTGTAATTATTTTGGTCCATTTCTCGTATTTCTCTCTTAAGATATGTCCTGTCCATCTCCATTTCAGCGTTCTACTTATTTTTATTGCGTTTTTAAATTTAGTAAATTGTTTAAATATCGATGTTTAATTATCTTCCCAACAGGTTAGCCATCAAAACTAACAAACGACCACCAGTTCTTTATAGTATTATTCACTGAATGAAAGTTTTCAAATATAAAGCGATCGTATCATTTACAAATGACGACTTTATGGCCGTATTTATATTTACATATTATATTAACACAATAGTTTTATAACTTGTATAACGATTCGAAATAAATTGTAGCCGGAATCGAAGATGGGTCAATGAGACTGTTGCAGGGCTGCATTCTTGATGCGTTCGACTTGATAACAATAATAATGAGATCATCACTAATGTACAAGTAAGTTGTGGTTATGTTTATACGGTTCGTCTGGTGTAAAATAGTTTCTGGAGGTATTGGTCTGGTGGACAAATTGAAGGCCGCCATTCACTTTCAGACAACATTATCAGAATACCCTCTGCCTCCAGTACAAACTAACGCAGTAAACCAATACTAATAGTATACTAATAGATCAATCAATCAATCAATCAATATATCTAATTAAACGCACAGTCTACATATTTATTTGACACTAGCTGAGTCCCGCGATGTTACGACAATAACCGCGGGTGACGCCGCGGGGCGAAGCTAGTCTAAAAAAAGTAGCCTAAGTTACTCCTTATATCATCATCAGAGAAAGTCCCGTCAAAATCGGTCCAGCCGTTTCAGAGATTAGCCGGAACAAGCAGACAGACAGACAAAAATTGTAAAAAAATTTATTTTGGTGTATGTACCGTATATACATTCATATGCATGTAGTATCTTACCCTCATTGACATCTTAAATCTTACACCAACTTGTCCTTAAAATTGTATTTATAAATAATTTCGCAACAAAAAACTACTTTTCTACAGCAAAATTAGAGTTACTTTAATATGTATTTTGTAATACAATAAGGATTTGGGATAAGTAAGTATTCGGTAAGTTTCTAATAAACATATTATGCACAACAGATAAATGAAAGCGGGACATTTTTGTTTTCGTTGGGGACAGCGGGACAATCCCGCCCAGAGCGAGACGTATGGTCAACTTAGTTATATCATAGTTACCGCCACACTGTCAATTACCAGCTTTCATGAGACATACTCGTAATTTTGCACTGGAAATAAACAAAATGATGTATCATTAACTTCATCTGTCGCGTCTGTAACGACCACAAACAGAATTCACTGTGCTCGCTCACCCCGAAGCATTGAAAACGTGTAAATAACAGACGCTAAAATGCAGGCACAATTACTTACCGAGCCGGTATCGATTTAAGCGAGAACAGTGGCAATCCGTCAAGAAATAGTTGTGAAACTCATTAAAACGTCGAACATTAACGAGGTGTTGGTGGCGGCCATTCATTATAACAACAATACCCTTATTTATGAGGACACGACGGAAACACCTGTCGAGAATGACATCAATGTCGAGTAGCCGAGAATCGGGAGCCAGAGGCGCGTTCGGACGGGTTCCGCCGCGGTGAAACTGGTTTGAATATTCATAGTGTACGAGAGGCAACGGCCTCTGCGTTATAACGATGACATAATACAATCGAATAACTTTATTGCGTTTCGTGTTTTATAGAGAAAAATCAAACAAACAAACAAAACAGAGGTTTACATCCCTTTACCTACTTAACATTAAAAAGTTGTTTTCATTTTTGATGACTATACGAATTAATCTAATAAGAGTAAACTCCGCCAAATTTCTAACAAACACTTCCTTGGAGTTAAACACTAGCATGGATATTGTCAAAGTATAAACCATAGACACAGAAACAATGTTCCAAATGATTAGCTTTACACTAGATGCTACGCGATGTATGTTCACGAAAATCAACAAATATAATTACTTAATTATCGATAAATATGATCGTTATGTATATTCGTCCGTTTAGATATCAAACAATACTATTTAATTTGAGTATTTATATTGCTGCAAGTTCGGCTCAAATTACTCGAATAGGTTTCCTACAATCGATATCGTTGAGCCACAAATAGTTTTATGGACAAGTTATCGATTAGCTACGTGTGTGTGGGATTCGGTTTCACACTTACTAATTCACCGAGGCTGTAAAATTCTTAACGGTTAGTGCTTTTTTTAAATAACCATTGATTAGGTACGATAACGTTTATACATTGATCGGCGCTGTTTTTTTTTTATAATTTTTTAAATTTCAAATCGTTGCAATTTCTGGAAACAAACAATTTATAAGCGCATTTCAAGTACCTACATAGTAGGAAATTATTGTATTCGTCAAATATAAAAAACTGTTCCGCTGTACAATTTGACCGGTCAACCGTTCTCGACCTTCTATTCGGTTGTATTTCTTCTTCATTACTGAATACCCAAATAACGTTACTTTAATAATGAACGAAGCTTATACTACACATTTATAGTTAGACTCGTCAGCCCACATATTGTGTCATCGCCGTCCTCTACTCACGTCTGCCCGATAAACCATCTTGACGAATTGTACGTTTTTTTCACAATAACTAACTAAACTATTGACTCGATTATGATTAAAATCAAATTTAAATCTGGGGCGTCCCATTAAATCACTATAACGTAAAATAATTTATTCTCGCTCTCATTTTTATAAGTCTAAAGTGCTTAAAGTGTCTCATATGTGATTTTTATACACCCTAATTTACCGATACAATCGCCGTGGAGCCAACGGCAAAAACAAATTGTAGCTATTAACCAGTTAATTACAAGACTGTCGGTCAAACACGTTTACGTTCTTCGGTAAAATACCAAGAATGTCACACCAGAACGAAAATGACTTATACTCCACGGGCTCATTATAAAACAGGCCGTGTCCGACTCTGTTATAAATACCAAATTTTATTATTATAAACGAAAAACAAACAACGTAATGACGACAAGCATGTCATCTACAGGGCCTTAAATGCCACATCCACGGTGCGGTCTTCTTTCGTGTGCCCGGCCTCTAGACCGGTTCGCGCGCAAACTGAAGATGACTCACGCTCGCATGGCGCATGTGACATTGATCACGATCGAGCCTTGCAGTTATGTATTTAAGGTTCAAAATCGTATCAAATATACAAACATTGTAGTGAGTAACGAGCAAAACTAAATCTGGAATGGGTAAATTGAACAGGATCGCGTAATTACGTCGTGGTTTTTAATGTAATTTTGAGGAAACGGTTTGTCAAGTTGTCACTCTGTAGAATCGAGCACGTTTGTCCGAAATGCTTTTAATGATCATTGCTGTGAGTTTGATATGAATGTGAGATTATGGTGAATTATTTTTTGTTAACTTATAACAACAAAATGGACAAGATTTATTTTGCAGATGTAAATTGAGTGTCACAATAGAATGGCCGAGCAATATTATAGCATAGCTTAAAAGTAGTTGTTTAGGTATTTCTTAATTTTAACAGTTTTGGCTTATTTTTCATATTGATGTTTTAACCAACTCACAGTTCTCCTAGTGTTGAGGGGTTACCAGAGCCCATAGACGTCCCAACGTGAATACGGTCACCGTACCTTCAAGCCGAAACGCATTACTGCATCGCGAAAGAAATCGACAAAGTACTGCAAGTCCTAGTACGCCATACTTACTTTAGTTGCAATTGCTTACTTACTTTCATTATACTGGAAGACGTTTGCGAATATTTATGTACATATAAATTTGTGCTTTTGCTTGAAAAATACTACCAGCCTACGAGAATTTAATACTGATATAGTCGCTTCGTTTAGCATGAATGTTTTTTTTATTCCTACCTATGCTGATAGCCTTGAGAGGCTATTTCAGCTTCGCCCTAACATGTAGGTGAGCTCACGGGGCTCAAACCGGAGTTACTAACACTGACACTAGCAAGAGCAGTGCTTCGCAGAATCTACCACCGGATCGGAATCGCGACCCACTGAGAAGATGCGGCGGGAAACTCAGTCGGCTGTGTCTATGGGTTAATTCACTCGTCGAGCCCTTCGTCGCAAGCGACGGGTTCGACGAGGACGGTGACCGGTGCTTGTGGTACCTACCTAAAACACCAACATGAATGCACTTGACGACTTATTCTTTATGCTATGACTGCCACTTTGGCAACCAAGAAAAGGTAGTAACACACAGAATGAAACTAGTAATAAATAAAATTAAATATGTTTTATAACACGAAATGTATGAAATATTGGCTGTAGAGCGGATCCAGAATACTTCTGAATTTAACTCTACAATTAAACTTGAAAAATTTTTTTACAATACCATCTCGTGTTGTTTATAGTATAAATCTTACGCTACAGGAGTAAAAATTAATTTTAAAGTAAAGTTAATTTTTTTTAATTTAAACTACCTGACCCGGCAGACTTCGTAGTGCCTCAATCGATAAATAAAAGACACATCAAGGGGACACATCAAAGGAAAAACAAAATTGTTTGTTTTTATATAATTCCGAGTTTTGTTATATTTTCTCACCTTTTAAACATTCCATTCCACTTCCAGGAATAATTCAAGACCAAAATTAGCCAAATCGGTCCAACCGTTCTCGAGTTTTAGCGAGACTAACGAACAGCAATTCATTTTTATATAACTAGTCAGGTCATAAGTATTGTCACACAGTAAAAACTTTTCTTTTAGAATGCTGGCCACAAAAAAGTTTATTGAATTCGAATTTCGAATTATTCATGAAAATAAAAATCTATACTTTTAGAATTTTACTCATTTTTAAATATGGAGTGGACGCTTAAAGAAGACCGTGTTGCAGTTATTGCGTTGCATCGTTGCAGTTACGCGCCAATTCAAATTTTTAATATACTGAAAAATTTGAATATAACCAAAAGATTCGTTTATCGTACCATCAAACGATACAATGAAGACTCTAGTGTAGATGACAGGTCAAGAAGTGGTCACCCTCGGTCTGTTAGGGCTCCAGCAGTGATAAAAGCTGTGAAGGCGCGAATTCAAAGAAATCCCAAACGTAAGCAGAAACTGTTGGCCCTTCAGATGGGGTTAAGCAGAACCACGGTGAAAAGGGTGTTAAATGAAGACTTAGGGCTTCGGGCATATCGAAGAAAAACAGGACATCGTTTGAATGCTCGTCTAATGGACCTGAGACTGAAGAGATGCCGCGCTTTGTTGAAGCGGTACGCGGGAAAAAAATATCGGGAAATTCTTTTTTCGGATGAAAAAATTTTTACCGTAGAAGAGAGCTACAACAAACAAAATGATAAGGTGTACGCACACAGTAGTGAAGAAGCGAGCAACCGTATTCCGCGTGTCCAACGAGGTCATTTTCCATCCTCGCTCATGGTATGGTTGGGAGTTTCTTATTGGGGCTTAACAGAGGTACATTTTTGTGAGAAAGGTGTAAAAACGAATGCAGTTGTGTATCAAAATACAGTCCTGACGAACCTTGTGGAACCTGTTTCTCATACCATGTTCAATAACAGGCACTGGGTATTCCAACAAGATTCGGCGCCAGCTCATAGAGCGAAGAGCACACAAGACTGGCTGGCGGCGCGTGAAATCGACTTCATCCGGCACGAAGACTGGCCCTCCTCCAGTCCAGATTTGAATCCGTTAGATTACAAGATATGGACACACTTGGAGGAAAAGGCGTGCTCAAAGCCTCATCCCAATTTGGAGTTACTCAAGACATCCTTGATTAAGGCAGCCACCGATATTGACATGGACCTCGTTCGTGCTGCGATAGACGACTGGCCGCGCAGATTGAAGGCCTGTATTCAAAATCACGGAGGACATTTTGAATAAACTTTAGTGTTATAAGAATCTATGTTTTGTTAAGTTCATTTTGGTATATGAATGGTTACATAATGAATAAACTTGTTTCAATTATTTTACATTAAACATGTGACAGAATTTATGACCTGACTAGGTATATATAGATTACCTAAAAATGTGATTTATTTTATTTTTGAAATTTAATTGTTATGAACAAATAATGATTTGAGGAAAAATTCAAATTAAGCATCCGTTGAGTGCTGTTTCAAAACCGATTTTTGCTTCACGTTTATATTTATCAACCCAAAATAATAAACTATATTCTTAGTAGCCTACAATTAAAAGAGCAACATATTATTATATGAGATTAAATTAATAGACCACTAACAATGATTTGACTGATCCAAATTTATAAGATCTCAATTTGTCACTAAAAGCAATAATTTACACTAATAGTGTTTAAAATTAAAATTAATGGTGAGCTATTAGTCAGATAATTTTACGACCAAAACACTGATTAACATTAAACTTAAACGTCTGCTACAGACCGTCTTAATGTTCTTACTCGGCATTTGTTTGAGCGAGTTTATCTTGTAAATGTTGTCAGCCCGATTCAGATTTTAGCGGAGGTTAAAATCTGGAAATATTTTTTATCGACAAATAGACTGTATTTAACACAACATTTAAAATGTCCAAGAATAACACGGTCATCGTCCGCGACCAATATAATAATATATATAATATAATATATATATATAATATAATATAATAATAATAATGATGTATAGGGACAACAAAAAACGCTAGATTGAACCGTAAAAGTATTTTATATTTATGTCTACGACTCGCGAAATATGATGAAAGTACTTATGATCAGAATATTTGAAATCACACGAAGTGAAACGATAATTAAAATAAAATAACTCATAAACTTCATAATAATAGCTAGTGCCTTTGTGCTGAAGAAAATATTTTAAAGTTCGAAAATCGCCATTTTAATTTTTTTTTTCTAACCTATGCTGGTAGCCTTGAGAGGCTATGTCAGCGTAACCTAAGAAGTAGGCGAGCTCACGGGGCTCAAACCTGGGGGCGTTGCTAACACGAGCCCTAGCAAGAACGATGCCTCGCAGAATCCACCACTGGATCGGAAACGCGACCCATTGAGAAGATCCGGCGAGAGCCGTTTTAAATCTATAGACAAACATTTAATTACATTATGCATTTCTGTAAGTTTCTTCACGAGACGCGAAAGACGAAAAACTTACTTAAATCTCTCGCCATTAGAATTAAATTCACTTGAACTTCTAAAAGCCGAACCGACAAAACTTATTTAACTTTCTTCTATGGACAGATTTACTGTTACTATAAAGCGGAGGTCAAGTTCAAAGGTCGTATGCACTTGGATATTTTTCGAAGGAAGCCCGTTAATTGTTCCCGGACAGTTTGACAGCCGCGCGACGCGTGGGTGTTTCTGCCTACGTGCCGACTAATGATGCGTCGTGACGTTTAGATCCAATTTTTTTTTTTTTAAAGTACATACCTATGTGTTAATTAATATGTGAAATACCGTAAGAAAAGAAAAAGGAATTTTAGTCGCTGTGTTGTGTTCTACCTACTATACTTACAACTCATTAAGTCTTTTAATATTATACTAGATGATGACCGAGCTTTGCTCTTTTTTTTTTGATAACGCCATCTTGTTGTGTCTTTAAAGCGGTTAGTTGCCCTCAATTAAAAAAAATAGTATTATTATTCGCCAATAGATGCCGGGAATAGTTGATTATTGGAAACACGAATAAAACAACATTTTCTGAAAATAAATCGTAGCTAGATCGATTTATCGCCCCCAAAATCCCCTGTATACTAAATTTTATGAAAATCGTTGGAGCCGTTTCCGCGATTCAGATTATATATATATTTATATACAAGAATGCGGTCAACTGTACCCCTTCACTTCCGGAACACCTCCTGAAGTCTACCAGCCTCGGTAGCCATACAACATCATGTACAGAGTACAGGTTGTACGGTCTGCAGCCGTCGTCGACTATAAATGAGTCGTCTATTATCAAAGGTGGCAATCTGTGCATTTGGAAAAAAAAATGTTATTGATATGTCAATACAGATTGATTTGAATATAATCGTCTCCTTCAAAGAATACGGTTCAAAACCTGCATTAAATAAAGGTTAATACTTAACCTGTTATTTATCTAAGATGTCGTTCAGAAGAGTTTTGTGACTGCCAATGGAATACAAAGTCAATAATTAGTTTTTCTGATTTACCAATAATTGTCCAAAAGTCACACTGCCGGCTTTGATAATAGTCGACTCAAATAAGAAACTTTATCTTAATATTGAAAAGCTGGCAGCACTGGAGAACACGTAAAATAAAAAAATATCCCGAAAGTAACGGTGGAGTTTTAAAATGTATACCTTAAATTCACTAAAAACGTATACAAACGTCTAGTATAAGAAAATAAGTGACTTTATAATCTAAAATACTCGTTTCGTAATTTCTCGAACTAATTCTCTATTTTGTATGATTGCAATTTCATTATAAATTATCATTTTGTTTTTCGTTATATCGACACCGTAAGTAGCGCTGAGTTTGATCTAAGTATAAAGTCGATAAATCACCGCTTACATAGCACATTATCAGGTCGGACTTCGTAAGCATGAATTTTGCTTAGTTAATAAATAAAAAATATTACTTAGATATGTGGACGAGCTCACAGCACACCTGATGTTAAGTAGTTACTGGAGCCCATAGATATCTATAACGTAAATGCGACACCTACCTTGAGATTTAAGTTCTAAGTATAGTTACAACGACTGACCCACCCTTCAAACCGAAATGGATTACTGCTTCACGGCAGAAATAGGCGGGGTGATGGTACCTACCCGTGCGGACTCACAAGAGGTCCTACCACCAGTAACAACCAAAAATGTCCTGCAATTTGACGCCAACGGGGCATCGATCGTAATTATTGAAAACTCCACTCCGGATACTACAATTGTTATAATTGAGTCGTCTATTATCAAAGGTGGCAATCTGTGCATTTGGAAAAAAAAATGTTATTGATATGTCAATACAGATTGATTTGAATATAATCGTCTCCTTCAAAGAATACGGTTCAAAACCTGCATTAAATAAAGGTTAATACTTAACCTGTTATTTATCTAAGATGTCGTTCAGAAGAGTTTTGTGACTGCCAATGGAATACAAAGTCAATAATTAGTTTTTCTGATTTACCAATAATTGTCCAAAAGTCACACTGCCGGCTTTGATAATAGTCGACTCAAATAAGAAACTTTATCTTAATATTGAAAAGCTGGCAGCACTGGAGAACACGTAAAATAAAAAAATATCCCGAAAGTAACGGTGGAGTTTTAAAATGTATACCTTAAATTCACTAAAAACGTATACAAACGTCTAGTATAAGAAAATAAGTGACTTTATAATCTAAAATACTCGTTTCGTAATTTCTCGAACTAATTCTCTATTTTGTATGATTGCAATTTCATTATAAATTATCATTTTGTTTTTCGTTATATCGACACCGTAAGTAGCGCTGAGTTTGATCTAAGTATAAAGTCGATAAATCACCGCTTACATAGCACATTATCAGGTCGGACTTCGTAAGCATGAATTTTGCTTAGTTAATAAATAAAAAATATTACTTAGATATGTGGACGAGCTCACAGCACACCTGATGTTAAGTAGTTACTGGAGCCCATAGATATCTATAACGTAAATGCGACACCTACCTTGAGATTTAAGTTCTAAGTATAGTTACAACGACTGACCCACCCTTCAAACCGAAATGGATTACTGCTTCACGGCAGAAATAGGCGGGGTGATGGTACCTACCCGTGCGGACTCACAAGAGGTCCTACCACCAGTAACAACCAAAAATGTCCTGCAATTTGACGCCAACGGGGCATCGATCGTAATTATTGAAAACTCCACTCCGGATACTACAATTGTTATAATTGAGTCGTCTATTATCAAAGGTGGCAATCTGTGCATTTGGACAAAAAAAAATTATTGATAAGTCAATACAGATTGATTTGAATATAATCGTCTCCTTCAAAGAATACGGTTCAAAACCTGCATTAAATAAAGGTTAATACTTAACCTGTTATTTATCTAAGATGTCGTTCAGAAGAGTTTTGTGACTGCCAATGGAATACAAAGTCAATAATTAGTTTTTCTGATTTACCAATAATTGTCCAAAAGTCACACTGCCGGCTTTGATAATAGTCGACTCAAATAAGAAACTTTATCTTAATATTGAAAAGCTGGCAGCACTGGAGAACACGTAAAATAAAAAAATATCCCGAAAGTAACGGTGGAGTTTTAAAATGTATACCTTAAATTCACTAAAAACGTATACAAACGTCTAGTATAAGAAAATAAGTGACTTTATAATCTAAAATACTCGTTTCGTAATTTCTCGAACTAATTCTCTATTTTGTATGATTGCAATTTCATTATAAATTATCATTTTGTTTTTCGTTATATCGACACCGTAAGTAGCGCTGAGTTTGATCTAAGTATAAAGTCGATAAATCACCGCTTACATAGCACATTATCAGGTCGGACTTCGTAAGCATGAATTTTGCTTAGTTAATAAATAAAAAATATTACTTAGATATGTGGACGAGCTCACAGCACACCTGATGTTAAGTAGTTACTGGAGCCCATAGATATCTATAACGTAAATGCGACACCTACCTTGAGATTTAAGTTCTAAGTATAGTTACAACGACTGACCCACCCTTCAAACCGAAATGGATTACTGCTTCACGGCAGAAATAGGCGGGGTGATGGTACCTACCCGTGCGGACTCACAAAAGGTCCTACCACCAGTAATAACCAAAAATGTCCTGCAATTTGACGCCAACGGGGCATCGATCGTAATTATTGAAAACTCCACTCCGGATACCACAATTGTTATAATTATTAGTTCACTTGACTATTGCTCCATCCGTATATGAACGCTGGACTCAATGTCTCAAATAAGTCCAGGAAAGTTAGAGTCCGAAAGACCGTGATAATATAACCTGGCACAAGATTGCAAGAATGCGAAGTCATGACTAGAGAATTTATTAGATAATTATTAATTTTAACACGGTAGCTAAAAGTTATATTTAATTTTCATTCATTTTAGATTTATTCTGTATCGAAGGGGACCATTTAAATTATAGACAACTACTGTTTAAAAACAGAATTTGTAACGACAATTACATATATCATTGTAAAATTTTATAGTAATTTCTAATGTGTTATATTGCAATCGAATTACGTAGTATACCTATACAAAATAAATAATTGTAGGAGAGAATTTGTGACAGTTTCTTCCAATGTTTACCTTACACTAAAATCCTATTAGTTCCATACTTGAGTGAAACAAGTACTAATTTTAAATTAACTTCCATTAAAGCACGATTAATCCTCACGATCGTAATATCGATTAGGGGAAAGTGGGGGATATACGAACACCTAAGGGAAAACTTAAATAAAACAATGGAATTTAATCACAGATTTTTCAAATTTTTTTTATTATAAAGTTTACTTATCTGTCTAACTTATTCACTAATCATCATTTATATTTTTTTAATAAATTGCAACAATATGAAAGAAAAACAAAACCCTTAGTGTTCGGCTTTGCCCGACATCAGTCGGGTAAATACGAACACCAAGTGGGGTGATTACGAACTAACATTATTAACAACATAGATCAACACCACATTTAAAACCCAACGATGTTGACTGTCCGTCAGTACAACTCTCGTGAGCCCATCTTTTGCACACATAACACACAATCTAGTCTTCAAAGGGAGGATCAATATATTTATCTCTACAAAAAATACAAAAGTAGTCTTTATTTTCTTTTTCGCCTTTTTCTTTTTTTTTTGTATTTTGACTAGAGTCACTAAAGTCTTTTTTTATATTGTTCAAATTCCTTAATAATCTTTCATACTTCTTGCTTGAAGGTGTTCTCTCATTACATTTCAGTCTTTTTATTTGGGTTCCTTTTTTGCCATCTTTCCGTTTTCTTCTTGATTTCTTACGTTTCCTTATTGTCTGTAAATAAAGGTTTTCATCCAGACCATGGCTGTATTAACACTTCTTTCATTAGATGGTCAAAATTAGTGGTTTTTGAAACATTATATGTTTACGCAGGGAGAGTTTTTTGGTTTTAATATCGTCTATAGCCTTTTTGAGATCTTCTAAACTATACTTCAGTTCGGTATTTCTTTTGTAAGTACAAGGCATCTGTAATAATATTTAAAAAAAGTTGAACGGGGTACCAACAAATGGGAGTGGGGTAACGGCGAATGTTCGAGATTGCCCGACATGGAGTGTTCGTCTTTACCCCGCGGAATCGAAAATAATTAAAGGTCAAAAAACAATTTTGGTTAAATTTATTTTGCCTACTACATCATTATCATTTAGCTGAGTAATATGTGATTATTCCACTATGTAAAAGCTGAATTATTATTGTAGATAGAAATAAAGTNAATTAAAGGTCAAAAAACAATTTTGGTTAAATTTATTTTGCCTACTACATCATTATCATTTAGCTGAGTAATATGTGATTATTCCACTATGTAAAAGCTGAATTATTATTGTAGATAGAAATAAAGTTACATCAACTTGAATTTACCAAAAAATTACATCTAAAACATACAAAATATTGAAAAATGCATACCTTTTTAAGTACGTGCGTCCGCGTCTCCCGTGTTATTGACTGGTATCAGTGGTGGCGTGATCTCCGAAATGGCGGCAAATAAAATTAGGATATATCTTTCTAACATATTAGAACCATTGAATTCTGCATTACCCAGCGTTCGCGTTTCCCCCACTTTCCCCTACGCAGTATCGATACCCGTGGTAGGGGCCGCTGCCGATCGCACAGATATCCTGTATTGCGTCGACTTTCGTAACAGAACATCCGATTTTAAAATATTCACATTTAAATGAACATCCGGCTCTAGTCGCAAGATTCCGCTACTATTTTTTTCGTACCTGCAATGTCGTTTTCTTGTAAACCTTAATATCGAAACTTAGCAATGCTCGAATAAAAGTTGCTTTTTAATTTTTTAATTTAAGTCGATTTTAAAATAAATTAAATACATCTGAAAATCGATTTGATTGCTTATTATTCTGAACTATTTATTTATTTTGAAACGAGACCTAATGATTTTTAAATTTGAGACAGTGCGTTTATTATTTTTTTGTTGTTGCTTATTGCTCTAATGACCCGCATCATGGGACGGTTACATTACCAAGAGCATGGCAACAACGGTGTCAACGGATTCCCACGTGAAGCGTGACGTTTAGAAAAAAAAAACAAAGGTCATGAACCTTGAGCACGTTTCTTTTGAATCATTAGTAAATGTACGAATAAAAATTTTAGAACGTAAAAAACTCAAAAAAATATATTATATTAAAAAAATGAGATTGGCTCTGTTTCTCTATTTATTGACTAGAGTATTTCATGCATTTGAAATTTATGATAGTATTTCTTCATAAAATGCCTTGTTGTTATTTAAAAATTTTCCTACCTATTCAATATTATTTCTGGTGATCATAATTCTATGTATAAAGCTAAAAACTAATTAAAAAGCAATCAGCGATGGTATACCTATGATTATATGTATACAGCTATAAATTGACCTATCCTATCTACCTTTATATTTGAAAGAATTTGATCAATTTCCAAAGTTGTAGCTAAAAATAGTTAAAAATATGTATAATAATTTTGGTATATACTTACCTAGTTCATCACCAATAAAATGCTCAACCCACGAAATAATCTGCAAGAAACAAAAGAAAATCAGCCATGATCCACATAATACAACACAAAGACAAGCACCACAAGAAAATTCTCAAGCCAACTACACCCTGTTTAGTTCCGAGGTCAACGAACTAATAATGAATAATCTTCAAAGAAATAAAATTTATTAACTTTTATATCATAATAATAAATACGGGATCCCTTATAATAATTAGTTACAACGATGACAGGTGAATGCTTTACAATGATGTTAACGTGAATTACATCGGCTTACCAAATTCGTTAGCGCGTTCAATCGAGTGTGCGGGCTTAAACAGCTGTCAATTGTAAAGGTTAGGTTGCAACGTTAGCTATATAAAGCAACATTGTAAGCTACGTTTCATAATCTAACCAGAACTTTTTACAAATTGCTTAGTGTTGAATATTCAAACTATTATTTAAAATTAATACATATTTTAATACTTTCGAGTAAAGCCTAAACCTGTAATCATAAATCCATTTTACTCTAACGCTGTATAATTGTACGTAAGTATACAATACGCAAATTTGAAGCTAAAATTATCCGCAACAATTTCTTTATTTAAAAAACTGTAGTAAATTCGTCGTTGAAGTCGTCGTAGCCTAAAGGATAAGACGTCCGATGCATACGTGTTGAGCGATGCATCGGTGTTCGAATCTCAGGCGGGTACCAATTCTTCTAATGAAATACGTACTCAACCAGTGTTCACGATTGACTTCCACGGTGAAGGAATAACATCGTGTAATAAAAATCAAATCCGCAAAATTATAATTTGCGTAATTACTGGTGGTAGGACCTCTTGTGAGTCCGCACGGGTAGATACCACCGCCTTACCTATTTCTGCCGTGAAGCAGTAATGCGTTTCGGTCTGAAGGGTAGGGCAGCCGTTGTAACTATACTGAGATCTTAGAACTTATATCTCAAGGTGGGTGGCGCATTTACGTTGTAGATGTCTATGGGCTCCAGTAACCACTTAAAACCAGGTGGGCTGTGAGCTCGTCCACCCAACTACGCAACAAAAAAAAACTGATCATATTAAACTTGTTTAGTTTTTTTCTTATATAATTCTCATGCATCCGATCGAAATCAAACCCAATTAGCGAGAGAGAAGAGATCAAATGCGAAGTCCTTTAGTATTTTAATTTAATATGAAATCATTGAACACAGTATCGTCTTTAAGTCCACACAAACTCGGTAGCCGTAAAGCACTAATGAAAGTACGAACTGTAAATAATTGAAAACCCTATGATGAGAGTCGGACATGAAAGAGCCTTTAAATCGCAACCACCTTTAGATGAACCGCTTGATCATTATTAATAGTTCAACGTTCCGGTTTCAACCGTGCGATAGTCATGATTTCAATTCAAATGAGACCTTAATCTCGTAGCTTAGGTCTATTTTATTGTTACGTTAAACGAAATAGCTGTAACGGAAATCAACTACTAACCTACCTACTAATTTACATACTTTGGGCCTAAATTGCTGTCGTTTAAGTAGCTTCTATTTCGTGAGTTCGTAATTTTGATAGAAAAGAACTCGCTTGATGCATTTTTTTTATTGCTTAGATGGGTGGACGAGCTCACAGCCTGGTGTTGAGTGGTTACTGGAGTCTATAGACATCTACAAGGTAAATGCCCCACCCACCTTAAGATATAAGTTCTAAGGTCTCAGTATAGTTACAACGGCTACCCTACCCCCCAAAATACAACGCATTGCTGCTCACGGCAGAAATAGGCAGGGTGGTGGTACCTACCCGTGCGGACTCACAAGAGGTCCAACCATCAGTAATGCATCTCACGTGAGTCCTTCGTACACTTCGCTGGTTGAAAATTTCAATTAATTACGTATTCATTAGTTTAATTACGTAAATTCACTAACGAATAAAGCATAGAATATCATTTGAAAATGTTCGTTTATTTAACGTTGTGCTAATATAAAATCATCCGAACCTCTCCTATAGATCTTTTTTTACATATAACGACTTATCTCCCAACGCGTGCCCTTAATTTATGTTAATAACGCTATGATAAAAGCCATCATAGATTTAATAATCTGTTGCAGTTTTTTTTTGTTTTAGTTTTAATACGTACATTAAATCGCTTCTAATCAGGAATAAAGTAAGTTAATTACTAAGAAAATTGTTTGGTTATAGTAGCTTATTATACTTTTTTTATGATTAGTACTATGGCAAAGCTATTAAATGTAGCACAGTTTAAAATTTATTTGAAAGCTTAATAGTTGTTGTGGAAATTCATTTATATTTTAATAGAAAATATTTTATAGAGCATTTTAAGATATCACCTAATTAATAGGATATCGTGCATGACACATACATGTGTGGCGGCTCTTATCTTAGAACGCAAGATATGTGACAGGTGCCTGATTCTCGCTAACGACATTTTCAAGATACGCTTACGTTTATACTTTTTTTTCCCCGACTTAAGCTGATCGTCTAGAGAGACCATATCAGCGTAACCTTAACTAGTAGGTGAAGTAGGTGAGCTCACGAGGCTCAAACCTGACGGTGTTGCTAACACGAACTAGCAAGAGCCGTGCTTCGCAGAATCTACTACAGGATCGGAAACGCTACCTACTGAGAAGATCCGGCGAGAAACTCAATAGGCTACGTTTATATAATTATCGAACAACAACATTCCCATAGTCACTCTACCGAGCAATTTCATCCACTCGGTGGAAGATCTTTCCTTTGTCGATCTCTCCCGAACATGCTTTCACTGTCTTAAGCTGCTTTCAGACTACGCTATATTATAGTGCCATATAGTAAAGCAGCCTATACTTAGCCAATAGTATATAGAACAGTACAGTGTGAACGTGTCCATAACAATATACGGTATGCGATATTGTTGTGCTATGAGCTATATACTATTATATTATAGCGTAGCCTGAAAGCAGCTTTAGATTAATTTAGTAAATATATTGATAGTTACGATTCAATGTCAATAATTTACTAACAATTTCAACAAAGAACTTGAATATAATCTACGTAAATTTATCCGCGCTTGTTTTCCCCTACTCGCAAAATTTTCCTACGCCCTGTATCGCCCATATCGTTTATTATGACTCTAGTCTAAGCGTTTGTACTTCGTCATTTATTTAATGCAAATCAAGGTCGTGAACCCATACTATGTGGGTTTTTATATCGCATTAACATAGGTTCCGGTGCCCGAACTGAACGATAGCTGATCGTAAACTGGTTTCGGTGTATTAGTACACTAATGACGAATCATTCACTTGTTTCGTTACTTCGTTGTTTTGATTTACATGTTTTCGTGCTGTGTCAGATGTATCAGCGGTGATAATAACAGTCACAATACGTTTTTTTCCTTAATAAAACAATCGCGCGATACAACTTGAACGATATAATGATTATTCGACGTTCAAAAACAAGTGAGTACCAATCTTAATAGTGCTAATAGTCCAAAACGATAAGCAAACTATAAAGCCCTGAATAAATTGTTCTCACTGTAAGTATTTCCTTTTTAAGTTCTGTGGAACGAAACGTTAATGTATTTCTTAAAATTCAAAATTAATGTACTCAAAAACAAATCTATCTGTTCTTCGAAATCAACCTCGAAATTGTGTGCAATGTGCTGTTTTTAATTAAGTCATGGTATATGATATTGATAAGTCGATTGATAAGTCAAAGGAAGAACCTCTCTTACCCACTCCTGTAGTTTGAAATCTTCGCTCTCTCTCGCACACTGATACTGGCACTAACTTAGATAGATGTGTTAAACTTGTAATTTTTTATTTTGCATATCTCTATGATAAAAAAGGCAACCTTACTTTTGCAAAATGATATTCTTTTACCATTAAAATTATCATCCCAGCTACAAAATTTAAAATATTTAAAAAACAGCAAAGTCATTGTGATCAAATTATTGATTCTATGAGCCATCTTAGCGATGGACTCAACTAGTATATTAATCTTTTATTCGAATAAATTAAATTTTATTCATGAAAAAGTGCATTTAATTGTAGTACTCGTATTTTTTATTGTTTTTATGGCTTAGATGGGTGGACGAGCTCACGGCCGACCTGATGTTAAGTAGTTACCGGAACCCACAGATATCTACAACGTAGATGCCGCCACCCACCTTGAAATATGAGTTCTGAAGTATCAGTATAGTTACAACGGCTACCCCACCCTTCAAACCGAAACGCATTACTGCTTCACAACTAAAATAGGCATGTGTCTGCTGTCTGTTTGTTTTATTTGTTTTTATCGAATGCTAATTTTTATTAGATTATCTTAATGAAGTTTGTTTGTTAGATTTGATTAAGCTAGATCGAATTTAAATAGAACTTGCTACAAGCCTAATAATGTTAGGCTGTTTTTTCTCTTCCGTGGAAGGCTTCTAATGCGTTTTATATACGAGAATGTCTTGACGTGTTTACCTTGACAATGTGTCTGTCATTACAAGTCTTATATATTAATTGTTATATCTATGATTGCAAGGCCAATAAGTTTAGGTAGCCACTTCATATCAGGTTAATAACCTTCACCAATGCAGTCTTTCGATCATCTCTAGTATGAAGTAGTACAAGGCATTATTTATAGCGCGTTCGAAATTCCATGCTAATCTTTCAACATATCGTGAAGAGCAAAAAGTCAATGACATTTAGAACATACATCTCGATTTTTCATACAGCCACATCCCACACAGTCTAGGACATTTTGAAAGTTAAGCCAAACGATTCACGTCTCTACCGACTTTAGTTGTAAGGCGTTGATTTGTTTGTGCACATAAAAACCGAAGTACAAATAGACAAAAGGCGTTAATCCGTGCATTAGTAGTTGGCGCATTTCGTATCAATCACTCCGTTTGAAGCTGGCTGCGGCGCGGCGTGTGAACGCGGGCGGCCTCGTTACGACACGGGCAACGTGTTTTATGGTTGTAGGTTGTAGCAGCTCTATGGGAAAACGGCGAGATGTGAGATGTGAGCTCGGCCTTTATTAATGCGAAATGTATCTCTGAGCCGTATCTTAAACTTAAAACTTTCAAGCTAGAAGCATTACGTATTTTGTGCGTTCCGAAATTCGTTAATTAACCAACCTCACGCTAATTTTCAAGTTAGCAAATTTCACGAATCCAGATATGGCATAAACCGTTTAAAATTTCATATCAAATGATTCGGCGGTATTCCACTTGTTCACATCTAATGGCGTGGTTACATTAATCTAGTAAAGTTTTCGTCGATTAACATTTTTTTCCTACATATGCTGATAGCCTTGAGAGGCTATATCAGCATTAGCCTAGCGTGTAGGTGAGCTTTCGGGGCTCAAACCAGAGTTGTTGCTAACGCTGGCCCTAGCAAGAGCAGTGCTTCGCAGAATCTACCACCGGATCGGAAACGCCACCCATTGAGAAGATCCGGCGAGAAACTCAGTGGGCTGTGTCTATGGGTTAATTTACTCGTCGAGCCCTTCGTCGCAAGCGACGGGTTCGGCGAGGACAGTGACTGGTGCTTGAGGTACCTAAAATCGCCGGTAATGGATCGGGAGGATCCGTAATGACGTGTTTAGGGCGACGTCGACTGTTTACCATTGGGTCCACGGGATCGGGTATAGGATTGGCATAACAAATTGTCACACTAACAATCAATTGGGGATCTCTTCATGTTATAAATTTACTAAAAGCAGAATTCTAAAAGAGCGCTAGAGAATGGCGCGTCAAATTTCACGTGTCTTCAACTTTTTAACCTAGCACTAAGCTGCTAAGAAAAAACTTTTACATTGAGCATGTGTATTAACTATGATTGAGCGATCACTACAAGTCCAACTCTACTGTCTTTAGTTACATATTCGAGCAAAGTAAAATTATTATTTGGCAACAATTCGTCTTGTTCCGTCAAAATGACATTAAGGCTAGCTGTCAGTGTCATTATCCCACGTCATGAACGATGATTTAGTTTTAATAGAAAAGGTCAAAGCACTCGAAAATTCAAAAAATTCTAGAAATTCATTTAGATATTCTGAATTTTCCACTACGGTTTCGTGGTAAATATCAAAACGTAACTTTTAAAATGTAACGATGTATTACAAGTCGGCAAGCAATTCGCAAATCACTAGACTATGAAATGAAGCACATTAAGAGTAAAATTCATTGGCATAAAACCTTTCAAACGAAACAGAATCGTAATCACACTATAGATAAATAAAACGCCTATCACTGTATAATGCGACTACGTATTGAACGTCAATTCAAAGAGAATGGTTAAAGACTAAAATCAATTCTTTAGTAGATTGAACAATCACGCATACAAACTAAAATCATAGTCAAATATTAAAGTAAGTCCGTTTGTTTTAAATGTTACAATGTTCGTAATTCGTATTATTATGTTAACTGTTAAAAATAATTTACTTTTGTACGTATTTGTCGTGCAAATAGACGATTTGCATTCATTTGTTAAAAGTAAACGTATACTATTTAAATGGCTTAGTTAACAAAGACGGTTTCCTAATGTTCAAACCATAACACGTCATCATAGCGTACTGCGTTAAAAAAAATTTTACATGACGAAATGTATAGTGAATGTGTAGTATGTGTAGTGTTTTTAGTGTAGTGTTTTACTTGGTGGTAGGACCTCTTGTGAGTCCGCACGGGGTAGGTACCACCACCCTGCCTATTTCTGCCGTGAAACAATAGTGCGTTTCGGTTTGAAGAGTAAGGCAGCCGTAACTATACTTGAAACCTTAGAACTTATATTTCAAGGTAGATGGTGCATTTACGTTATAGATGTCTATGGGCTCCTGTAACCACGTAACACCAGGTGCCCTGTGAGCTCGTCCACCCACCTAACCAATAACTAAATAAAAATAATACACATTGATGGTAAAACATTCTGTTGACGTATGCCAAATGTAGTAAGAAACGTCATTAACTATCTTCATGAATTTGGTAGTTTTTAATTATAATTCGCAATGAGGCAGAAAGTTCTCACAGTTAATTCGATTATAGGGATTGTTTATTCGACAATCCCATTAGTTCTGTCGTAGGTCAGTGCGTGCCAAGTCGCGTAGCTGTCTCTGACATAGGGACCGGTGATGTACGGACCGACAGGCGAATATATGGGAGCAGAGGCGAGAATGTACGCGGAGTTAAAACGTGCGAGAAACCCGCGCTTCGATCTATATAATTAATCGTTTTGCGAACATTTAGTTATAATCGTAAATTACCGACTCAATATTGTTTATGATTTTTTTTTGTTATTCAACAGAACACGGATTGAAGTTAGTTAATGTTAAATGTCATTGCGAGTTGATGCTTACTTTTTTTTTGCTTTTTTTTAAGGGGGGAAATTGAAGCGGGAAATTCAGTGCGGAGTCCATCTCTCCCATCACCCCCCTCGAGACGCCGGACCGGCGGTCGTCGGCACCACGTCCACCAGCCCTCTCGGTCGGCAGGCTATCCGGAGCCCGCCTAGATGGCGCCGATTAGAATGGGTTATCCTACGAGTTGATGCTTACTTAGCTTAGAAGTTTTAGTACCATCAAAGCGTGACAGTATCAATTTCACATAACTTCCAAATCAAATTTTTTATTATTAATTTTCGAAACCAAATCAAATTCCTTTCCGTGACTTGTTACCAGGACCGATCAAGGGTATTCACAAAACACTGACCCACCACTAACAGAAGAACAGGATAATTTGATTAAATATACTAACTACCATTATTAATTCGATTAACACGCACCTAAAGTCCTCAGAGACAATCCGTTGTCTTATTTCAAAGTTCATAACAACAAATTCGATATTCAAAATCACGAATTATCCCAGTGAATAACCAGACAACGGAGCGAACGAATCGATTTGGAAAGCGCACGGCGTGCCCGCAGATGCACGAGCCCGTCCCTGGCAGTCACGTCCATAGACAAACGAGCAAACTAACACGATTGAGAGAGCATTTCGACTCCTAAACGAGTTCGTTCACACGGTACGAAGTTCACGGTCGAACTCCCGCCCGCTTACAATGCTAATGTATGTACGCAAACGTGTGCGTATGAAAAGCAATACGATAACAAGACACGGTTCGGTAGCCGTTACGTATCGTTGACAGTTCTTATCGACAGGTGTCCAGTTGGAAGTATGAAGGCTCTATACAGAACCTTATTCAGAGCGGTGCGAGGAATGCGATAATTGAAAGGACTGGTTATTAAAATAAATCGTTGTACATTATTATTATTTTTAGTCGGTATTTATTCGTTCGTCTATGAAATCGTAAATTTGATACGTCATGAAATATTTAAAAATGGAATTTAAGATTAGAACCATTGAAAATTGAATCAAAATAAAACCTTAGCCGAATTAACCTAAAAGGTGTATGGCTCTAATAAAGAATTAAAAAAAAACCTTTCGAAACTTAAATCAGATTGTATTTATTGTTAGTAAAACGTTACGTAACAACCGAATTTGAGTTGGCAACTTCTTGCATAGTTACAGAATTACCGAAAAGCTAACTAGCGTTCGATTTACAATCGCATTAGATTATCGATTCCAAACATACTTTACATGTTAATACCCCCTCATCAGACAATCGGAACGCGTGCTCGTAACCAATCGCTCGTGTTTAAATAATAATTGACGTACGTAGAATAAATTTGATAGTTGAATTTGTTCGTAACTTCTTGAATATAGAGACTCGTATTGATCACAGCAGAGAGCGTTCGACTTTCCCATTTTTGCAGAAAAAATCAAGTTTTTTATAGAAAATATTTTATTAAAAGCTTCCGATTTAATTTTATCATATAGCCTTGATTTTAACAGCTCACTATCGGTTGATATGTAATAGCTATGCATTTATCTATTTGCTATTTTGTAATATGCATGCATATGGGTATATAGATTTTATTTAGCTGCTTGTTTTCCTAATTAGCGAGCTAATCGAACACGACTGACACAAACAAGATTTTCGTAAAACTACGCCGCCAAGCCGTGAGATGTCTCACAGAAATCTATGTACGATAATAATAATTTAAAAAAATATATAATATAGTGGACAATTCACAATCGTCATCTGACCCCAAACTAGGATTCCTTGTATTATGGCAACCGGAGTCTAATATGAATACGTTTAAATACGTTTAAATATATGGACATATGGATATTAGACACCCTAACAAAGAGCAACCAAACCTGTTCATCAGGCTTCAGGAGCACTAATTAAATTACTAATTACACCGCCCAATTTGTCAATAATGTCAATCCAAACAAATAGGCTGTATCATTAATAAATAATTGATAGTTATCTCAGAGAGAAATAGCAGTATCATAGTGCCGTTTATGTATCTTAAAAAAAAGATATAAACGTTTATGAAAATCTCACGATTTCTATTCGCGTTTGACGTAAACTTTTCCCATTGTTACAATGCTCTCACAAGAAAATACAGTTCAGAATAAATATTAATTTTCTTTGTTATAATTCAATTTTTTTTGTATTTTTTGTATATAAAAAAACCGTGACTACCGTTTGCATCACGTTGTAACCTTATTACAAAACGGCATAAGCTAATTCGCGTTATTTTCAATAACAGCTTAAGCGGCAAAGACCCCGTTATTTTAAGCAAGTCATTTTAAATAAAATAAGGAACACGTGTGGCACTCTGGGACTGCCGCGGTAAAGCTCATAGCATTTTTTATCAACTTATGCAACTGTAATTAGACAATAATAATTTAATATTAAAACAATATTAAGGAAGACTCCGCTATGTTTATAAACATTAACTGTCCCCCCCTTCACACTCATAAGCTAGACCGCACGAGAAAGGGATGGGCAGACTTTTCATGATGCGCATGCAGTGCGACGTTACGCCGCGCACTTATTCACAAACACTACACAAGCGCAACGTGTGAATGTGTTGAACGCGAGCTACATGGTAGGCGGTGTGGGGGTGTTAGATTTTAATTTCGTTACGGAACTTCTTGATTCGGTCGCCGCGCTCAAAACTCGCGATAAAAGCTATACAATAGTTTAAAAACTTTAATGATCTACCAAAGCCCGTAGACATTACAAAATGATAACCATGAGTCTCAGTTGTTATAGTATAACGGCCGCCCAAGTCTTCAAACCGAAACAAATCGCAAAAATAGGTAGGGTGGTGGCTTTCTCGAACTGATCCGGAAACACCTAGTCAGCGTCGTAACGACGTTAATAAGGCTATGCGTCATGATAATCGCATTATCGTTGCCGCCGCTGACTACTCCCCAAATCCTGATCACGACGGAGCCAGTCACCGTCGACGACCTAGACACGTCCATCGGATTATTTCAGCTCTAGTACTAGGAGCAGGCTTAGGGCCTCTGGGCAACCTAATCCATACATCAGCCCGCTGAGTTTCTTGCCAGATCTTCTCAGCGGGTCGCGATTCCGATCCGGTTGTAGATTCATTTGCGAAGCAGCTGCCCTTGAGTTGTTAGGCCTCCTTTAGGGCGCTGGGGCAGCTGTTAGCAAATCCCAATCCTCTTGACTGAACATTTGCTCGCCCACATGTCCTAGTGAAACTAGAAAGCCAACTAGCAGTCCTTCCTTCATAAAAAAGGCAGAGTGGTGGTACCGACCCGTGTGGTCTCGCATGACGCCCTCCCTCCAGTAACTCTGATTATAATCTGTTTAAAAACTGATTTATACACGCAAGTCACCTACTTATTAAGGAAGATTCCAATACCTTGATTCAAATCTTCGTAATAAGAGATCCCCTGATACGATTTTGAGTTCTAACAAGCAAGCAGGAATACTCTTCCNAAAAAAGGCAGAGTGGTGGTACCGACCCGTGTGGTCTCGCATGACGCCCTCCCTCCAGTAACTCTGATTATAATCTGTTTAAAAACTGATTTATACACGCAAGTCACCTACTTATTAAGGAAGATTCCAATACCTTGATTCAAATCTTCGTAATAAGAGATCCCCTGATACGATTTTGAGTTCTAACAAGCAAGCAGGAATACTCTTCCCACAGGAACCCACTATAAATAGCTTATATGAAATATAATGAGTACAGCCTTAGTAAATAGGTTGGGCAGGCTGGTGCTTAAAGGTTTAGATGATAAATGTAAGGAAGGAGTTTGGTACCGTTGATTCTGCACTACTTATTGCAATTAATTTTACGTTGACAATTTGTTTAATTACAGTAAATCTACACTTAACTATATAAGGTAGTCTGTGGTAAACGTTTTAATACTCAATTAATGATAAAGTAGAACTTTTGCTTAGATTTCGCCATCATGAAAATTGTAATGAGTTTGATATTAGATAATTAATAACTTTCTCAACGATGCCAATTATTATTTGTCTATCATAATACTATGGATATTAAAAAACTTTCATGAATTATTAAATACAATGAAAGAAACATTTCTAAATACAAATTGTTTGTCATCATCATCATTGTTTTATTCGATTCACCTTTATAAACAAATAAGTGGCATAACTATTAATTAATTACATAAAAATGTATGATATATTTTGAATTCCTCATTCATATTCTAATGAACAGCGTCTTAGGCGTACCCCCGTATTCGAAGTCCGTGAACTTTTATCGAACATATTTAATGAATTCAACATTACGCGGGCAGACTCTTCTAGAATAAGAATGTTTTATTTTTATTATTGCACTATCAGCACGTTGCGCTATTAGTAAAAAATATACACCTTTTTCATATATGATGGATAGTCACACCTGCGTGGACGGTGACCCTATTTATGACACACGTGCTTCCACAATGTAACGCTTTACCGGACCTTTTCGCTAAAACACGTGTGCCAGAATTAAAAACTCCTTTGAGTTCAATTTATTTTTTATACTATGACGAGGGGGAGGAGAGTAAGCTATGAGCACCATTGAAATTGTATACGGTTAAAAACACGCTTAAATTTCAAACCGTACTAATTTTAATGATTTCAGTTTTCTTTTTTATCCCTTCGATACTGATCAGGATCATAGAGCTTCTATTTTTTATTTTTTTTTATTGCTTAGCTGGGTGGACGAGCTGACAGCCCACCTGGTGTTAAGAGGTTACCGGAACCCATAGACATCTACAACGTAAATGCGCCACCCACCGGAAGATATAAGTTCTAAAGTCTCAATATAGTTACAACGGCTGTCCCGCTCTTTAAACTGAAACTCGTTACTGCTTCACGGCTTCTATTGGGTACCTACCTACCCGTGCGGACTCACAAGAAGTCCTACCACCAGTAAAGATGGTGGTAGGACCTCTTAGGTCGGTAGCACCGACCTTAATCGAACGCCTTGAAGACGGTGACAACGACTTCCAAAGATTCCTTAACATACAAATAAACATACATGTAACATACAATGCTAAAAGCTTGTTATAAAAACGCATAACAGTGGTGACTCTCTAAAAATATTCCCTGACTTAGGTAAGTAAATAAGGTAAATAAGGTTATTTACCACCTACTTTATTTTGATCCTAAACTATAAATCAATATTAAACAAATAAAAAGTATTGGAACTAAAATAAATTGTAAAGTGTAAATCTTCTTTTTTATTGTATTATGGCTTATTGATAGACTGATTGTTATTGTGGAACTTCCTTCTACGCCCAACACTGCACGTCCATTTATTAAAATGTACCTAGAAATTCATCCGGAAAAATAAAAATCAATCATGGCTGCTATAAGCCGGTAACTTTTTCTTAAGAACCACATCGTGATTGATCGAGAAGACACCCGAGTCAATGAACACGGTAAAAACGATCTTAACTACAACTCCTATAGCTGCAACATATACTGCGGATCCTGGTTATTATCGATTAAACTAACGAGATAATCGATCCTCGGTATCGATATCGAGATTAACGATCGCGAATAATCATTAAACTAATCTAGCTTTCAACAGTATGTGGGGTCGTTATATTAACTGTATACAATCGTAACAGCTTTATATATTTCGCAAGACGCATCCCTATTGTTATTATTAATATAAGAGTGTAAAAAGTAGTGTTAAGATTATTTTCCGTATACGTGTATAAAATTTCATGATGACCAGGACGTGAGCGTAAAAAGCAATCAAACTCTCTTAAGTACTAAGAATATTAACGCATTCGTGGAAAAGAAACGGCCACGTGCATTCCCGAGACATCAAGGTAGGCAGCGGCTTGGCTCTGCCCCTGGCATTGCTGAAGTCCATGGGCGACGGCAACCACTCACCATCAGGTGGGCCGTATGCTCGTCTGCCTACAAGGGCAATAAAAAATAAATAAATAAACCAAGTCTGATTGTCATTAACTTTTAAAAAAAAATTTGGTGTCTATCTATCTTTCAGCCCACAGTAGTAGGTTTAGGATAGCCTTCCCCGAACTCTCACGTCACAAAGATCGGTCATGGTGAATTTTGGTGTAATTTATGTTAAATATTTTGATAAAATAAAATGTGACACTCATTTTAATATATGTCACAAAGATTACTGTTAAGTTTGTCAAAACTGTCTTTAAATTCTTTGACATAAATAATATTTATGTACGTTATTTGATTATAAAAACTAATAAAATAAAACATTTGTAACCAAAAATAATCTAACCGTAAATTGACGAAAAAATAGGATAACAAAAAAAGATTGTTGTGTTAAAATTTTACAATGTAATAAAATCGCGTTATGATGTCTTTAGAATGTTGTAAAATAATCGAAGACTGCGGTAAATGTTTCCATCTTGCTCTTCTATTTTTTTCTAAGTATAGCAATTTGCTTCTTGTGTTGCCAATGTCGAATTTATAAAAATCTTCAATTAATAAACACATACTTATTTTGTTAAATGAAAAATTATATGGAGCGAAATGAGGTAAAGTTGATTTATTTGGGACTGTAATTTATTGGGATGAAAAAAAAATGAAACGAGTTTAGATAGGATTAAATAAAGACTCCGTAAATGATGGTTATTTACTGAGACTTCTGATGACTTTTTGGAAGAACCCTCGAAACCACGTCGAGCGGCTTTGTTTCATTTTCCCACATTTGTGAACATTAACGGATGCTGTACTGTTAATAAGCCACCATTTTTACAAATCTAAACGCAATGAAACATCAAATTAATAAAATAAAGCAATTCATACAATTTAGCAACTCGCATTCCCGCCAAAAACTGCCAAAACTAAATGGATACATATTATTTTGAATGTAGAATTGGACCTATTCTGAACATTCTTTTCTCATGGAAATATCAGCATCACTAGTGAAAATTTCGATCTAAACTGGGCCTCTATTAAAGTAACATAACCGAAGTTCACAAAACTTATAATAATTGTTTGTTTTGGTCGATATATCGATATTAAACGTATCGAGTGACACAATGTAAAAACAAAATATGCTTAATTAAAACTACTTTTAGTATTTAATCTCGCGTGTACCTAATTTAAGCACATTTTTCCAATGTTTCGAATATTATAAAGTTTTTAAGTGAGAGCTAGTCTCTTATTATTTAGATTAAACCCTAAAAATAGTTATGTGTCGCGAAAACCGAAGAAAATGTTATATTGACATTACATACGACAAGCTCCACGTCTGCGTTCAATTCTTATATCTACAGTGTTTACTAGATATAACTAATTTATATCCGTAAATATAGCATTAAATACATAATTTAATGTTTTAAACACAAATAATTTTTGACTTCGACGAAATCACCTTTGCTAAAGCGGAAGGTCAGTTCTTAACTGAGTACCTATTATATAATATCTGTCTACAATAAAGAATAGAAGGTTCGATGATTGAGACGCACAAGAAAATACTTAAAAGAACAGCTATGTTCAATAATAGGTTTATTACTTAGAAAGTAGAGCCAAGGTAAGATAAGATCTAAATGGTAAAGGTTTATATAGGTAACACTGACGAAGATGAGACAATGACCTCAAGCCGGCCAATACGAGAACGCGCGTCAAATATCGAATGTCGGCGCAACAGGCGCCTGTATTAAATGTACTTTTAAACTTTCCTTATTAACAGGCAAAGGTATCCGATGACATGAGCATTTTATTAACGTTTATGAAAAAGTAATCCGACATTTATTAAGCGCAACGACACTTTTGCCTCCATTTTGGTCACGAATTGACAGTTAATTAATTTCAGATATTTAACAAAATTAACTTGATATTGAACAGGTAATGGAGTCGATATTAAAGTGTTTACATTCCTTTTCACATAAGTAACAATTTTAAGTACATGTAAGGAAAGTTAGGACATATTAATAAGATATAAATTAGCAAGAAATACTTTGGATTTTCGTTCGTTTATTATACAAAATGGTATATAAAATACATGCACTTAAATTCTATAAACAAGAAACCATTTTCAATTTATTCTAATTTAAAAATAAAAGTGAGCAGTTTTCAATAAAAAACCAAATTCAATATTCAATTTAGTAAATTATAAAGATTGTTGTAGCATCAGCGTTCTATTTTACGTAATTCCAAGAAAATTACAACATTTGCTTGTTATTTACAGTTAATACTGTGTAAAGCTGATACATAATCTGTGTCAGCTATATTTTGTACTTTGATCCGAAGTTGTAATCTGTTCTATTGCTTACAAATACAAAACTCAGAAACCTACTTACGTGTTTCTGTTTTATTCTACAAAATTTTTCGTTTGAATATCAAATAATCAGTAGATTAAATTAATACATATTTACGTCACAATATTAAACTACTCGTTATTAACGAACAGCTACTTATTCGATTGCTATTTATATGCTATTTTTCCCTGTTTGATAATTTTATATCTATAAAAGAAAATACAATTTACAAAAAAATCAGTAGTCGATAGCACTAGCTTTAGTGTTTTTCCAATTTAACTCTAAAGCTACATTCAAATAGGACTAAAAATCAATTTTTCGTTCGAATTTAATAATAAAAAAACCAATTTATGAATCGTCAAAAACCATTTATACACAGATACTGAAAACAAGTGACACACGGCACTCTACAGACCTTGGACTTCGACTGGCACAGCCTCCACTTTCTACACACAACTAAACTATCGCTTCGCGGTACCGCATTTCATTGCTGCATTTACTTGCACTATGTTGTTCGACAATTCAATGAATACAGCAATGTATATAAAACTAAGGTATTTCGATAGATTAGTCGGCCAGTTGAAAAGTACCATGGTTGGGGGCAGTCATCGTTGCGTGACGAGTGAACACGTCACGGCAATTACCATGTTCCTCGATTATATTTCTTGGTGAAGTTTAATATAAAAATATTCTACTAAGAATTTCGGATTCGAAAAGCGTTTTTCTAACAAGTCGATACCATCGATTTGAAGTTTCAGTCACGGAATTAACGTTCTTTTGATGATTTTTTTTTATTCCTCTATTGCATTACCTACCTACCTATCATTAAATTTCTGGGAAATCAAATTGAATTCATTTACACGCAACGTGGATTTCGTTTCTTTTTGTGGTTCAAGTTTGACTTAGTTATTGGTATGGCATTTACGCATAATGTAAAAATTTGTCCATCTGAAAGTTTTTCTGCGTACAATACGCATATAAAGGCAAGATATGAATGTTTTTTTAATAAATTATAAGACCAAGCTACTTCCAAGTAAACCGAAATATCTCATGCTTTATGATTATGTTTTTCTTTAATTTGCATATTTTGACATATACTGAATTGCGGGGCTCGCAAAATAACAATAAATTCACATTCCGTGTTTATTGCTTTGTATTGCAAATAAAAATCACTTACTTATTGAATAATTTTCAGTTTTCATCTGTCTTCGAAATTCTGATTCCTGTAACAAACAAAATAAAACGGTATTAATAATACTCTCATTTGTAGCACAAGATTACGTTTATGACAAGAATGAAAAAGCACAACTGATTTAGTAAAAGAAATAGATAATTAATAAGAAGGTAAGTACAATTAAAATATGTCGTAATTTAAGTTTAATATATTTATCAATCAATCTCTTGGGTTAATGGCGTTTCCTTATAATATACCTATTTATTTACACAGCGCTATATTTTGACATTCACAGTCAGCTTGAAACACGATCGAAAAAAATAAAAAATTAAAATGATAAAAATAATATGTACATTTTTTATCGTAGTGCATACTAGATCAGTAAATAAATTTAAACAGTATTACGACTTCCCATGGTTTACGAAATGAAAATGAAACGTCACACAAAAAGAATAAAATATATGGCAAAGGTTAACCTTTTGCCTAGACGTTTTGGCGGGAATGACAGGAGCGAAGTTGAATGAATTATTTTATTTGTTCATTTAGTGTTTCTTCAATTTTAAACGTGTAAAAATTGTGGGTTATTACAGTTAAGCATCCGTGACAGTGCACAAATATGGGAAAATGAGACCAGCACGCTGGACGTGACTTCTGGGGTTCTTCCAAAAAGTCTCTTCACAGAAGTCTCAGTAATTATTTTTTACCATTTTAGTAAGTCCCTGTCTCATCTTGTTTCATATAATGTCATCTCAATTTACTAGTCTCAAATAAATCAACTTCATTTCATTAGGATCTTACATATATTTTTTATTTATCCGAATATGTATGTATGTATTTAATAATTGAAACTTTTAAGTATAAACTCGATACTGGCCACAATAGGATCGCAAAGAATCTATTGCTATACTTAAAAAAAGAACCTTTTGTCTATGAATAGACTGACTACATAGTGCCGTGCTGTGGCACGATGTTGTCAAGACAAAATTACGTATTCGAAAATTGAAATTTATCGTTCCATTATACTTAATATCACGGAAAACTGTAAGCATATAATAGAACGTGAGACGTTAAACGCTTATTGTTGGGCTTTCGCCACTTCATTTTGGCCTATTGTTGTTCTTCCGATCAACAGATAGTCTCCCCCTGCAATGTCTAGATTAGTTTATTATTTCTTGAAACATAATCTGTTCTGATCTGTGCGGTAGGCGTGAAATTCCTATTTATCGGTACACTTCGTAAAGCGCAAATAAGGAAGATAGCTATCTCTTTTTTTAATAGAAAAACATGATTAAATACATGAGTTCACGTACTATTTACGAGAGACTGTTTATTTTATGACAATCTAAATATATTTTCCTTGACTCGTTGTTCTGTTTGTATCTTTGAATAAAAACGATTGGAATCTTAGAGTAACACTTTAAAGAAAAACTCTTTAAGAAACCTACAAAGTTCGTTTTTTTTTTTTTTTCGAAACAAAGAACTTAAGAAGTGAATCCTTAACAACTAATCATAGTATATAAAAAGATTTTTAGTTTAATACACAATAAACATTTTATAGCTTGTAATAACCAGTACCGTGCTCATTAGATGAACTATTCACAAAATCAGCGATCCATTAGAAACTTCGTATTCAATTCGCCTGTCTGTAAATTGTCGGGGCCGATTGTTCGTAAAGGGCTGATCTGTATCTGTAGGCCGATACTTTTGTATTTTGATTTAATAATGCCTATAATATCATCCGGTATAATGCTGAAAGCGTACCCCAGAGATCCTTGTAATGTCGATCGTGACCGTACTTGAACTAAATACTATGAAATCGATTCGATTAAGAAAATTTATCGTATGGTAATTTAATAATCATAACAAAGCACCTACGTTTTTTTTATTATTGTTTTATCAGATAAAAATACATTATTTCATTAATTATGGTCGGGTAATGACGAAAAATACGTTGTTATTTTGATTCTTAAGAATTGATAAGACCGCCAATTGTACTTTTTTTTATATTTAATGTTTCGTATTGTTTCTTTTGTTGGTGTACAATAAAGAATACTCTCTCTCTCTGTCTCTCTCTGTCTTATTGCTATTTTCATGCACGTTTAAATGTATCATCATTTTTTAAAACAACATGGCGCCAATCGCGCCTTTTTTAACGGTATTTAAACTGCCGCTAAAATATAAACGAATTTCATGAAAAATAGAAATTTACTTCAGCAAACAGAATTACACGGAAATAATAAAAAAAATTGACGACAAAGCAACGTTCGTTCGCATTGAAATAAATTCTTCGTACGTGTTATTATTCTTTTAATTGTATCAATTCTCGTGTGACCTTCCTTCCGTTTGCCGAAGACGGCGGCTTTTTGCACAAGTAGAATTGTTGACGTGGATAGAAATCTTTCTCACGGCAGACGCCATGGGAAAGGAATGGTAGCACTCTTATTAGTTTTGTTGTACAAACTATTAAATTTAAACGTATTTATTGATTGATTTTACAGATTCCATAATATTTGTTATCAACAATTTTTATTTTGTTCAATACAGTCTCAAATATGTTTATCACTCACGAAAATCGAAGAAGCGAACTACATTGTAGTTTTAGTCCAGCAAATAAAAGCCTTTATTTTAATATCACAAACTGATACTTCAATCATATTTAATTAATTGTACAGATAAACCAATTAATTCCAAATAAATCACTACTCTAACGTAAGTTGAAAGCAATTATCTTATTAACAGACTTATTTAAATTTCAATATCAGAAATATCATGTCATTAGATGATTAGGTGACAGTCAGAAAAAATTTCTATATTTAATAATGATGATACTTAGTCTTAGGCAGCTGATACTTCTCAATCTTCTGTCTGTAGTATTGACAAATACTATACGTAGTCAACTTTTGGTGGGAACGCTACGAGTGAAGTTATGTGAACTTTTATTTTACTACAGGCTTAAAAACGTAATAATGATGGCCTATTAACCGTTTATCATCTTTGAGTGTGCTCAAGTGTGGAATAATGAATGTGCCTTTTTTGTTGCCCTTGTAGATAGACGAGCATACGGCCCACCTGATGGTGAGGGGCTACCGTCGCCCATGGACTTCAGCAATCCGCTGCCCACCTAGACGTGGACACTGGACATCGTTTTTCGGTTTCTTCCATAAACCTCTTTATTTTACTAAGATATTTTATTCAATTCCATTCCTTAATCGTTTTAAATGAAGAATTTGATCAACGAACGAGAATCCTTTTTTTTTTGTCAGGAGGAAATCGCCGGACTTCCGCCCTCCACTGGGGACGGAGGGCGAGGTATGTCGGAGTCGAACTGACTAAAACCTCCTGTCGCTCAACAATCCACGTCCGAACCTCGCATGAGTCAAACTCATGAAAAGGCAAAGAAAGGGGAGAAAGTAAAGTGCTTAGTGCGAAGCAAATCTCTCCCATCACCCTCCCCCTGCACCAGAATCCTAGACAATTTCATCAAATTAAAAAAGAAACACAAAGCCTATTTTTTTACCCCATCTTCGTTACTAGAGACATGTAATATTGTAACTGCATCTCTCACAGCTGAGACACACAAATTATAATTAGCATGATTCGTAAAACGTGTTATAGTAGGTTGAACGTTTATAATTTTAAATATTTTAAGAATAATAAAAAGAAAACCTATTTAAAAAAAAAACGTGATCAGGAAACAACGTTTTCAATAAATCATTAATAAACTTTTTATTAGAACCTAACAAACAATTAATAAATAGGACTATTAAGAAACAATTTACTTGTACAATAAACATTAAAACTTGTAATTGTGGAGAGGAGCTAAAGTATAAGGCTCTATGATGGTTGCAAGGCGGGGTGAATGACCGTCTCGGCTATCTAATCACCGTTGCGGCCCGGAGGTTTGCGGTTTTTGTCTATTTTCTATTTTTTAAAAGCGTTTGTGAATGCTGTTTATGTACCTTTCTTTGTTCACTGTTTTTTAAGGATAATATGATAACGGTTTGTTGTAATTAAATTATTTATTTCAGACTAGTTGACCCGGCAGACTTCGTAGTGCCTCAATCGATAAATAAAAAACCGAAACTTTTGTATAAAATAAAATTAAAACAAACAAAAGGAATCCGTCCGAAGGGGGACACATCAAAGGGAAAACAAAATTGTTATTTTTATTTAATTTAGAGCATTTTCATATTTATCTAACTTTTAAACCTTTTCTGGGCTTCCACAAATAATTCAAGACCAAAATTAGCCAAATCGGTTCAGCCGTTCTCGAGTTTTAGCGAAACTAACGAACAGCAATTCATTTTTATGCATATAGATTCCATACGGAAACCAAACCCTTTTTTCCATTTAATATGTGAAGATAATTTCCTCGTCCAAATACTATTTAGGATGCAAAAGATCAGCTCTATTCTCGATAATTATATTTGAAAAATACAATCACAATTATTTTTTCTTTAGATACGATAGTTATTGTATTTCAGATACCAATGAAATGCAAATTCAAAATTACGGACTATTGGAAAGCTGTGTTTCAAAATTGCTTACTGAAATTAATTCGATCGAAGTTCATTCATGCATAAACAATAATATTTCGAAAAAGAAACTTGTATATTCATCGAAAATTTCAATAACAGCGAACGTCAAAAACAAACTCAGGCTTTTTAAGCGCATATAAAATACTCGCAGGTATCAATGATTTTAAGGAAAAACGCACTTAACACGTGCTTACGAAGGACTTTAATGATGAAGGAACAATATTTTACAGTAATAAAATACCGCCAAATTTTATTTATCTTTAGCCATGTAACCCTCCTATAACATTTTTACGATATTTTACAACAGGATTCCACTCGAACACGAAAATAAAAAATCCCCAAGACCCTCTTATAACAAGGTACTTCTTTAACAAGATTTTTGTTTAAAATTATTTAGATAACTACATTATACACTAGGAACACAAAATATATGAGAATAACCGTAATTTTACTGCTTATTTTTTATGTAGAATAAGTAAAAAAATATAATACATGATGCAGGCATAGTTGAGATGTTTCATTCAGAAAAATTACTCTCTCATTACTGGCTTCTAGTCTCATATACCACGGTTTGCAAATCCTATGAAAACAGATTCCACCTCGCACACAATCACCACACACAGCTATTAGTCGAGAACGACAGTAATGGCACATAACAGATTAGAAATACACACCTTAACACTCATTGGACAGTTTAATGATATTTTAATACCGCACTTTCTGGTCGAACGCTAACTAATCAATTTGGATTTAAAGGAAAACCAACATTCCAGATCACTTTCATGTTAGTTAATGCTCCCAAGCTTGAAATAAACGTACGAAGTGAAAATAATATTATGTAGTTGTATGAAAACCGAATAAATCAATTCAATTTTAACCCCAAAATACGAGTTCAAACAAACGGCAGCCGCAATCCGCCTGTAATTCTGTTTGATTGTGATTCAAAGGTGCTTATTAAAGCAATTATTATATTTGAAGACGGCCATTGTGAGCGACGATTAGCATATGGCCTGCGTCACAACGGAATGGAGTCGGGAGCGTGGGAATATTCAAATGCCGTTACTTGATATTATGTTTTTCTTTTCTTCAATTTTAATTTAATATCTAATGTTATTTTTTTTTTATTTATTACTCCTCTACGGTAGAGGTGAAGGAAATTTCTTATTTAGACGATGTACTTAAATTATTATTTGTATTGAACTTCTATTTTCTAAATCGATCGTGGCGTTTATTAAATAACTTTTTACTTTTTTAACTTTCTAATTTCATAATGTTGTCAACTATTGCACTGTCGATTGCACCTATAATTGAGGTGACATCTGCCATGTACCTACTTATTGTCAATTTGTCAATGTTTTGTATGTTTTTTTTTTCACTTTGTAACTGCTTTGCAACTAAATAAATAAATAAATTAACGAAATAAAGAAAATATGAAGTTTATAAATAATAATAATAGATTTAATATAGTTGTGCTACTTACTTATTTTTTAATAAATAAATGGATCAAATTTGGTCAAGAATATCGAAGTCATAGTATATCGCTCACTAGAATCGTCAATGTGCAAAACCTGTTAATTATATTGACAGATACGATCTGCGCGGCTTATTAATAAAAAAACACGAAAATTCGATTACTAAACCACCCACTCTTTTCATACAACACTAAACACACTGCTATTATTACGTTGGTATTAAAAGTGAACTGTCAAATCTTCCAGCTTTCTAACCTACAGTTAACATTAAAAACGAATGTTAATTATAAAAGTATTCTGCTATACACTCAAATAATACTGTTCTATTGTATCATTAAAATGTATTACGCTATAGCCTATCGTTATTCTCCCGTACTACCTTTCTATCTTACCGTTCGAACAATAATACTGATATCGTTATTTTATAGATTAGTTCATTAAAATTTATTTTGTTTTGTTGTAAGTACTATAAAACAACAAAGTATAATCTCTGTCAACGAACAAATTCGTGAACATCAATGTGGCCTGAAGCGTAGTTAGATGTCTTTATACACGAAAAATATGTCCAAATGTTTTTATGCATTCGTAATGATGGTAAATGTTTGTCCGCGGGCGTTCACGTAATGAATATTTAATTGCATGGAAATATTTTTGTACGTTGACCGCGCACCATTGTAGTTCAAATTACGGTCGATTACGGAACTCACGAATTCTATTTTGTTACTATACAAAGGTTTGTATATTCGTAATGTCCAGACTGAGCCCGAAATCGAACGAGACGAGTACAATTCTGGTCAATTTTTCATTTGATTGTTAAATAATTTTAAACAAGTATGGAAAGAAAGGACGTGTTACAAGTCTTCGGTAATTAAAAAGTGTAAATTAAGCACATTTACATTTTGCTTGTTCTTCTTTTCTTGTTTCTTTAATTATGTTAACATTAAATTAATATTAGCTTACGGTTGCATTTATTTCACGTTTTTACACGAACACTTAATTTAATACTTTATAGCACTTATTCTAATAAAAATAAAATTTAATTTTGTTTGATTGCGAACGTGCATGTTCTCGAAAATGTTATTATTGAATTGAAACATTGTTGTTGACGCTTATGTCGCCTTAGGAAAAGTGACCGGTCAACAATTTCATAGATATTTTTCGTGCATTCAGCGAAAGCCACCGAGGATAGCAGTCAGATATCTCTATAAACAAATTATATCCATTTTTAACACGCTTTATTAGCTCGGTACATATATATGTATGTTAGGTTGTACTTTTTTTTCCTGCCTATGCTGATAGCCTTGAGAGGCAATTTCAGCTTCTCCTTTACGTGTAAGTGAGCTCACGGGGCTCAAACCGGAAGTGTTGCTAACACTGGCCCTAGCAAGAGCAGTGCTTCGCAGAATCTACCACCGGATCGGAAACGGCTGTGTCTATGGGTTAATTTACTCGTCGAGCCCTTCGTCGCAAGCAACGGGTGCGGCGAGGACGGTGACCGCTGCTTGAGGTACCTAAAAGCACCGTTTATGGATCGGGATGATCCGTAATGACGTGTTTAAAGCGACGTCGACTGTTCATCATTCGGTTCACAGGATCGGGTATGAAATTTGTACGTAACGGAATCTTTGGATGTGATTTTAACCAGCTACAACACTTCCGAGTAACTTGAACATTTGCACACGCATCAAGGACCGATGATAAATATAAAGATAAATAAGCCTTTACTAAAAACCTTAATTCATATTTAGGTACATACTATTAATGTATTTTTTCTACACATTTGACACCGGTAAAGATTGTTTTGCTTTCGCATAGGCCTCTCCAAAATCCTGCCATAAATCCAGGTCGTGGCCTATCCTCTTCTACGTAGAGCCTGCAACGGCCTTTATAAAGGACCGATGACAATGCATTAATTTTATAACTTTGCACTAAAATGACCTAATTAGTATCAACAAAGCTAAAAAGACTAGAAATTAATTGTCAATTCGGTTTGCTATTTAATAAGCGTGTTGGTGATTTTATGTTTTTAAACTACATCTCTTAAAAGACATGTCTCAAATCTGTAAACAACACTAAGTAATTTATATTTTGAATCATCAAAATTTCCAGTAAGTCATTGAACTGATGCGGGTAGGCGGAAGTACTGTCATTTCTCTAACGGTACACAGAGATAGATTGTGTGAGACTGCAATTGTTTTACGTACAATGTCCATACATCTCGAAAAATGCTTAATCTTTAGCTTAAAAAAAACTGCAGATCACCGTAGATTTAGTCCGTATTTTGTGTTAGTTCCATGATAAAACGATACACTATAATAGTTGTTTATAAACACATCGTATATATGGAGATGTATCTTACCCCGGTAACCGTACTCGTCGAACTCGGCAAAGAGTTCGACGTGCAACCTAATCCATACATCAAGATCGCTGAGTTTCTCGCCGGATCTTCTCAGCGGGTCGCGATTCTGATCCGGTAGTAGATTCATTTGATAAGCGCTTGAGTTGTTAGGTCTCCTTCGGAGGCGCTCGGGCGGCCGTTCTCAAGTCCCACCCCTCCTGGCTGAGCCTTTGCTCGGCCACCTGTCCTGATGAAACTGGAAAGGCCTCCGGGCCACCCGTAATAAGTCAATCATAAAAAGAGGATGTAGCTTGGAATTTTTTCTGTAATTTGTCCTTAATGTTAAAAAAAATAATTTACTATTTTACTTCCGCGATACTGTTAGCTAAGCGACAAGATGCGTCGCGTCGTACAGAATCATCAATATAAATAGTCGATTAAAATTATATTATGAACCTTGGAAACATGTCGAATGCTTTGAGCTGAATCAAAACCAGTTTGAAAATAACAGAAATAGCTTAATACCGTCTTAGTTTGTGCCCCACACATCAATGTGGCAGTATGACGGTTTTAAAGAGAGAAAAAAAATCTATATCCAAATGTACAATTACGTTGCATTACTGACTTTAATTACGCGGGTAGCGCTGAATCATGGTGTCGAAAACTGAATTGAAACTCGCTACGTACTTCGAACGAAGGTCGAATGACTTGTCTCATAGAGTTCTCGTTGTGATGATAATTAAATTATAGTAGGTACTATACGCCGAAGGTAGCTTTGAGCACTCTATATACTTGTTATTCTTTTTTTTTTTAGATGCGTGGACGAGCTCTCAGCCCACCTGGTGTTAAGTGATTACCGGAGCCCATAGACGTCTACAACGTAAATACTGCCACCTACCTTGAGATATGAGTTCTAAGGTCTCAGTATAGTTACAACGACTGCCCCACCCTTCAAACCAAAACGCATCACTGCTTCACGGCAGAAACTGGCAGGGTGGCGATACCGACCCGTGCGGACTCACAAGAGGTCCTACCACCAGTAATTACGCAAATTATAATTTTGCAAGTTTGATTTTTATTACACGATGTTATTCCTTCAACGTGGAAGTCAATTTTGTTATAATCAACGTTTAACTTGTTGAGAAAATTTTCATTTGTCTAACTCGATAGTGCAATAGTTAACGCCCCTGAATGTCGCACCGACGGTCGTGGATTCGATTCCCACATCGGGCAAACATTACAATGATCAAACAGATTTGTTTGCTCTTTGCCTGGAAGTTTATTATCTATAATAAAACGTATATAAGTTTCTATGTTATGTCTCTGGTACCCATAGCACAGTGAATCTGAATTTAGGGCCGGACGGCCGTGTGTGATCTGTTCCCAGTTACAATTACTTATGAATAAGTTGAACTAAAACATTAATGCGATTACTTCTATAGCATCAGAGTTGTTCACAGAAGAATCAGAGGGACAATATTATATTACTCATGTCGTTTTACCAAAATTAATGTTTAATTTATTGGTTAGCCAATACAATTTGTGAAGATTCTAGAAAGAAAATATTACGTAATTATTTAAGACCGTTCCTTTACGTACCATACGTATATTTGGCTCGATTATGTATATGCAGTCTCATTATGATAACAATACGTGAGAACTCATTTCGTAATGTGCATGCGGCTTCTTTGTAACCGATACGATTGATTCATATTATAACACGTCTTCCTTTGTCTATACTATACTATATTATAATAATATTATAAAGAGGAAAGATTTGTTTGTTTGTTTGTTTGTTTGTTTCGAATAGGCTCCGAAACTACTGGACCGATTTGAAAAATTCTTTTTCCATTAGAAGTCGACATTGTCCCTGATGAACATAGGCTACTTTTTTTTACTTTATTTTTGGTTTCATTTGTGTTTTAATGTTTCTGAAGCGAAGCGAGGGCGGGTCGCTAGTAATACAATAAGTAGGAAACTACCCCGATAGCGCTGAAAACAATTTGCATACTGGGCATTGAATGATCGCTCTGGTTAAATAAACTTGAGCCCAATATTATTGTTACTAAGATATTCTATTATATCATATTTTTTTAAACATAACCCTTAAAGCTTGGATAAGAGCTCTGGCCGTGTACTCATTTTATTTGGAGTCCATTTACTTTCACACTAAAACAATGATTAAATTTATAAATGTTTGTTCTATAAACGCACGCAACCAAACGTTATCTCAAATTTATTTCAAAGTAATTATTGGTATTGAAAGAATCATTCATGTTTATTAATTACTAGCTGACCCGGCAAACTTCGTAGTGCCTCAATCGATAAATAAAAGACCGACGGGGGACATATCAAAAGAAAAACAAAATTGTTATTTTTATTTAATTCCGAGCATTTTCATATTTATCTACCTTTTAAACCTTCTCTGGACTTCCACAAATAAAAGACCAAAATAAGACAAAGCGGTTCAGCCGTTCTCGAGTTTTAGCGAGACTAAAGAACAGCAATTCATTTTTATATATAGAGATTAACATTAGTATTAAAAAACAACTACTATACGAAGGAAAGTTTGGGGTGCAATTAAAAATTGAATTTCCTAATAACACTAGCACAACTATTTAAGATCTAAGCTCGAAATCATTTATAATAAGTTTTAGCAACAGCATTAGCAAAGCAACAAAACGTATAATCCCATTATTAATTATTAAACAGCATTCTCTTTTTCACGCAACGCAAGAAAAAAAAACCGTGTGATACAGTTATAAACAGTAACGTCTTGATGCAGTTAAAACTGTTATACATATATCGATAACGGTTTTTGTAACGTTAGCGTACCGGTAATTGCTGACTGCACTATCGCGTGCATATATGAAACGTTACGACATGTTTCTAAGGTAATGAATACGTACATACCAATTGTTCATGAGCGACTTCCATGGTGAGAGAATGACAACGTGGAATACAATGAGACTTGCAAACTTTATAAAGCGTATTACTGATAGTCACCACAGCCCACTGAGTTTCTCGCCGGATCTTCTCAGTGGGTCGCGTTTCCGATCCGGTGGTAGATTCTGCAAAGTACTGCTCTTGCTATTGCCAGTGTTAGCAACACTCCGGTTTGAGCCCCGTTAGCTCACCTACACGTTAAGGCGAAGCTCATATAGCCTCTCAAGGCTATCAGCTTAGGTAGGAAAAAAGGCAACACAATCCCGCTTACAGATGCAGTGTGCTAGGGCGAGTTTTTTAACTTCACGATCGCGTAAAACTCAAATTCGTATGGAGTTGGAACAACGCCCCTAGCGACAAACGGCAACAGAGAGCAGGACATGCATTACAGCTTAATGGTGAGTCAGCAATACATTTATGGAGAATTCTATCGCTTGTTTCAGGGGCGATGGCGACAGTCTCATTTTGATGATTGATGATTTGAAGGGAATTACGAAGGAAAGACCTTCAACTGAGTGGAAGAGTGAGTGGCGACCGCGTTACGGAAGACGTAGCGCGGGTAGGCCTCCCACAAGATGGACCGTGGATCTATCGAGGTTCGCGGGGATCCGCTGGATGCAGGCAGCGCAGTACCGGTCTTTGTGGCGAGGCTTGGAAGAGGCCTATGTCCAGCAGTGGACGTCTGTGGGCTGATAAGAAGAAAGAAGAAGAAGACCTTCCACTTAACGAATGCTCGGAGACCGATCGGATATTCGAAACGTTAGCGAGAATCAAGTTTCAGCGAATTTCTTTCGTTCTCTTATTCCACCGTGCATCCTATTCGTATACTGCATTCGTATACGAAAAATGTTACTCTACCTTCAAAAATTTTTAATTAAAAATGTTAAATAAGCATTTAAAATATTGGCGAGAAATTCCGTTAGAGAACATAAATCACGCATCAAGAACTAATAAATATCCGACGGATTCTTTACTCTCTTTACGTTACAAAATAATTCGTTAGAATAGCGTGTATTGGCTAAAAATCATAATTTTGTCACTTATCATATATTATTATTATATTATTTTTACTATGAAAATTAAGAATTAATACAGACACAAAGTGTACGTGAAAAATGAACATGATGAAACCTAATAAAAAGATTCTAGAATCTAGGCTTCATCGGTTTTATTTTTCTGTAATGATTTGGCATTTCGCGAAATACAAATACTACTTGCAAAAGAAAACAAGTTACATCGACCCGCGGCAGTAGGCACGCGAGGCTATTGAAATAAAAAAATATACTCAATGTTCAAGGCAGAAGATGGTTGGGGTTTATCTAATCTAAAACCTGGGATTCTCTTATCGTCAAGATGAAACCATAAGATACTGTTAGTTTTTTCTGCGTACCGAGAAACGTAAATGTCAAGTGATGATTGATAATCTACAAAATGGTTGTAAATGCGATATTAAAATATCGACAAATAACAACTTAGTCGTTCGATCACGTACTAGATTGATATCGATACTATTGTACTGAAAACGTCGGAAATATTAAACGCTATTGATTAAAACGTAAAAATAATTTAAGTCGTGTCTGCGAACCGCGAAAAAGTATATAATTAAATCTCCCGTACAATTGCCGGACAGATCTCGAAGGCAAAGATAATATCTTAGACCATCTTCAAAGCCCAAGCTATATATATGTATATATTACGTTATGTTCGTTCGACTGAACAAGCTAAGCTAAGCATGTAGTCCTTATCTGATGTCTTTCAACTCGGAGGTGGTCCAAACAGAAAGGCAATTAATTGATAATGTAATTTAAAATCATAATTTCCTTTAATTTTACAACATTATTATTGATATATGATTTGCAGTAAAGAGTCAAGGTAATTGTATCGAATAAATTTTATAGGAATTACGTCGTTCATTTTTACATTTCCGCCAAGTTTAATTTGAAATATTTATGTATCGGGCACATAGTGAAGAGATTGACCGTTTTATGAACTATAAAATAAGTATGATACGGCTATCGGAATCAAGATTAATGATTTCAGTCATTACCGTAACATAACTGAATGTAGAACTGAAATAATGATGAGTCTACCAAAGCTTTGAGGCTCAGCTAAATTCTTGATGAAGCTTAGGGATCTAGTAGTAACATTTTGACGATTAAACTAATTTTCTTATATTCGTATCATGGATAGATAAACGTACCTACGATATTATGACGGTATAGATATGACGTTATCCACAAGTTAAAAAAAAAAACGATTTCTCGCAAGAGGCATTCAATACTGAGATCCGTTTGTCTAACTATCGCTAAAAACCTATTTCGAATTCACACTTTCGAATATAAAAAAAAAACCACAGATATACATATTACAGTAATGGAATTTCAACAATAAAATAAATGATCCAGTTTGATACATTCGTGTTTCGATCTGATGCGAGTGACTAGGCTCGTAACGCCCCTTATTGTTCTCGTGATTAGAAAGCCGCTGCCGTGGTGAGTACAGCACGTAACGTTTATCGAAATCAATTAGCGCGTTACAATGTTATTTCTGCTTTCTATGTATGAACATAAACGCGTTTGCGCTTAAACGTTTTTCAAAACCGAACATTCCATATTTTTAGCTTATTTTTTTTTTAGTTAGACTTGAAAAAACACCTTGAAGTTGCAATAATGTTGTGGAAATTATAAATTATTAATTTTTTCACTCAATCAAAGAAGGCACGTTAGAAGTTATTTTCCAGTTTAATTATTTACCAAAACAATCACAAAATTTATTAATTTATACTTTAACTCATAATTAATATGTGCTTCATGAAATGAATTATAATGATAGGTTAAATGGCGCGCATAAGTTCGTGACACTCTTAAAAGACATTAAAATTCCTAAACTCACTAAAACATCAAAATAAAATTTTAAGTCAGAAACCGACATACATACCTACCTACATTCAATAATTCATGTTATAAGATGACAATCTGTCCATAAAAAAAAGGCAGAACAAAAAATACATAATCATCGCCGACGAGTGGTCAATTCTACATCCGCCGAAGAACCATCAGCATCACACAAACCGCTATCACCGGGACAAAAGGGCCGAAAGAGTCACTTTACACACAGCCAGAAGACAGTGTCATTACAGACCGGCAAATCAAATCTGGTCCTTCGTGTCTCTAAAACACTAACCATTTTAGATACTTAGTCGGTTTTCAAAGTTCTCATTAAGTTGGTCGACAATGGATCTCGAGCGTTTGCGGTGGCGTAGTTTCTCCCAATTACACCGTCTCTAGCCAACGATTGGCTCGACGAGGAATCCGGCCTGTCGTGACTGTGATGAAAAAAAAACTGACGCAAATTGCCGATACGCCTCGTGCACACAATTTCATGGTCCGAGTTCTCGAACAGACTAGATTCGTCATATCTCTAACAATGTGAACGCAATTGTGATACATCATTAAAATAAATATTGTTCGCTCCAATTATTCTTTGGTTTTATTAGGAAATCTAAATGAAACAAAAACCGTACTTAAAATTTGACATCTTCAAAGTAAAATGGACGTTAATTCAATAGCCTTCATTTTGGTGAATACTCATCAGCTATCACAGTATCTAGGCCTAATTACCAAAATTTTAATACAAACACAACATTGATGCAGTGATTGTGTTTCTAAATCAAACAACAAACTTTGTAAAATACATAAACAGAATAGTCCTTCGCGTTCAGAGTCCGCCCGCCTCACTGTGCCACAGATTAAATTAATTAATAGCGCAAAAATAAAACGCAACGACTTTTAAACGCTACATAAGAAAAAACACCAGTTACGTTCTCGGTTTGTATTCGATGGTTTTAATTGGATTTTTTTGTCGGCATCTATCAATTGTGATGTGACTTTATTTATTGTCACTGACTGAGTTCTTGACAAATAAGCGCGAAGAGATAACAGGAGCAGCTGTTAGCAAAATTTCTTCTGTAATCTGCGGATAGATTTTTTTTTCCTTGTGATTATCTGTTCCCTTCACAACTCTGTCACTTCTGTCAGTGTCATGTAGGACAGATTATTATTATTACAAACAACGCTCTTATTTTGTTTATTGCTATTAAAATTTGTATTTTTATCAGCATACGTTGGCAGACGATCAAGCAATTAGCAATAAAAGTCAAACACGAGCCAGTCCTAATATTAAGCATTATTCAGATTTTAACATACTTGTTGTTCCGAGAATAGCGATGTGCATTTGGCGTTATGCAAGTGTCTACACCAAAAATAAACAGAAATCTGTTTGAATTAACTTATTCGTTTATTGTTCTCAATATTGCTAAAAGAGTATTCAACGACTCGAATAGATATTCGGTAGCTTCGCATAGTTCGAGTTATCTGTGTTGGTTCCGTTATGAAGAGACGATGCGTGACGATACCAGACTAAAAAGCAGCGCGGATACCGCGATCCGATCTGCTAGTCGAAGTACGATTTATTTATTTATTTCATCCTAAATTCTATGAATCATTCGATTAATTTTTTAAAAGCGATTTAAATACTCACGGAAAAAATACTTTTTAAATCCCAGTGAAAAATATTGCAACGGAATCCCAATTTAACGTTCTTAAACATGAATTCGTTTCTCTTCTGTCTACACTTACTCTATAGTCACAAACATTAATATTCGTAAGTGCGGTTCAGTTAATTACTTTTAAAACGACTCAACAAGTACCTATTTCTATCTGTGTAATATTTTCTAGAAAGTATAAATAACACATTAAAATAATGACAAAGCAACAGCGAACATTTATGTAACAAGCAATCCTGCCGTACGTGTTGTTTTATTGCTCTTATGACAGTATAGACACTTGATTTTCCAGCTTTCACGTGGGAATACGAAATGATACGGTAATTTGTTGCCGTGTGAAGTTGTTGGCGTCGGTGTTTGTATAAATGTAATTTTTAAAACTGCTTTATTTCGGTGAAGACAATAGGTTCTATTATTTTTATAAATACGGTAATTTATTTGAGGGAATTTTGATTATTTTTTTATTAAATATAGTTTTATTTATTTATTTAATTCTCTGTCAATTTAATTTATGAAATCAACTCGTTTGTTAAAAAATCTCAGGCTGTCATTACATGCAATACTTCGCCAGAAACCTTTTATTAATCGCCCAACAAACTATACTAAGTTTCAACAGATCGAATAAACGACTTAGAAACACGAATGTACAAGCAACTTACTACGTATAAACTTAATATGTAGTAAGTTGCTTAAATAAAAATATAGTTTGAGAACTATACATGTATGGGAACATGCATGAAAAGCTGCACTCAACAAAGAGCGTATTTTTTATCCTGTTGACAGATGACAGGACATTAGACTAATGTAATAAATTATTGTTATGTCATCGGTCCTTGTTAGGTGTACAAAATTTCAAGTTAATCACACGCCTTAACGCAAGTGAAAATTACATTAAATAATTCCATTCCATTTCATCCCGAAACATTTCAAACTAATAAAGACGTATTTAAATAGTACCTAATGTAAAGTACTTCTTTATGATTACGCTTATAAAAAAAAACACAAGCTCAGAAATTCTCACTCATATGTAATGTTTTTTAAATAATTCCTCTTCGGATTATTTCTCTTCCTTGTATCTTTACAAGTATGGTGTTCCAATTAATTTAAATTATCACTGCCTGTTCGAAGCGTTTGTCTTCGACCTCTTTCCTCAAACTTCGAATCCTAAAAACCTTAAACCATAGAGTTAGCTTATTAACTCCATGCCTTAAACTAATTCATATATATTTTTTTTCAAAGGAATACCACACCTCAGCCATTTACCTTAAGGTTGGCGACAGATTGCAAAACAATTAGAAAAAAAAACACATCTTTCCAACAACAATATAAAAATAAATTTCCAAAATATTAGGAATAGGAAACGGAATGACGTCATTTAAAATTAGCTCATCAACTAAATGTTTATTGCAGCCAATGCGATACATTTGAGTCGACTTAAGGCGAAGCTCATTACCTTGACAGGAAACGTAAACGAAGTCAATGACTCAGTGATAGGTTTTAACATTTGCAATTTATCATTTAATAGCAAACAAAAACAGTGACAATATTTGAATTGACGAAGCCATAAAGAACGAAGCATGTAATAATGGCCGGCGACAAAACCGTCATCGCGGCCGTAAAAACCCACTTAAGCCTCATATAATAACGTGTGTCAATAAACAAATAACATTACATGAAAAATTTGCATTAGTTTTATGACGAAAATAAGATGAGTGTTCCGAAATGTATGTAGATTGTGTCATCGCAGAGAATAGAGATGAGCGTACAGCCGAAAGGATACTAAACGTAATATTCCAATTGATAATTAAATGAGATTTAACAATAACCACTGAACATCGTTTTATGTATTGATTTTATGTAATACATCCTCCCATTTAGTTTCTAATTTAAATTTGAAGAAAAATGCTATTTCAAATTTTTTTTTGTTCATAACTATCACTAAAGCTCATTAATTGTTACTAAGCCAAAAAATCGGTACACAAAGAAAATGGTACTTCACTGCTTTTTGTCTCATCCTCTATACTATACATAAATACAGATGTGTGGTTTCCAATTCTAATAAGAGATGTCATTCATTTTACAATACGAAAATCCATGAACAAAACCATTTAACTTAAACTTATTTTTTTTAACACTAACAGGTTAATGAACTTTCCCATATACGTAATTTATTATTTTCCAGTACTGTTTTCCTAAATAAAATTTATATTGTGATTTCTTGTTCTAAACTTTAATTAACTATTTATTAATGATATTTTTGTTACCTGATAGAAAAATGACACGCGGCATAGTGAAATAAAAATAATTGCACAAAAATATAATGTTGACACGTTGTCGTGGCAACCGAACATTAGTCTCTAGATTTCTGGGAATCGTTTAAATTTACGATTCAATCGATTCGTTACGATTTGAAAATCGAGTTGCCGATCTACCTACCATCCTCTGAATATTTTATCATTTGCTTGTATGTAATTGCTTGGCAACCAATTGTTCAAAACTACCGCCGAAAAAAATTTATGTTTAATGCATAAAGTTTTAATTTTATTAGGATTATTGTTATTAGTTAAAACGAAAATATCACACGTTTTGGTTTTAATTTGTAAGATAGGAATGAAACTTGTTCAATTAAAAATATACTGTAATATACTTGTGCACACAAATACTCGCTAAAAGTGAATTATTTGAAGGTGGAGTTCTGACTGCAAGCGATACTACCGCTTCTAGTTGAATAGTTAATATTTAAAAATGACAAATGTAATTCTGTAATTCATTTTTTACTTTGGATTGCCAAGCGAGATAAGATAGACGAAAAAAACCGGAGTTTGCGACAGTATTCGGAAATTTTTTATGGCTTTCTCTGTCCTATAGCTTTGTTGTGTATCAGTCATGCGTACATCTATTGGTACAATAAATGTGTATTTTAATATTATAATCATTTTTGTCTGCAAACGAGCGGTTTTTTTATGTGTAAAGTTGAAAACTGCTAATCATTCTTAACCTAAATGGACTATGTAGGTATACGTGTATTTTGAGTACTGGCAATTATAAAATTAAAGGGATTAAAAACGAACTTACGGAATTTTGATCAAAACTATTAAAAAATACAGTACCAGTTCACGAATTAAAAAAGAACAATGACCCAGATCCGCCAGAGATAACAATTGACGTGACGCATGTGTGGAATCGATAACAGTAGTGCAGTACACGCACTCGCGACTCTTATCGATACTAATATTTACACAGACACGCGAAATATACCACGACGTGTGACGTAAGGTAACGTGTGAACCAACCCGGCATTTCTTAACCGCTCTTAATTGTATTAGAGCCCTTAGAACCGCCGAAGGGCACAACGGGAGACGAATGTCAAACTAAAAAACATCGTGGCCTGTTTATTCAAAGAACAGCAGCTGCGTCGAAACGGTACGGCAGATGCGCGTCACCGGACGCTCTTTCTATGAAAAGAACGAAACAAACGAATTTTTGAGAAAGAAAACTCACCTTTGGCCATGCTGGTGCGGGAGGCAGCGGCTGCGCACTCACTAACAGCACACGTGCACGAACGCCGCGGGCGCGCACCTGTCGCGGAATGACTAGCCATTTCCATACTAGTTAGTATTTATTACGGGCGAGGCGCTCGCGCAGCCCGACACACCGAGATGGACTGGCTCAGGTCGATCGCGTTACCTGCGCCCACCTGTCCCCTCTCCCCCACCACTAGGAACCGGATGGTGCTCCAAAACAAAACGTCGAACATAGGACGTGCCGCGAATGTTCGCGCCACCGGTCCACACAATGAGGGTCGGCGGCACCCTATGTTTACTTGCTACACCTGACTCACGCGCCTACACGAGACCCTGGTCGATCGATGATTTACAACGGCGCGGTAAAACGATGCCTCGTGCTAAATGCGCTTTCGTAACTGAAATAACGACTTTTAATTTTGAAGATGACGCTAAAAATGTAAATGATGTAAGCGAAAATGCGAAACAATGATAACGTTGACACAGCAGGCGACGATGTCACTGCGGGCGCTGAGTGAGCTCGGCCGCGACAACGATTGCCTAACCCATTGTTATTCGAGTGCTTGTAAATACAAACAATACATACATCGGATGTCCGAAGCCGGTTTCGATGTAAACTACAGCTATAAATGACGATTTTATTATTATTTCTTATTTACAAATCTGTTCGTTTGTTATTTGTGAACGATACGAGCTGGTGGAAGCGGCGTTTTATCATTATCGATTGTGTCATTAATTAGTATGTTATCTTGATAGTCAGTGATTTCAAAATAAAGTTTTCATATATCCAATATACAGATATGAATCTATAGTAAATAGATATTACTTAATACCTTTGTAGTTTAAATGAATGAATTTTTTTTTAATGGTATGTTTTGATGATCATCACCACCTCAAACTGCCACTACGACTATTCCGCTGTTGTGATAAAACCACAGTGGTAACATTAATTTTAATTTAGTATATCTTTCACAGCGCCATTTTCTAACCTATGTGCTTAGTGCGACTTTTTTAAAGTTCTTGATAGTGTAAATGTTACCTCATATTTGTATGGAATGGGATCGTTTGCCTACGTTAGCCGTTAAGCCTTTTTCGGACTAGGCGAGTATTTTAGTCTAGTACCGAGTAATTTAGTAGCTAAATGTGTCTGAGCACCAAAAATTTAGTCGAGTAGGTTAGTAAATAATTTAGTCAAGTCAATCCATTTTGTTCTATTTTTTCGGGCGAGTAGCGCCACTAAATTACTCGGTACTCGACTAAAATACTCGCCTAGTCCGAACAAGGCTTAAGGGGCGCTATTCCAACTGCATATAAAATTGGGCTAACTTTTACGCTATCGAGAACGTTAAAAAACTCGCACTAAGCACACTAATCTCATTAATTTTACAATTCATCTACGTTCGCCTTTGTTCAATCTGTTTTTCGGTCGTATTTCAAATCAAACTATAACATGGACTGTTTTTATCGGAGATTATTCATTATTTCAGTAGCTTGAAACGAAACAAACACTATTTCAAAGAAACTCAATCTTACACGAGAAAAGCAGTGTTATCAACGTTCGAATAACTATACAATTCTCGGATATTATCCGTTTTTATATTGATCCATTGCCAGAACCAGATGTTTTTAAGAATCTTCGACATACATATAAGAAATATCTCAAGTCAAAATGCGATAAAGACAAGGAGATGGAGTATGGTTTAACCGTGACAAACGTGTGTTGTGCAGCAAACGCAGCATGAAGATTTATAAATAAAATAAGAACGTTTTTATTAAAAGGTACATTTTTAACAGCATAGACACCCCACACAACTCTTTTCTTGTTGAAAATCCGGCTAGGTATAATTTCTAGAAATTTCAAAGACTAAGAAATCCAGCAATTCTCAAAAACAATTTCGAATGGACGAAAAATATTCCCTTGGGAATATAGGTTCGGAATATGGCAAGATTGGGAATATAGGTTCCCTTAAGAATTTTATTATTAGTATGGCGTCTTGTGGATCCATACGGGTAGGTACCACCACTCTGCCTATTTCTGCCATGAAGCAGTAATGCGTTTCGGCTTCAAGGGTGAGGCAGCAGTTGTACTGTAAAACTGAGACTCAGAACTAATTTCACAAAGCGACAATTACGTTGTTGATATATAGGTATACATAATTATGTTGAACTTGTCCACGTTTAACTAATAAAAAAGTTATTTAATACAAATACTAAGCATTTATTGCCAACCAATCAACGAACTGCTAACATTACTTTGTTAAAATTTAGTAATTAACCTGGAGCCACTACGTTCATCCACAGTGCGTTTCCAGAGATCTTTTTTGCCACGTACCATCCGGCTATGGAATGAGCTCCCCTCCACGGTGTTTCCCGAGCGCTATGACATGTCCTTCTTCAAACGAGGCTTGTGGAGAGTATTAAACGGTAGGCAGCGGCTTGGCTCTGCCCCTGGCATTGCTGACGTCCATGAGCGACGGTAACCANTTTCCAGAGATCTTTTTTGCCACGTACCATCCGGCTATGGAATGAGCTCCCCTCCACGGTGTTTCCCGAGCGCTATGACATGTCCTTCTTCAAACGAGGCTTGTGGAGAGTATTAAACGGTAGGCAGCGGCTTGGCTCTGCCCCTGGCATTGCTGACGTCCATGAGCGACGGTAACCACTCACCATCAGGTGGGCCGTAGGCTCGTTTGCCTATACGACAATAAAAAAAAAAACTAATTACTAAAAAGTATTATATATAATATTACTATTATATATAATACTTTTTATACAACAACAAAAAAAAAAAACAATTAATTACGTAACTTTGATAAATGGAAACATGTTTCATTATTTCACTGTTACAGAGAACAGGAAATATTGTTTTCGTGTTTTCTTGTTCATTTATTCGGTGTTAATAATTACAACTACCGTTTTGATAACGAAGTGCTGAATTTAATACCAACGTTTTAGTAAAACTTTTCTTGAACCAAACCCGATAGGAACAAAATGATTGTGTTGTGATAAATATGAAATAAACCGCGTTTTCACTGAATTCGCCTATTTCTGCCGTGAAGCAGTAATGCGTTTCGGTTTGAAGGGCGGGGCAGCCGTTGTAACTATACTGAGACATTAGAACTTATATCTCAAAGTGTGTGGCGCATTTACGCTGTAGATGTCTATGGGCTCCAGTAACCACTTAACACCAGTTGGGCTGTGAGCTCGTCCACACATCTAAGCAATAAAAAAGAAAAAAGAAAAAAAGAACAATCGAAACATTGTTACATTAAAATTCCGTACGCATTTTTATAGTACTATAGATTTTCGGATATACTCCGAGATGGGCTTCTGTTTCTTTTCCGATTGGCTTGAAACTTAATCTAATCATATAAGGCAACATTTCAATAATTACAAATTATACAGGAAATTAAGTTTAATTCAAATAAAATATGTGTAAAACATAGTCGTGATTAATTTACAATCGAATTAAACATTGCCAATAAAATAAAATAAAAAATACAAATATTACAATAATATAATTAGAGTAAAATAATTTTATAAATTCTAACTGCCCACTTACAGCGACTTTGATGTATTGATAGCTGCCGAACAAAATGTATCGAATCCTGCCGTATTGTGGGGCTTATTTAACTTTGTTGCGATCCAGAAATTTAAACCTTAAACACGCCCAACTAAAGTTGATAATTCCGGCACTTAGCTTAGGTACTTATTACTGAAACAGTTCCTTACATTCGGAAGCGTGGTTATGTCAACAGCATTATAATTGGCTTCGAATCTGCAAGCGAAATAAAATCTGAGTTTTAATGCTACCCGTAATGTAATTATTGCAGATAGCTTCACACTGATATTAATGCTCTTACGAAAGAAATATAAGTATTTAAATGGATTTTGTTCTCAGAAAGTTTTCTTCAATCTACACATCCTGTGAATATACACTGCTACATATAAAATATCTTTTTTTTTCTACCTATTCTAGTAACCTCGAGGGGTTATTCTAGATTCGCCGAGTTTGTAGGTGAGCTCACGGGGCTCAAACCTGACGACGTTGCTAACGCGAACCCTAGCAAGAGCCGTGCTTTGCAGAATCTTCCACCGGATCGGAAACGCGACCCACTGAGAAGATCCGGTGAGAAACTGAGTGGGCTGTGTTAATTCACTCCTCGAGCCCTTCGTCGCAAGCGACGGGTTCGACGAGGACGATGACCGGTATAAAATATCGGTACATATGCTTAGTTTTATATGTAAAATTTGAACGAACACCAAGACGTAGTTGAAGGTTCACTGTTCGCAATAATAGACAGTGGCAGACCGGAATAATTGTATGGTATCTTTGCGTGTTAGTAATTAGTATTAAATTTCGTTAATATTCTTCAAATTATCGAACAATAAACATTAAAGTTCGGGCCAATGCCGTGAAAATGCGGCATAAGGCGAAGCGGGCACAACGATTGTGGGACACGTCACCTGCTGATAACAGCTGCAGGTGTTGACTTCAAATAGAATCCACAACGGTAAAATTGAACACTGTAAAATTATAAACTCGAAGGTAGTCGTTGGCTTACGTTGGCTTGGGCCCGAGTATTCTCGTCTGAAATTATTGGCCACTAATAACTTTAATAAAAAAAAGATTTGTGGTGTCGTGGAACACCGGATAGAAACGAAGTTCCTTATTATAAAAATATTAATTTTAAGTTCTATTCGAGGTATAAAGAAAATAAAACTGGAGGTTTCGTAACAACCCACGGTTATTCGGTAACGTGCGAACTTATTGTGGTACACTTCATTCACGGCTGTTTGCATAAGAGTTAGTGTATTGCGCAAACGAACGCTTTGAGATCGTGTGAATGATAAAAAAATATGTTATTTTTTGTACATTATTACAAAGTTAAGTCGTACTCTGTATGTACATTACTAATAAAAATCTTACGTTACGGACGTTTTTTCCCGGTTAGGGTACCCCTCCGCAATGTCCCATAAGGAACTTCGTTCCAAAACTTCCGAATAACATATTTAAATGGAGATGTATTCAGTTGTTTTAAAAATTTCCTATCTAGCTTACCTCATGTTTCCAATCGTGAATACGGACGCAGGCGAGTTGCAGTCGGCTTTCTGTCCGGTTTGTAATAAACAATCGTGAATTTTGTTTGAAGAATAGGAAAAATCTAAATCCAAATTTGAAACGCAGATTGAGATTTCGTTTGTCGATTATTGTCCTCGGAATTCACATTCTAATATCGAATCCCCGACCCCGCAAGGTATGCTTAGTGCGAGTTCTTTAACGTTCTCGATAGCGTAAAAGTTAGCTCATATTTGTTTGGAATGGGATGGTTTGCGTACGTTTGTCGCTAGGAGCGCTATTTCAACATACATACAAAATTGGGTTAACTTTTTCGCTATCGAGAACGTTAAAAAACTCGCACTAAGCACACAGATGTTTCTTTTCTTATCCTCATAATCTACTCTTGGTAATTATCACTACTGGTCACCGAATTTTTATTTAATTAAAGCTATGTTCTTTTAATCCTAATGACACTGATCAGGACATTAGTCTTTTAATATTGATCTTTAATACGGGTACAAATGCTTAAGTCAATCGGATGCGTTAAGCATAGATAATAATACACTTAATTGGCGTTAAAGTTATTGAAAATGACATTGAAAGATTCATAGTTATTATGTACCTACATATTTACAGGTCGTAGTAAGCAGAGCGTGTAAAAACAGGTACTACAATAATCCTTAAACATTCATTTACAATGTAATGTACGTAATTACGTCGTCATTACCTCCAATTCGAGTGAACGGTTGCGACAGATCGCCGGATGAGAGGCCGTATCCTGAGGGAAGGACGTAAAAACTGGTCCCAGCCTCGCCCTGAGTTCACATCCGCGCTGCCTATAGCACTGGTTTCGTGATCGCGTGGGTGTGGTCAGTTTTATGAATGAAATAATTTAGTACAGTATTTGCGATTACGACGGCTTAGGAAGTATGAATGAATTTTTGTAATATTTAGCATTAAAATTCTTGCAATTTCTAAACGTAAATCTATACTGTTAGGAAAAATTAGAAAGTCAAGCACTACATATATGTCACTGTCAAAAAATGTGACGCCTCTTTCCATGAACCCGAGTATTAGGGCCATTTAATTCGAGGCGTTCTAGTCTTCGAAGTTATGCGGTGGGCGGAAGCATTTACATTGTCTCCGACAGATTGGCCTGTGATTAGGTTACCACAGATAACTTATAATAAAATTATCTGTATAAATAAAAAGGCCTACCATTGATTAATAAACTACTGGATCAGATAATACTATTTAATTTTGTTAGTAATTAAAATTTTATAACAGACCTCGATAGATGGCGTTATCAGTTTTTTGAATCGCCGTACATTAGATGACCTATCATAAAAATACATTTCTATGCTAATTTAATTGATCACTGGCTAAGCTTAAATCCGGCCAGCTATTTCAACCGACATAATAATATTAAGTTAACAAACCTCACACTTGTTATTTGAATATTCGAGTTTGTGGCTCTGATTAATACTGAATAGGTATACTGAATATTATATAGTCTAGGATACTGAATTGATACCGATCTTATAACTTTCGACAATATAAAAAATTACAAAAATACACCACAAAATAATTTTAAGCGGTTATTTCAAAATGTTCTTTATGAATTTATTAAAAATGTTATAATCAAACTGCACAAATACATAATCGCTATTCCGACGCTCCGCATTTTATACGCGGTCCTAGGAAGTCGATGCATCGACGGCTCGCGCTTAAATGTTTAAAAGGATTATCATAAAATCCAAGAGCTCTCTATTAACCGCTCGTAGTTTAATGATGAAACTAGCATGATAATTAATTGCAACAACAAAATAATGTGAGATTTAATTGAAATGACGTCAAAAGATGCCGTAAACGTATGCGTTAAACATTATCGAAAGATCTAATAGGCGCATCGCTGACAAATACCGACGGATAACGTCTTATACGTAGACGTCTAGATAACAAAACATCTATTTATTTAAAGTGCATTAAAAAATCTTAAATAAGTAATGAAATTTGCTAAATAATGATTTGACATTTGTTCGTTTGATCTTTGAGAAATATGCGTTTGGGTAATTAATGTCGAGCGTAAAAATTGTGTTATCTTTAAAGTGTTTGTTTTTTAATAGCATTCATGTTTTCATAATTACCCTGCCCTTCTCCCAGTCACCTGGGGTCGGCGCAACATGTTTTCTCCTTCCATACTCTTCTATCATATACCATTTCTTCGCTCACTCCCCTCTTACCCATATCGTCTTTTACACAATCCATCCATTTCTTCTTAGGTCTACCTCTTCCTCTATATCCTTCCACATTCATATTTTCATTTCATCTCATCACATGTCCATACCATCCCAAACGCACACTTCTCAGCTTCTCTGTCACAGGTGCCACTTTCAGACTTCCTCTAACATATTCATTCCGTATTCTATCCATTCTCGTTACTCCACACATCCATCGCAACATTCGCATCTCTGCTGCATGAAATTGCCTGTTTTTTAATAGCACTATTCTATTTTAATTAGACTTGCCAAAGAAAAGAGATAATTTGCCCTTTCCTATGTTTTTAACATTTAAGGCAATAAAAAACAACATTCCCGTCATAATTTCCTTGCCGAATGAACCCAGGGTCCTGTCTACTGCTAGTATATGCTCTTTTTCATTACATATGCAGACCTCCAGATCCTCCTGGTTTTAAATACAGCCCATAGACATCAACAAGCGATTACTCGCATTAACGGTCTCCTTACAATGATTTCGCAGTAAAATATACCATTCCAGGTTCCATATACCCTGTTAAAGCCGGAACAAACTACAGGATCTAGTATTTAATTATACTCAGAAAAAAAAACCGTTTCTTTCATTATTTGTCAATTTCAGGAACCGAGGAACAAAGATAATTCGAGCCACGTACTTTTATTTTCTATAAAAAATTACCCTTACAGAGTTAACATCCATCATACAACGAATTCTCCCCGGTTTCTTTTGCCTTTTTTTTTTCTTTATGGTGAACATCGACCATTCGCCGTTCTGCGGCTGCTAGTTTTCAATATATCCGGCAGGAAGACCTTTTAAAACACGAACGAAGCAACCGACGTTTGCTAGTTAATTAAAATTGAATAATTCCTTGCAGCGGGCGCGGTGCCGGACAAATGCGCGGTCGCATCTGCGCGAGCAGCTGTCCGGAGCACGCGCCTTTAGAATTCACTACGGCTTGCGTGAAACTCGATATCAAACAACCCGGCTTAACCTTTTAAACGAGATAATAAATACCATTAATGACTGGTGTTTAATAATAGATCTATTTAAAATTATAAATGTTTCTCGTTTCGTCTCTTCGCGTAGCAACGCTGCAACGGAGACACGTAGGGCGTTTAAAAAACATGGATAAACTTTCGCTATGTGATATTATTGGTTTAGAATATTACCACCTTGTCTTTTCGGGTATCAAAGGCCAAATATGGCCAAGTATTAAACCATACAGCAACCACTACGGTACAATAGGTACGACTAACCAATTTATTTAGTAGATTTTACCCCTTTAACTAAAAGAACAGATATTTTCAAGAATTGGAAAATAAAATAGGAAAACATGTACAGTACCCGACGATAAATATTGGACATCGACTTTTGAAAAGAGACAATTAGCTTACTTCGGCTTGCCAGAGCGTTATCTCTGTCGCACATTACCTATGCGATGTTTGCTAATAATTATGAAAGTGCGGTAGTGAGAGGTTTTAATACATAGTGGATGACACGAAAATCCTCTTGTCGTGGCCCCCGGAAATTACATACCCGATCCTGTGGACCTAATGGTAAACAGTCGACGTCGCCCTAAACACGTCATTCTCCCGTTCCATTAACAGTGATTTTAGGTACTTATAGCACCGCTCACCGTCCTTGCCGAACCCGTCGCTTACGACGAAGGGCTCGGCCAGTAAATTAACCCATAGACACAGCCCACTGAGTTTCTCGCCGGATCTTCTCAGTGGGTCGCTTTTCCGATCCGGTGGTAGATTCTGCGAAGCACTGCTCTTGCTAGGGCCAGTTTTAGCATCACCTCCGGTTTGAGCCTCGAGAGCTCACCTACACGCTAAGGTAACGCTGATATAGCCTCTCGAGGCTATCAGCATAGGTAAGATTTAAACAAAACATAGCGGATTGTTAGTGTATCGTGTGACGGAGGGAATGCTTTACGAAGTCGAAATTAGCCGATTGGCTCTTTCCATTGATGGATGTGCAATATTTATCGCCGGATACTGTACTGCTACTTCGAAATAATTATGATAGTATCTAGTTTAATATGGAATATGGCTTGAGTCAAAGTCGCGATTATTTGTCCTCAAACGATAAACTTCGCGCACAGTTAACTTAGGATAAAGCGGATATCGTAGTCAATAAACATCAAACCAATGCCGCCGCCACCCATTTCGAAACATGCCTTCTTCCTCATAACTGAAACTTTATGTATATACATACTACCAACCCGCCCTCGATTCGCTTCGGGTTCGCATCTTATTGAATTTTCTTTCTCATTTTTCATAATATAGCGCCCTTATTGTATAGTCATAACTATTCAAATATTTGTCCAAATGATGTAGTGTGAATGACAAAGATTAACTACTTTAAATACCAGATGCGATAAAAGTATTTATTTTTATTTAAAGACCAATTTGTTACTACCAAATGTGCGTTAGAAATAAATTATCAATTTTTATTGTATTTATGGTTCACTATTTTGGCGATAATGGCTTACACATAAGAGATAGATTTTTTTTTTTGTTATTTCCTAGATGGATGGACGAACTCACAGCCCAACTGGTGTTAAGTGGTTACTGGAGCCCATAGACATCTACAACGTAAATGTGCCACCCACCTTGAAATATAAGGTCTCAGTATAGTTACAACGGCTACCCCACCCTTCAAACCGAAACGCATCACTGCTTCACGGCAGAAATAGGCAGGGTGGTGGTACCTACCCGCGCGGACTCAAGATGTCCTACCACCAATAATTACGCAAATTAGTCATCCTGGCAGGAGATTTAAATTGCCACCACACTAGGTGGAACTGCCACCGTACAAACTTAAATGGTAGGCGTCTCGACGCGTTTATAGACGACCTTAACTTCGAAGTAGTCGGTCCCCCAACTCCAACATGTTATCCGTATAACATCGCGCTCCGTCCGAGCACTATAAACCTGGCATTGCTTAGGAACGTAACTCTGCGCTTGCGTTCCATCGAGCAATGTCAGAGCTCGACTCAGACCACCGACCTATCGTTATGCAGCTCGGTCGCCCCCACAACCCAGTCACAGTTACGAGGACCATGGTGGATTGGAAGAAGCTGGGCACGTGCTTAGCTGATGCCGCTCCACCAATCCTCCCCTGCGGCCCGGATTCAACTCCATTCCCCGAGGACACAGTCGAATCCATAAACATCATTACGGATCACATCTCTTCCGCGATCATAAGATCCTCAAAAGAAGTCGATGTGGAGGATAGCTTTCACCGCATCAGACTGTCCCCCGAACTTAGGAACCTCTTAAGAGTTAGAAACGCGGCAATCCGGGCCTACGATCAAATTCCCACACACTCAAACCGGATTCGGATGCGTCGTCTACAGCGGGATGTCAAATCTCGCATAAGCGACGCCCGTAATGAGAATTGGGATAGTTATTTAGAAGAACTCGCGCCCTCTCATCAAGCATACTGGCGACTAGCTAGGACTCTCAAATCAGAAACTACCGCTACTATGCCTCCTCTCGTACGCCCTTCAGGTCAACCACCGGCTTTCGATGACGATGACAAGGCAGAGCTGCTGGCTGATGCACTGCAAGAGCAGTGCACCACCAGCAATCAATACGCGGACCCCGAACACACCGACAGTCGACAGGGAGGTCGAGCGCAGAGCTTCCCTGCCGCCCTCGGACGCGTTACCCCCCATTACCTCTGACGAAGATAGAGAAGCGATCAATAACCTTCAACCCAAAAAGGCTCCCGGCTCCGACGGCATCCGCAACCACGCGTTAAAACTCTTACCAGTTCAACTAATAACAATATTGGCCACCATTTTAAATGCCGCTATGACGCACTGCATCTTTCCGGCGGTGTGGAAAGAAGCGGACGTTATCGGTATACATAAGCCGGGCAAACCGAAAAACGAAACCGCTAGTTACCGTCCGATTAGTCTCCTCCCAGCGATAGGCAAAATTTACGAACGGCTCCTTCGGAAACGCCTCTGGGACTTCGTTACCGCGAATAAAATTCTAATAGACGAGCAGTTTGGATTCCGCGCTAAGCACTCGTGCGTACAACAAGTGCACCGCCTCACGGAGCACATCTTAATAGGGCTAAATAGGCGTATACAAATCCCGACCGGTGCCCTCTTCTTAGATGTAGCGAAGGCGTTCGACAAAGTCTGGCACAACGGTTTGATCTACAAACTGTGCAACACGGGAGTGCCAGACAGACTTGTGCTCATCATAACAGACTTCTTGTCAAACCGTTCGTTTCGATATCGAGTAGAGGGAACTCGCTCTCGTCCCCGACATCTGATTGCCGGAGTCCCGCAAGGCTCCGCGCTCTCCCCGTTACTATTTAGTTTGTATATCAATGATATACCCCGGTCTCCGGACACCCATCTAGCGCTCTTCGCCGATGACACGGCTATCTACTACTCGTGTAGGAAGATGTCGTTGCTTCATCGGCGACTCCAGATCGCAGTAGCCACCGTGGGACAGTGGTTCCGGAAGTGGCGAATCGACATCAACCCCATGAAAAGCACAGCGGTGTTATTCAAAAGGGGTCGCCCTCCGAATACTACTTCGAGCATCCCACTCCCTAATAGGCGCGCAAACACCTCCGCCGTTAGCCCCATCACTCTCTTTGGCCAGCCCATACCGTGGGCCTCGAAGGTCAAATACCTAGGCGTCACCCTCGACAGAGGGATGACATTCTGTCCCCACATAAAAATGGTACGCGACCGTGCCGTGTTTATACTAGGAGGACTCTACCCAATGCTTTGTAGTCGAAGCAAACTGTCTCTCCGTAATAAGGTAACTCTCTACAAAACTTGCATACGCCCCGTCATGACGTATGCAAGTGCAGTGTTTGCTCACGCGGCCCGCACTAACTTGAGACCCCTTCAGATTATACAATCCCGATTCTGCAGGATAGCCGTCGGAGCACCATGGTTCCGGATCATCATGGAAGAACGTGGATCTCCACGATGACCTGGAGCTCGACCCCGTCAGTAAGTATCTACAGGCGGCATCGCTGCGCCACTTTGAGAAGACGGCACGACATGACAAACCTCTTGTCGTGGCCGCTGGAAACTACATAAAACCGTCGACATCGCCCAAAGCACGTCATCACGGATCCTCCTGATCCATTAACGGTGCTTTTAGGCACTACAAGCACCGGTCACCGTCCTCGTCGAACCCGTCGCTTGCGACGAAGGGCTCGATGAGCGAATTAACCAACAGACACAGCCCACTGAGTTTCTCGCTCTCCGGTTTGAGCCCCGTGAGCTCACCTACACACGCTAGGGTAAGCTGAAATAGCCTCTCAAGGCTATCAGCATAGGTAGGGAAAAAAAAACTCAAATTATAATTTTGCGGGTTTGATTTTTATTACACGATGTTATTCCTTCACCATGGAAGTCAATCGTGAACATTTGTTGAGTACGTATTTCATTAAACAATCCCGCCTGCGGGATTCGAACACCGGTGCATCGCTTCAACACGAATGCACCGGACGTCTTATCTTTTAAGCCACGACGACTTCAAAATGTATCATAATAAATTATAGCTTATATCTTATTTTGGTGTGTCAGCTATATTATTGTACAATTACATCAAAATCCATTCAATAGCCTATTCAATTGCCTAAAGAGTAACAAATATACAAAATGCACAAAATACACAAATCATAGTGATATTATTCTTTCAAGTCGTTCTTAAGCACGCATTAGATAATGTTATGCCTACCGCATTAGAACCTTGGTATAGTAGTTAGAAACGAGCCGTACAAACCATTATCATTTTGACCACCTGACTCAATTTTACAGTTAACGGTCACGTACATAATTATTAAAACGGCTTTAGTTCTCATAATAAACTTATAAACAAGATAAAATTACGATTATGTTGAACAAAATCTACGGAACCGCACACCGAACATCCGTTAGGTACTAATGAAAGACTCGTGCTTGCTTGACCATAAGTAATTCGTGTTAAAATGCTTTTACACGAATTTACAACCAAAATATGAATAAAATTGTGGCATTATGTACTTAATTGGTTGTTTTTTAGTAACAACCAGAGCGTCTACCGGATGTTAAGTGGCATCGCTGACCATAAACCGCCATTAAGGGTATAATACAATATCAAGTAAAAGTTTCTCTAATTAAACCAGTTTTTTAATTCAATCCTGTAGTCTCGTAATCTAAGAAAAACACTTAAAGGGCCTGGCATCATAAATGAGCTTATATGGTTATATGCGTTACCTTTTTGTCTTTCGTAAATCAATACCAAGCGTGATCCACTTCAGGTGAAAAACACTTTTATACATATTCGTGACTTAAAATTGTACATACCCTGTAAGTTTGTATCGGGATCAAGTGATGTTAACATATAATTTATCTGTCCTGATAGTGTAGTATTTAATGCCCCTACCTGCCGGGTCGAAGGTCGCATTAACGCCTCGGACATACATTAGTTTAGTGAACAAGTTTATTGACTCTTTATCGGAATGATTAATATCGCTTAAATTCTCGCTTCTGTGAAAACGGTACTGTGGGCCAAAGCTGACATCCTGTCTATTTTTCTGGCCTGAAGCAACAGTGCGTTCCAGTTTGAAGAAATCAGTTAATATACAAACCACTTAACTTCAAGTCATAAAATTGGCAACCCAATTTACTCTGGATTATTTAGGCTCCGATAGCTAAGAGCCATGAATTCATGAACCTCAGAAGAAGTTTAGCCTTCTATGTCTATAGTAAATGTAACTGTGATGGATTGTAGATGTATTTACATACAGCCACTGTCAGCGTTCTCTACACATTGATATAGTCTGTGGTGAAGACAGAAACCCCGCCAAAACTAAAACGTCAAATTACACTCCTCATTTTCTACTCGTAATTGCAAATGTCAAATTGTTGTTTCACGTTAAATTGAACATGTATAATAATTGGACTTTTTAGTTAAAAACTCGTAGTTACGAGTAAGCATTTACATGTACTTGGTACGTCGACATTCCCGCAAATAATTATAACTTTTAAAAAGCTAAAAATATAAATATATCGTTGAGTCCCTGGCTTCATGATCAAGACATATATGTATTTAAAAAAGAAGATTACCTATGGCTTTAAAATTTCTTACAAAAATTATTTTTTGCTCAAGATATTATTTATATAAATAACCGTTACCATCAAAGAAAACATTAAAAAACAAGTCCATTATTTTATACAGCAAAGCATGAAATAAAACGCAGAATGATTTCTCGAAGTGTCCGTGAACCGTTCGCGTCACGGGACATGAACAAGCGTAATTACATAAAACATAACTAGTGCTCTGTGCTCTATGACTGCTATTGTTCTAACGAAAACATGAATCGAAGGTCATTTACCTCTTTATAGTTTATTTAGACTCGTTATATTCCTTGATTTCGCTAGTTAAATGCAAATAACTTACTAATACAAAAATATGTCCTTACATGTTTTGTAAATAAATCTATGGTAAAAAGAAAAGAAAATCATAGTTAGATAATTTCTGGTTCGAGTTGTGCATATTATTAAATTTGGAGAAGTTAACTTCAAGGGAATTAATAACAAACTACTAGACAGAGATATTATTTATTTAAAATTAAATACAATAATATTAAGTAAATAAATAAAATTGAATATATTCAAGAAAATCTCACAAATAAGAATGAATATACAGGATTTTTGGATTCGTTTAATTTTTATGTTATCTGTGTTCGAGTCGTATTTAGCCGACAGATTTGGACTTTTTGGCGGGAACGCGAGGAGTGAAGTTGGGTGATTTGTTTTATTTTGTCTATTTAATGTTTCTTCAGGTTTAAATGTGTAATAACGGTGGTTTATTAACTGTTTAATATCTGTGAAAGTGCACAAATGTGGGAAAATGAAACAAACCGCTGAACGTAACTTCTCAGATCCTCCAAAAAGTCCACTGAAAAATCTTAGTAAATGGCCACCATTTTACTGAGATTATATTTCATCTCATCTCATTTCATTTAATTTCATCCCAGTTGATTAATGTCTCAAATTAATCATCTTCATTTCATTTCATGTCAAATATATTAATTTATATTCTTATTTTCTTTTTAATTTTCATAAAAATAAGAATAATTTTCATAAAAATAAGAATATAAATTAAATTAAGACATGACTTAAAGGTCTTAGTTACCAGGTCATAAAATCACTTAAAAGAAACGCCGACAGAATTGAAGCTTTTTACATTAATTTATTGTTTGCACGTCTCGGAAGGCTAAAACAGCATCATGAACAACCCGAGAGCTTTTAAAGCAAACCTCACAGTTTTAAATTCCCAATTGTGAATTTGAACTTGTTCACTTTTGAATTTACGTCACTGTTATAACTCATATAAAACACTTTGTTATACTTAACTAGCTGACCCGGCGAACTTTGTTCCGCCTTAGAGGCAATAAATAAGCAGATTTTTTATTTTATCAATGTCAATATTTTATTTGGATAATTAATGTAAATTAAAAAAGCAAGCATTTTAATGATTCTTTATTGTATTTTTGTCATTATTATTATTATCTTCAGTACCTTCACTCGCAATGTCTAGTTGAATTACGGCTTCGTCGGGAAAAATTTGATCGTGTTGGTTGCGGCATGGCTTTCTTAATGATTACCCATCTCGGCACAAAAGCTAATATAAACTCGAAACAAACACATCAACCGGTGACCATCTTCAAAATTCTAGTATAATTAACCATAGAATATATTACGTTTAGCGTTAGTGTGTTATTCCATATCAGTTGCGTTTTGTTATACCACGTTTTATATCACGTCCCACGGGAACGTGATAAAAATCCTATGTCCTTCTCCTGGTTCTAAGCTACCTCCCCACCAATTTTCACCCTAATCAGTTCAGCCGTTCTTGAGTTATAAATGGTGTAACTAACACGACTTTCTTTTATATATATCTATAATCTAGAAAAATACATATAGTAATGTGATAATACTAATATTTAAAGGATTTTAACACGACCTTTAATTTTGGCGAAATCTATTTTTCAGCGTTTTTGCAACGCCGTGCACTTAAAGCTGTAGTTATATGTAATTACTTATTTAATAACTTGAAATTAATAACGGAAGTACACGGTCGTATTTTATTAGTGTTATAAAAGTGCGAAAAAACATCTTCAAACATCAATATGAGCCTAATGTGAAAAGTTTTGAAGTCGTCGTGGCTTAAAAGTTAAGATCCCTGGGTATATTCGTATCAAACGATGCAACTGTGGCGGTATTCAAATCCCGGATGCTGGTACCAATTTTGCTAATGAAATAAATACTTAACAAATGTAGGACGTAGACGTCTTGTAAGTCCACAATGGGTAGGTACCACCACCCCGCCTAATTCTGCCGTGAAGTAGTAATGCGTTTCGGTTTGAGGGGTAAGGCAGCGGTTTTACCGTTATTGTATAAAGAAAACTAGAGAAGTTGGGACCTTAGAACTCATATCTTAAGCTGGGTTGCTGCATTAACGTTGTAGATGTCTATGGGTTCCAGTAACCACTTAAAGCTGGATGGGCGGTGATCTCATCCACACATCTAAGTAACAAAAGAAAAGAGTGCATTTCCGACTTCCAACTTGATATATGTACTTACTAAAGGGTCTACATTCATCATGCAAACTATTTTTTCCAAAATCCAAAACTACTTTAAAGACTAATAGTATACTAGGTATGAGCGTTAGGATATTTAATAAACTACCAAAGAAATTAAGAGACCTAGACGATTTTCATTTTAAGAAAAGACTAAAAGATAACCTTATTAGTGAAAATTATTATTACATAAATGATTTTCTTAGGGACGACATAGAAAATAAATGCATTTCTTAATTATTAATCGAATTATGGATGAATGAATAGTAAATTATATAACATCATAGTATCTTGCACTGTACTAAAATTCGCATGTTAAATAATGACAAAGCATACACGCTGCTTTTAACTACACTTATAACTCATTTTCACTATGCTTAGCGCATAAATGATTTCTTTCTCTTTCTCTCTTTTTCTCTCCACGTACCACAGTGGCAAATTATTCTAAGGGCACGCGGTGATATTTACTCATTTTCATTTCAAATTTTGCAGACCTACCCTATTTGTTACGTTTTCATACCACGTCTCGCTATATCGTGCAAGGAGGTTCGTCGACCTCCCAAGTTCTCAGTAATGGACGTTGTAATTAATAATATTCGTTATTAATAATTAAATAAGCATAAGATTCGTTGTATAGGTTAATTAACACTGAGTTTCTAAATTCTTTATGAACGTGATCAATTGTATTTCCACGGACTATTTTCTATGGAATGTTTGTTGTTATGGCTGACTTTAAAAATATTTTTAAATGCATGATTAACATACTTATAATAATGAATATCTATCATAATAAGGTCTGGAATAATGAATGTAACAAAGTCAAACCAAATTTCAGTATAAAATAGAATTGTATTTTTAAGATAGCTGGATTAAGTTCGTGAATAGCACTATATATAGATCTATAGATATATAGATAGAGATATAGATCAGAGAAGAATTTATGAAAAGAAAAAAACGTTTTTTTAAGTTTTAATGTGTTCTTTTAAACCAAAAGAAAATTACAAATGTTAAATATACCAAATGAAAAAAATCTGTATTTTTTTTTATATCACACAAAGAAGTTTATTCATTATATTTATTTATTTGTCCGCTATTCTCGAAAACATTTCAAAGTATAATTTCTTACTAATTACGTGTCAAAAACAATCATTTAATTTTTTAAAACGCCCAAGTATCGCTTACAATAAATACGTACGGGTACCTAACCGATCGCTCAAACCACGGAATTTTACTTTTCCGTGGCTCAAACTAATCTGTTCGTTACATGGCAACAAAGGATTTACGTGACTTCTTCGCTCTAATGATCAGAGCTTATTCAGGGCTTGGGAACTCTGAGCTTTCGTAGACTTGCTTAAAACTAGAGGTTACAGGCAGATAAAATCTAACATATTTTTGTACCGATCTGAACCTATACTAATATATAAACCTACAGTGGTTTTTAAGGATGTTCCGTTATAACTACTGAACCATGCGTCCGATTGACTTGAAACTTGGTATCCATGTAGAAAATACATGTACTTAAGGGATAGGCTAATATTAATATGAGTGTTGGACTCCCTTATAATAATGACAGTAAATAATAATGTTATTAGAAATGCCCAGCGAAGCGGGCCAGTACGGCTATAACAGAATAAAGTTGAATTCCCAGATGATCCAATACTATGAGCAAAACTTATACATATAATAAGCTACCCTTATTGGTGGTCAGCGTGCGTCATTACTAATAACATTTCATAAAATTTATTAACCATGTTAATACGCTTTAAGAAAATTATTAAGGAACACTTGTGCAGCATTTCAATTGAAAGTCTATGATTATTTAATGGAGAGTGCGAAATAGTAATGAGGTGTTCGCTCAGAACTATTCATTTTATTAATATTAATATTTCTTTTCTTTTTTAAGAAAAGAATTATAAACTATCTTTAAAACAGAAATAACAAAATAAGGGCATAAATACGACAAAACCAACGAGGTTGTTTTGCGACGTCTTCTCGGGACTGTGTCTTTTTGAAAACCAGTACTATTAACATTTAATACTAAGACATTTTAATAGGTACTACCTACACCCGTGAAGTTATTCGCATAGCACATATGCATAGCCCGTGGAATCGTAAATGTAAATAGAGACGAGACAAAACAGCGATTATTGTGAACGAAAGCCCCCAATGTTATTGGTAAGTTTAACGGGCGCATACCAAAACAAATTGTTGACATCACTAATGCGTGATATGTATCCTCCTCCTCGAGTCGTTTTCCTCATTACTGAGGGTCTTGACTCCCCCGCTGCATCAGTTTCTCCCGTACGATTTCAAATTTTTTACGTGATATGTATATAGTACAACTACCATACGAGAAGGAGCTTTAGAATTTTGTCTAGGTAGTGACCAATCTCTGTTCTTGGACAATGTTGATTGCATACACATGCTAATAGGAAATTCCTTGGCATAAATGGAGTTTGTGGTCGCCCCATTGCTGGCGGACATCGCACTCGTCAATACCTCAACCTCCATCACATCTCTTTGCATTGTTAGGAGGCGTGCTTACACAAGCGTAGACTTAAATTTTTTAAAACCATTATAGGAATATAAAGCTATTTATGAAACGCAAGCACCAATGCAGATAAATAATTTTTGGAGGAAACTAAAAAGGGAAACTCTTCCACCGAGCGGGTGAATTTTCTTCGTAGACCGACAGTCTAAATGTTGAAAACTACACAACTGTGCCACCCACCTTGAGATATAAGTTTTAAGGTCTCAAGTATAGCTACGACGGCTGCTCCACCCTTCAAACCGAAACGCATTACTGCTTCACGGCAGAAATAGGGAGGGTGGTGGTACCCATCCGCGCGGACTCACAAGACGTCCTACCACCAGTAGGTGACCAGTAGTAAAAAACATAAAAAATGTTTATAAATATGATTAAAAAAAAAACTATAACTTTCTGTATACTAAACGGGAACTTCGTTAGTAAAAACCTAGTATAAATGTGAATGTTTCATGATTTTATTTGTTCATTCGCGTGTCTTTTAACTTGAATTGAATGATTCAAGTTCAAATTATAGAATAATTAGTTTAGATACTTTAGAGGAGGCTTCTAACATACTATTAACAGCGTACGGCAGTATATTTAATACATAAAACACTTTGGGATAGCCAAATCAAAACTGGGGTTAGTCCAATATTTTTAGTCGGATCTTTCGTAACAAATAAAAAATAATTATCACAATTGAACACTGTGATTGTGAAAACCTCTCAGAATATACAAAACGAAACACAATGACACATTGATTTTCTTGAAACAATTAAATTTGCAGATTCTGCTCGTGCCGCTTATAACGTGGCCTGCTGTCAATGAACTCTGTCGCAATTACAATCATGCATTATATTAAGTGCATTTTGCATTAATGTGTAACACAACATCATATTCGACATGCAATTTTTTTATTGTACCTTTAATTATTTATATATAACATTAAGTACACAGTTGTATAATTGTTAAAGTGTATTTTAATTTTATTTTTATTGCATATATCGGTGGACGATCTCACAGCCCACCTAGTTTTAAGTGATTACCGGAGCCTCGACATCTATAATGTAAATGGTGCCACCCACCTTGACACATGAGTTCTAAGGTCTCAAGTTTAGTACAACGGCTGCCCCATCGTTCAAACCGAAACGCATTACTGCTTCACGGCAGAAATAGGCAGGTGGTATCTACCCGTGCGGACTCACAAGAGGTCCTACCTAACACCAGTCACTATGCAAATTATAATTTTGTGGATTTCATTTTGATTACACGATGTTATTCCTTCACCGTGGAAGTGAATCGTGAACATTCAAACCCGCAAAATTATAATTTGCGTAATTAATGGTGATAGCAACTCTTGTGAGTCCCCACGGGTAGGTACCACCACCCTGCCTATTTCTACCGTGAAGCAGCAATGCGTTTCGGTTTGAAGGGTGGGGTAGCCGTTGTAACTATACTGAGACTTTAGAACTTATATCTCACGGTGGGTGGCGCATTTACGTTGTAGTTGCCTATGGGCTTCAGTGACCACTTAACACCAGGTGGGCTGTGAGCTCTTTCACCTATCTAAGGAATAAAAAAACGTGTTTTCCATTGTGTACGTGTAGTCACCGATAAATTGAAAAGGATTATATGAAAATAGCATTTGTAGTTCGTGGGAGTCATTCTCGGTGCTTTCAATCATTTCAAGAACCAGTCACCCAGTCACCAGTTTCGTCGAACTCGAATGTATGCGGTGGTAGATTCGGAGAAGCACTACTCAACGGCCGTCTGGTGTAGTGGTAAGTGACATAGTCACTACACAAGGGGGTCGCAGGTTCGAATCCCGCTAAGGGAATATATTTATATGATAAATATAAATGTGTTTTCCAGGGTTATGGATGTATATTAAATATATGTATGTGTATAATAAAAATCTTACATTTATTTCCGTTATCTGGTACCTGTAACACAAGTTCTTTACGAACTTATCACGGGACCAGTTAACGTAGCGTGATTGTTAGTAAATATTTATATATTATATTATATTATTACTCTTGTTAGGACAGATGTGAGCACATTCTCTCAGGCTGAGCACCGTGAGGCGAGCCATCAACCAAATTGAAGCCAAAATATCCTCTCGAGGCTACTTACTGGCAGGTAGGCCTAAAAACAAAAGCGGGTGTAGGAAGCACGTGTATTGTCTTGTTAATAGCCGGGCAGAATTATTAGGATTCTCCAGCTAGAAATCCCATATCCATATGAATCATTTGAATCCATACTTTTCCTAATCACATGCCACGCTAACTACTTCTTAGCAAGATCACTATAGGTTTCTTCCACAGCTTCAGTTCAAAACAATTTTTCTATCCCTAGAAAGATTAAAAGCTCGTGTAACAAACATGACTTATAAAGAATGTAGCCCGCCGTGGGAACATACAAAATCGCTAAATTTTAATTCATAAAGATCACTATCAACGTTTTCAATGAAGAAACACCAAACTTGAACAACGGGTGTTTCTCGTTTCTTCTACACAACAAAAATTTTATATTTTCAACTTTGTAACTAGTATTTTTTTGTTGCCTCAATTATAGCTGCACCGGCGTGGTCTAGGCGAATTCTTTCCGCAACCGAAGACGTTGGTAGTTATTAGAAATAGGCTGATGTGATATCACTAAAAAAAAAAATTGAATTCTAATACTTTCACTACAGCCTTCCTGAGCTACACGCAATGTACTGGTAACATCATTAAGCCGGTCACCGTCCTCGTCGAACTCGTCGATTTGTTGATCGAAGCGTTTGACGAGCGGACTAGCTCACAGACACAGCCCATTGAGTTTCTTGTAGATTCTGCGAAACACTGCCTCTGCTGTCCCAGAGACACAGCCCTCTGAGTTTCTCGCCGGATCTTCTCAGGGGGTCGCGGTTCCTCCAACTGCTTTGCACTGCTTTTGCTACCCCAGAGACACAGTCCACGGAGTTTCTCGCCGGATCTCCTCAGTGGGTCACGTTTCCTCCAACTGCTTTGCACTGCTTTTGCTACCCCAAAGACACAGCCCAGTGAGTTTCTCGCCGGATCTTCTCAGTGGGTCGCGTTTCCGCCAACTGCATTGCACTGCTTTTGCTACCCCAGGGAGGCAGCCCACTGAATTTCTCGCCGGATCTTCTCAGTGGGTCGCGTTTCCATCAAAGCCTTCTAGTTTGAGCCGCGAGATCTCAAAAAAAACTCTTAGTTGATAGCGTTAGCAAATTCGCCCGTGACTTCACCTACGCGTCCGGACGTGGCCTGTATAGCCCCCTAGGCTACCAGCAACCCACGTCCTTACGGATCCATCAGATCCAATAACCTTTGCATTAGACGTCTTCAGCGCTAACATTAGGAGTAGGCTTAGGAACCCCGGTAACCGTACTCGTCGAAATCGACAAAGAGGTCAATGTACAACCTAACCCATGCATCAGCCCGCTGAGTTTCTCGCCGGATCTTCTCAGTGGGTCGCGATTCCGATCCGGTAGTAGATTCATTCGCGAAGCAATTGCTCTTGAGTTGTTAGGTCTCCTTCGGAGGCGCTCGGACAGTTGTTAGCAAATCCCACCCCTCCTGGCTGAGCCTTTGCTCGCCCGCATGTCCTGGTGAAACTGGAAAGGCTTCCGGGCCACCAGTAATCTATCAATCATAAAAAAAAAAGGCTACCAGCAAATAGGTAAGAAAAAAGTACTTTTAAGTTTTAATCTCTAATCAATACTTATTGCAGTCATTTCATTATTTCCGACGTTGCGAATAGTTAGTTACTCTTAACGTATTCTCTCGCGACTTCGTCGGAAATAATTTAATGAAAACAATAAATACGAGAACTAATCGTAAAAGTATCTTTATCTCCGACAAAAACAGAACAAAAAACTAAATGTAATATAATGTGTATGTTCTTTTTTAAACGAATAACCTTAAGCGCCTTTTTTTTTTTTTTTTATTATTGAAANCAAATGTTCCACGAACACAAAAATAACTAAAACAAAACAAATAAAAGCTTCCAGGAAACACACTTGGTCGGCAGATGTATCACGAACACAGGCCGCGCGAACAATGGCCGGGCTAACAAAAGCCGGGCGAACAAAGACCGGGCGATCGAGTGGACGATGAGCACGTCCGCACGTGACGGGTGCCTCTATCGGAATGAATCCTTAAGCGACTTCTAATCATTCCAAATCTCTTGATAGCTGTACAATAAACAAAATTAACGCGTTATTG